>OX465298.1:172805831-173405831 GCA_949987735.1 Leucophora obtusa
TGGAAGATCAGCAGATGGGTTCCATGTTGAGTTTCCTAAACAGAACAAGAGGAATTGTTTCTGAACCGATTCAATACGATTGCTGATAACAGTACTTTCAGGGTCCCAGAGTATAGAACCATACTCCATAATTGGTCTTACCAGATATGTATATAATTGCTTTGTAACCCCTGGGTCTGTAAATTCTTTTGCCCATCGCTTTATAAAAGCAAGAACACCACGGGCTTTATTTACCATCATCGTGATATGTTGTTTAAAATTTAATTTTGGATCCAGTAAAATACCAAGATCCAAAAACTCATTAACTAATTCCAGCTGGTAGTCTCCCAAAGTGTATAGACCAATAGAATTCCAATTTCTTGAAAATCGCATGTGTTTGCATTTCTTAAGGTTAAGATCCATAAGATTAATGTTACACCAATTATAAAAATTATCCAAGTCATGTTGCAAATAGATTTGATCTGAATGTTCAGTATAGCTAAGAAATATTTTTACATCATCCGCATACAATAACATATTACATCGTTCCATTACACATGGCAAGTCATTTATAAGAAACGAAAATAAAATTGGACCAAGATGACTACATTGTGGCTATGAAAATAGCAATTGTAGCTTTTTCTGCTATTTCTACAGGTTTATTATTTAAAGTGATTCTGCAGACAAACTTTTGCCAATTTTTGCCGAATATTAGTAAGATTGGAAGAGCAAAAACAATCTGTTAAATATTATAATAGTCATCCTGCTAAAATTAACAGAAATATATGATGAAAAATAGTAGACTGCTAATTTCACAAAAATAGATCTATTCCTTTAAAACAATAAAAAAATTTTTTGTGTTTTTTTATTCTACTAATATTTAGTAAAATTTGTTGCTGATTCCAGCTTTTTTCTATTAGTGTACTTAACCTGACCAATCATCTCGCTTTTGACCGCTTTTTAAAGGCTTGTGTCGCCTTGAATTTTTATTCCGTTTTTAAAACAAACAATTCCGCCTTATCCCGAATTTTTAATATGTTATTAAACTCTTAAATAAAATTTTTATAATTTATTTTTTCTAGAGTTCCCAGTCAGCAAACGAGTCCAAAAATGAATCAGAAAAGTGCTCAAACTATATTATTATACTTTCAATTGTATGAAACTGATGCATCTAAAAGAGCCTTCTTTTTTTTATTCAAAAATGACTCAAAGAAATATTTTAAAGAATGTTATAGGCTAAAAACTTAATCCTTTTTTGAGCCATTTTTTAATTGTTCACAAAATATTCAAATTTACTTAAATTTCTTAGTCGTTTCTGAATCATCTTTGGATTTAAAAATTTACCTCAAATTTACCTTTTATAACTCATTTTACTAAGACTATTACTTTCCACCAAAAAATGAGCAATTTTTGACAAATTGGTTTAAAATTAAAAAAATATGTGCTTTGTTTGAATAATTTTTGACTTTATGAATAAGAACCCTCATAAAAGTATTCGAATTTTCTGGCTGGGTTATCAGTCTTGTGATTGAATTTTTACGGTGGATCTTATACTTTAACTTAACTTAACTATAAACAAAAGAAAATGTCAACAAAATGTACACAAAACAACAACAAATTTTTGGGTTAACTATTAACTAAAGTTTAAAGCTGCAGTATGAGACCCACCGTTAAAATTTAAGAATTAATTTAATGCAATCAGAGCCGGAGAGGTTTGATATTTGTTACAAATTTTCGATACGAAAGTGTTGTGGACCTATGAGTTTTAAATTTCATTTACATTCCCGAGTAAAAACGTTTATATATAATTATATAAAGTTATATATTATTATGTATGGAAATATATGGCTCCATATATAATTATATCTGTCATTGATTATTTGCAAATTGGTTTATATGGTGCCATATTAAATTATATATAACTATATAAGGTCCAATATATAATTATATATGCCTTATATAATTATATACAAAAGTTTTTATTCGATTTTCAATAACTGTATTGAACAAAATTGAAATTTAAGTATTGCCAACAGGGTGACAAGATAATAAAACAAGATTTCTTTAAGAAGTTAAGCACAATTCACACGTCGACTATCTCTATCTACTATTACAGTATTGGGATTTGAATTGTAAAATTTTTGTGAATTTTGTTTGAAAATGACATTTCGTATCCTCAATACAGGGAAATAATAGATATAGATGGAAAGAGATGGATAGCGTGTGAATAAGGATTTATGACCATCGGTTCCACAAATCAATAATTTTATAGTACAGCTATAGAGTAAGAATAAACAATAGAGCTACACTTACGCTCACGGCTCCCACAAAATTTTGTGCAGATTACAAAGGTTCGGTAACGGGCGCCCCAATGAGAGAATTTCTCTCTCTTTTGAGCAAATTTCCCTGATTTCAAAGCAAATTTGTCTGCAAACTGAGAAGATTTCAAAACAAATTTCCCCAAAAGAAAGGTTTTTGCAGCGTGAGCGGGAATGATATGGTGTGATCTGGATAACTCAGGGTTAGGTCTACTTGTTTACTAACAATAATTTGCTACTTCAATTACAGCTGTAAAATTTCAATATGAGAAGTAAACAAAATAATACAACCAATACAACTCTAGTAAACATAGATTACACAGATATTTTACTCTTATTCTTTTGTCAACAAACACATCTTTTCACACGCCTTCAAATCTTTGTTGCATAGGTATATGAGATATGTATGTCCACTAGGGTTTGGGATTTCCCGGACTTTTTTATTTCCCCGGAAACGGGAATAAAAAAATTTGATCCCGGGAAATATTTTTGAACAAAATTGTTAATGAAAACCACCTACATATATAAGTAATTTTTGTTAAAAAAAAACACTATTTCAGTACAAATTCAGTCTGTGTAGTGAGAATTCAAAGTAAAAATATCAGAATGTTGAACATTTGATTTCACATAAATTACTCTAAGCACTGCAAAATGAATTGCATGATTCCAGCAGAAAGCACCCACTACTGGACTGTCGGAAACAAGCCGTTTCATCACAGTCCAGTCCCATTAGATATGGTGGCAACGATGTTATTTTCCAAAGAGAAATGAAACTCATCGAGTCTTATTTCTACAATTCTTCTTATTTCATCAGCATTACATCTTCCTGATATATAAACCAACCCCAGGTTATAAAATGAATTATTTCCGTTTATACATATGTTCAAATATCTCTTTTGTGATATTCTTGTCCATTCATCTAAGATTATAGTAAATCTCCTATTGTTAGAAATATTGCTCGATATTTCTTTTATCATGATATCTTTTAGAGGATTGTAGTAATTTAATATAATGTTCTTTATATCGGTTTCATTTTTTGGGAATGCCAGGTTTTTATTATAAAAACTTTCTCGAATAAACGAAGATCTAGTACTGGTGCAGATTGACTGATTCCGTCGACTGCGGCTAATTTGGATACCATTTCAGGAAATGTTTGCCCTACCATAAAATGTTCAATGCCTATTCAGCTTACACTTTTTTCTTCGGGTACTTTGCTAATTATAGCTGGAACGTTGTTGTTGTTTTCTTCAAGAGAAGTTGCTGACCATCAATTTTTTTCTTTTTTTGTGAACCAAATTTAGATGTCGGATAACCAAATTTAGATACCACCGTTAAGGGGGGACATGACATTGGCCGGTTTTTGAAATCGACTTTTTTTATAATTTTGTATTTTAGTAAATATTCTTAAGATTCTAAGAAAAATAATTTCATGTAAAAATTCCTACGGGTTAAAAAGTTACAGCCGGATTAGTGAGAGCGCATTTTTAATTTTACGTACGGCAGCTGGTATATACACAAACTTTGAACGCGTTTATCTCGAAACCATGTTTTTCGTACTGGTTGCGGCACTAGCGGGTTCATTTTTTGACGAAATTTTTTTTTTTTGTATTTTTTTAAACTTCATTCGCTATCGTATGACACGAGCTTTTTTTTAAATTTTTTTCGATTTTTTATGAATTTTTAAAGTCAATATTTTTTTCGAAAAAACACACTTTCAAATTTGGAACATCACCAAAAATTGAAAAAAAAAATTTAAAAAAAAGCTCGTGTCATACGATAACCAATTTTGTTAAGATTTAAAAAAGTAATTTTTTTCCAGATCGGACAATTTTTGCGACTCCCAGCGCTGCAACCACGAGGCCCCGTTTTTTTCTCTGCCGCCAGTTTGGAGCTCTATAAAACCATGTTGGAGTGAAAAATATATTTTTTTGAATTTGTTTTCTTGTAATTTGTTCAATTCTCTACAATAATAAAAAATTTTTGGAAAAATGTTTGTTTTTGACTGAGTTATGAATTTTTAAAAAAAGGTCTGTTTTCTCTGCCGCGAATGTCATGTCCCTCCTTAACCATTAGTCTTTTATGGCAAATATTGCACTGCGCTGCATTGTCCTTTTTTGTGAAGTGTTTTCATACTCCTGATATTTTATTCTTTAATATAAAAGAATATATTAGTTTGAAAGCATGTGTATTAAAATAAAGTAAACTTACTTGAAAATATCACATTTATTAATGAAAACGTTACTTATAAAATTATTGCCCCTTAACATAAAGGAGTATTTTAAATTTAAAGTCGATTTTATTTTTAATCATACGGTTTTGTTCATTTTGTATATGAAAACCTTACAAAAATATTTATATTTTCAAACATTTTGATTGGTTGAAAATAAATTAACCAATCAGAATGCTCCAAAAATAAACCAAGTCAAGGTATACTGCCACCCAATATTTTAACTAAAGTCGACTTTAACTCAAATATACATTTAAAAAATTTAGATAGTAAGGGCGATTATTTGTAAGAAACAAAATTTTTTCATATTTCTTTTAAACATTTTACCAAGTTTTTAGGTTTTACTACTTAAATTTTGAATAAGTTATGCGAAAAATCTTTATTAGTTGAAATGCTCCTAATTACTTGGCAAAGATTTTTTTTGTGTCAAATAAATTGATTCCCTTTTAAAAGATTTTAACAATTGGTACTTAAAATGTTTTTTATGACTAAAATTAAAAAATCCTATTCCAAACAAAAACAATTTTAAAAATTTTATATTTTTAAAATTTCCCGTTTTCCCGGGAAAAATATATTATTTTCCCGGGAATTCCCGGCAAACTTTTCCCGGGATTTCTCGGGAATTCCCGAACTCCAAACCCTAATGTCCACTGACAGCGAATGTCAGAGTCAGAGTTCTATGCAATATATGGTAAATAAAGAATGAGGTATTTTGAATACACTTAGGTATCCTATTCGTTATGTTGACGAAATAAGACTAGAGCAGTGATGCGCAAAATTGATTTGCAATTGTATTTGTGAGCAAGAGAGAGAATTGCACTGGAAAAAAAATTGGACGAATTAAAAAATATGTCTTTTTACATATTTATCAATCTCCATATTTTTATACAATCTTAATGAAATTTTCTGCAACATATTTTTATAGATTAAAACAAAATCTTCTATATCAGGGGTGGCAAGACTTTTTGCACTGCGTGCCAGAAACGGATAATTTTTTTTTGTAAAAATTTCTCGCGTGCCACCTTAATTTTCCTTTTTTAAAAAATTTTAAAATTTCGAAAATTTCTCTTAAAAACATCATCGCAGATATACATATTTATCAGCGCTACGGATAACCCCCATGAAATAACCCCAAAGGGAAAATTAAATAACATTCAAGAAATGACATAAAAATGTTTGACGTTAATTTAATTTTGGGGGTTTATTTAATCTTTAAATATTAAAATTATTTCACTATGAAAAAATCCCCAATGAAATAAAATTAAAACAGTTTGAACATTATTGCCTTTTTATTTATTTGAGGGGTTATTCAATTTTTGGTAGTTATTTAATTGTGAAAAAAGTTGAATTATTGGGCGCCATCAAGTATTTAAGTACCTAAGAAACTAGTTGAAAAATGTTCTTCGGGCAAAAATTTGATTTTGGTAAAATAAATCGCGCAGTTTTTATCATCATAATAATTTAATAAAAAGCGAATATTATGAATTTGAACAGAGAAATTTCTATTTCAGATAAAATGGCTCTGCGAAACACGATCAAAACCCAATTTCAAATTACAAAAAGGGGGTTATTTCTTCATGAAACTTATTTTCAGCCTTTATTTCATTGAGGGTTATTTCGTAGCACCTATTTTCCCTTAAAAAAACTTTATTTTTTTAGATCCAATTTGATTACAAATTGTTTTCCATTTTTGTGCAATTTTCTGGTACTTTTTTTTTCTTCGATCATGGACATTTTCTCATCGAAACATTTAAACTTCTTTCAAATTAGAAATTTAGAAATTTTCCCAGAATTTTCTGATAATCGAATTTGCGAGTCCTTTATTAACCATATTTCTTAAAAAAAAAATTTAGTGGCAATACAGAGTTTTATTCATTTTAAAAGACGATTTACAAGATCTATGAAAAATTTCACCATTATGGAGTTAAATCACACATTTTTGTAACGAAATTTAACATTTAACTGAATTTTTTGCCCGTCTTCTAAAAGTTTAAATTTTTTGAAAATATCCAACAAAACGTAGCGTACCACCTAAAATCCACCCGCGTGCCACTACTGACACGCGTGTCATAGTTTTGCCAGCCCTGTTTTATATTAATACTTTTATGGCAATTTGTTTATATGTTGTTTTTTTTATTTCTATTAAAAATCTACTATGAAAGATATTACTATGAAAATAATCATAATATCTTTTAATAACATATTCCCTAGATTCCTTAAATGTTTAATAACGTAAAAGGCATTGCATGATATCAAAAACATTTTTCATCATTATTTTCTGAATATCATAAATAATTGTTTTTAGTGCACTTGAAAAAAATATCAAAACACCCGCTAAGCATGTGCACTAGAGTGGGCCGAACTTTGCCGAATTGCGAATTTCAAAAACGGGGGGTGCGGAAAAGTTGCGTATGCGTCCAGTAACCAGTAAAAAATAAAAATTTTGAAAATCGGTTCACGTTCAAGGTCCCCGCAAAGCGGTTGAAATTTTGAAATTTCGGAAAGTTTAAAAAAATCCTTAAATTTTGTTAAAAAATATTTGTTGTTGTGATATATTATTTCTCATAAATTATAGTTCGCTGAATCCAAAAAAAATAAAAATTTTTTAATCGGCCGAAGGGGTTCCGAAATATTGCTACTTGAATTTTGCTGAAAAACACGTTTTTTCATTTTTCAGTCGAGCCTTCAAAAAGTTAGTCTAAAAATGTTCTTAATTTTTTTCATTTTTAAATCTACTATCTATATAAAATTGTCTTTCATTTAAGGGTAAAAAAGTTTAAAAATGTTGAAGGGTATTCCAAGGACGCGGCGACAAAAGTTGTAAAAATTTTCACAGTCAAAAGTGATGGTTTTTTGTGATCACTGTTTTTTTATTAAGTGATCAGAGATTTTACCCATTTATTGTTTTGGATCAACATAAAATAACATTTTTATGGCTGGTCCATCTTTTTTAATAATTTTGGGTATTTTAATAATAAATATAAAATAGTGTGATCGGATCTCGAGATTTCGGACACAATGCTCGTAAAGTATCCTCTTTTTTGTCCACACAATGTTCGAAAAGTATCCAACTTTATATTTTTTGTTGTATTAAAAGAATATTTTAGAATAAAATTAAATACCTAGTTTTTTTTGTAAAAGTTTTGAAAAATATTTTATACACTGTGCCACAAAAGTATACATAAAAAAATGTAATTGAATGTAACTTAATACATTAATGTTCAGTAAATATTATAGAAAATTAAATTGCGTACTTGGATTTAGAATTTTGTAACACAATATCCGAAAAGTATACCCTTTTTTGTCCACACAATATTCGATAAGTATTCTACTTTATATTTTTTTTTTGTAGTAACAGAATATTTTAGAATAAAATAAAACACTTAATAGTTTATTTGTTTGAATAGTTTTGAAAAATATTTTATACACTGTGTCACAAAAGTATATATACAAAAATGTAATTGTTTATAACTTAATACATTAGTTTTTAGAAAATATCATAAAAATTAAATTGCCTGGTTGGATTCAAAATTTTGTAAAACAATGTTCGTAAAGTATCCTATTTTTTATCTACACAATGATCGAAATGTGTTTTACTTATAATTTTGTGGCACAGTGTATAATAAATTTTTCAAAACTTTTACAAAGAAACTATTAAGTGTTTAATTTTATTTTAAAATATTCTCTTACTACAACAAAAAATATAAAGTAGAATATTTTTTATATAATGTGTGAACAAAATATTGCATACTTTTCGAACATTGTGTTACAAAATTTTAACTACGAGCACGCAATTTAATTTTTTTAATATTTGCTAAACACTAATATTCAATTATATTTGTTATATATACTTTTGTGGCACAGTGTATAAAATATTTTTCAAAACTTTTACAAAAAACTTTTAGGTATTTAATTTTATGCCAAAATATTCTTTTAATACAACAAAAAATATAAAGTAGGATACTTTTCGAACATTGTGTGGACATTAAAGAGGATACTTTTCGAGCATTGTGTCCCAAATCTCGAGATCCGATCACGCTATTTTATATTTATTATCAAAATACCCAAAATTATTAAAAAATATGGACCAGTCATAAAAATGTTATTTTATGTTAATCCAAAACAATAAATGGGTAAAATCTCTGATCACTTAATAAAAAAACAGTGATCACAAAAAAAAATTACTTTTAACTGTGAAAATTTTTACAACTTTTGTCGCCGCGTCCTTGGAATACCCTTCAACATTTTTAAACTTGTTTACCCTTAAATGAAAGACAATTTTATATAGATAGTAGATTTAAAAATGAAAAAAATTAAACGTTTTTAGACTAACTTTTTGAAGGCCCGACTGAAAAATGAAAAATCGTGTTTTTCAGCAAAATTCAAGTAGCAATATTTCAGAACCCCTTCGGCCGATTAAAAAATTTTTATTTTTTTTGGATTCAGCGAACTATAATTTATTATAAATAATATATCACAACAACAAATATTTCTTAACAAAATTTAAGGCTTTTTTTTTAACTTTCCGAAATTTCGAAATTTCAACCGCTTTGAGGGGACCTTGAACGTGAACCGATTTTCAAAATTTTTATTTTTTCCTGGTTACTGGACGCATGCGCAACTTTTCCGCACCCCCCGTTTTTGAAATTCGCAATTCGGCAAAGTTCGGCCCACTCTAATGTGCACTCGTCGCTGTCTCAGTGACGACTAAATTAAAGAGCATAAAAATATGTGTGAGGTAGTAATTTCACAATTGTGCTTTGAAACGCGCACCACTGGACTAGAGATATAACCTTGTGGCTGCGAATTCCGCTGCGTCAGGAAAATATTAATCAAATGATTGCGGCTGCGGCGACGGTTGTTTATATAACACATTTTTATTTTCTGTACATTTATTATGTCGAGGTGGAAAGCACACCACTACGTGTAAACCACCAGGCATGGGAAATGAGGTTTTATTTTCATTTCAGTATAAGCAATTTTTTGAAGAGTACTCGTTTAACTACCGCAGTACGAAAACCTTTTTTCACATTGTTTATTATTCTAAAATAAATTATATATTCATACAGTACAGAGAAAAAATATATAAAAATTAGCACAACACGCATACAAAATTCCTTCAACTTTTGTGGAAAAGAAAAAAATGTTTAGTGGATTTTTTTAAAACTTTAAACTTTGTTTTTTTTTAGTAAAGTGTTGTTTTTTCAAACGCGTCATATATACTAAATGAAATTAATATTGTAATTAATATGAATTTTTTATTAATTTTTAATTATGTAGGTTTGAGGTTAAGAAGAAGAATAAACATTTTTTCAAGGTTATAAACATTTTTTAATAATCTGCAAATCAGACTAGATCTAGTTTCTGCCTTTTTCTTTTGGACAGGCGTAATCAGTGATTTTCCATTAATATGTATTGTAATGAAAATAGGAGAGAAATTAAATTAAATTTTAATTTAGTGCGGAACCGCAGCGCATTTTTAAGTGTCAAATCTCCAGCTGCAGCCGAAAGGTTGTATCTTTTCTAAATCTAAACTCTAAATCGTTAGTTTTTAAATTACTAACCTTGATTTCTATTACCAACTATTTGCGGAGTACCCGAGACTATTTTGCGGCTTTCCCAAACATTAGGATCTTCACGATTGTGAATCATGGCAACTGGAGGAATTATGGCCTGATTTTGGGAATGTTGCTGTTGCATACTCTGCAATTGTTGTTGAGGTGACTGTTGCAATAGAGATGATTGATATTGTGGCAAAGACGGTACAAGAGCAACTTTATTATTAACAACCACATCTGAAGTAGATTTCGTATTACTAGCACCAGAACACTCGGGACCCTCATCGCTGCCGTCCTCACATTGTGGTATACCATCACAGGCATTATAAACAGCAATGCATTCGCCAGAATGACAAGCAAATTGAAAGCGACCACATTGCACAGTAGTATTAACTAGAATTTTTTGAAGTGTAAAAAATAAAAACATTACATTTAATTTATGTAGCTCACACACCTTTTTGAATTAGATTCGAATCAAGGTTAGACAAACTATTCAATGATTTTTTATTATTGTTGCTGCCATTAAGTGAATTTGTTGTACCCTGTGTTGGTAGACCCATTTCTTGCGTTTTTTCTCTTATTTCCGGTTTCATTTTTAAATTTGATAACTCCCATTCTTGTTGTGATACATTTGAAGTGATACTATGCGGCAAATGTACGGGTGGTGGGTGAGGTGTGGTAACATCAATAACATGCCGTAGAACAGGTGTTAGAACGGCACTTGTGTAATTGGCATGACGGGTAAATTTACAATGGAAATTTTCCGGTGTTCCACATTCGAACAGATAACAATAACCATCTTTTTTACTTTCAAATATATATACATCACATGAGTCAGTTTCACAGCATAGACGTTGACATTCTTCCATAGTGTCCAGTTCGATGCCTTGTAGATATTTACCACCAATAGCTTGTGATTCACCCGTACGTATAATAGTATTTTTATGAACATCAAATTGGCCTATAAAACATAAAATATGAACACGATAATAATGAATCATCATTGTTCAATGAATATTGCATGTTGTTCTTCTTTTGAAAATGAAAAACTTGACCAATTAATAAAATAAAATGTGTACAAGTGTTTAGATATTTTTCTTCGCTCTTACCTAAACATGATTCCAAATCCATGCGCTTTGTTAAACGATGCATTTCATCATGGTTAATGTTGTTGGTTTTAATATTTTGTTGTTGTTGTATTTCTTCGAATGTTTCAACATTGGCGGCCGCATAACTACCAATTTGTGCAAAATTTTTTATTAAAATTATGAACACAATTGTTGTAGTTGTTGGTAATTTTGAATATTTTAACATGTTTAATTGATTTTTTATTTGCTGTTATCATAAAAATATCGATTTCTTTTTTTAGCTCCCTAGTTTAACAACGACATTTAAAAAAAATTGAAAAATGTATAAATTCTTTAGATTAAAAATTAGATATTCTTTAAATATTCTAACCGAGAAATGGCTGCCAAGAATGTCGGCTAGTTGTAATTTGAGAGAATCTGAATAGTTTCACATACTAGTTTTCCATGATCGCAGTCATGGTTCAAAACCTGACAAAATATAAAGACAGTCGTACTTAGAAATATCTAATTACGGTGGGTCTCATACTGTAGGTTTAACTTTAACTTAACTATAAACAAAAGAAAATGTCAAAAAAATGTACACAAGACAACAACAAATTTTTGGGTTAACTATTAAGTAAAGTTTAAACCTGCAGTATGAGACCCACCGTTAATTATATAAATTAATTAATTATAACTAATCCCAAACTTAAGAGAAACTTAAGATCATCATCTAAAGTTCACACGTTCAGAGAAAATATGTGGTTACAATGTGATCACGCCTACAAAACTATGCGCTCCCTATGATTTATAGAATTATTAAAAAAAATTAATTTTCCACAAAAAAGTTGTAAATGGATTGTCATATTTACATATATGTTAAAAAATAAACATACACTCATAGAAATAAATCTGTAAAAATAGAAGAAAAAGCAACTAAAAATTAGTTAAAAATGACGTTGCAGAAAACTGCTAAAATTAGCAGATTTTTTCCTTAAACTAATAAAATAAGAACAGCAAAAATAAAACTGTTAAATTTTATAGAATTTAGTTATAATATTGGCTGAAAAATCCGAAGGATGACACATAGGTGGCGCCACTAATGAAAAAGCCAAATGACTTTTTGGAACTATTTAAATAATTTTTGACTCCTCAATACAATAACTACAAGACTCATCTATTTTTAGAGTAATTTAAAATTCGTCAGTGATGAGGGCTCATAATTTGGTGGCAGGGAAAACACTTGATTTTTGTGTTTCTTGGTGCTATCTCAACACTTTGCAAAGCATTAAATAGATCGGTGTTATCATTTGGGTGTCAGGAAAGCACTTTAATTTTTTTAATTAGGCGTTGGCAAAGCATTTGATTTTTATGTTTCTGGGTGCTTTCCCACCGCTTTGTAAAGCATTGGCACCACCGTGGAACGGTGTTACCATTTGGGCGTTGGGAAAGTCTGTTAACAAGCACTCATACCACCCATTTCGGTGCTTTGCCAGTGTTGGCCCCTTTGTAATTTTCTACCTGGGAATGTATTCAGAGCAATTTCGTGTGTTGATTTATTATTGCTTTTTAACGGGGAAAAAACACCGTTCAAGCCAAAGCTTGGCTTGATAAGAGTTATTTGGACTCTGCTCCATCGAGACAAATGGTAGAAAAGTGGTTTGCTGACTTTAAACGTGGTCATACAAACACAGATGACGCCAAAAGCTCTGGTCGCCCAAAAGAGGTGGTGATACCGGAAAACATCAAAAAAGTTTACAAAATCGTTTTGGCAGACCGTAAAGTAAAAATGCAGAAGAAAGCTGATATATTAAACATATCGAAGGAACGTTTCGGCTTTATTTTGCATGAATATTTGTCCATGAGAAAGCTGTTTTCGAAATAGGTGCCGCGTTTGCTCACAATGCACCAAAAACAATAACGTGTCGATGATTCCGGAGCTGTTTGGAGCTGTTTCGGCGAGATAAAAAGGACTATTTGCGTAAATATGTAACAATGGACGAAACTTGTATCTGGCAAGTCACTCCAGAGTCGAATCGGCAGTTAGTTGAGAGGACAGCAACTGGCGAACCTCGCCCGAAGAAGCCAAAGATGCAACAGTCAGCTGGTAAAGTTATGGCATCAGTATTTTGGGATTCGGCTGGAATTTTGTTCATTAATTACCTTGAAAAAGGCCAAACCATCAATAGCGATCGCTACATGGCCCAACTGATATGTTTTAAGGAAGAAATTGCAAAAAAACGGCCCCATGTGAAGAAGAAAAAAGTGCTCTTTCACCAAGACAATGCGCCGTGTCTCAAGTCGTTGGCTACTATGGCCAAATTGCACGGATTAGACTTTCAATTGCTTTCGCACCCACAAATTTGGCTCCCAGCGATTTTTACCTGTTTTCAGACTTGAAAAAAACAATGCTCGCTGGAAAGAGATTTGGTTCGAATGAAGATGTAATTGCCGAAACAGAGGCCTATTTTGAGGTGAAAGATAAATTATTCTATAAAAAAGGTATCGAAAATGTTAGAAAGGCTCTTGAAGAAGACTATGTTGACTATTAACAAAAATTTAACTCAAGTATAACTAAAAAAATATACTAATATGTTATATAGCAAAAAGTAATCTGCTAATAACTATAGTTTTTTTTATATAGATTTACACTTAACTGAAAACTATTAGTTTTTCAAAACTAGAAATTCCATACAAATTTTGAATCAAAAACTAAAACTTTTTAAAAACTACTAGTTTTTCGTTGTGGTGCAAATTGGGTTTTATACTACATTTATACTTGAGCAAAAACCACTTAGTTTTTGTACAAAACTGGTTTTTTATGCGTTTTGACAAGTTAAATATTACAAGAGCCGAAAACCAGGCAGTTTTTGCTCAGGTATAAATGCAGTATTAAACAAAAGTAAATGACAAAAACTATATTCAAAACTACAAATTTCGCTTAATTACTTTTATTCGCGATGTCCCAAAAGTCATTATCTTCGCAATTACAAAAAACACAAAGTAATTAACTTACAAGGAGGCACAAAATAATGAGTAGGGTAGAGGGGGGATCCTTCGCCAGTGGGGCACATACACTAATACCATTTTTCTCCGATGTTAAGGGAAATAAAAAATTGAAAAAAATATATTTTGTGCATTTTTCAATTACCTTTCATTGACATCCCCTTTGACAAATTTATATCACATGTGGACGCAGATATACGTGTTTTTGTGTTTTTGGGGGTGCCAAAAAAATAATTGAAAGTAGCTACATTTTGCAATAACTTCCTCAAATCGTGTGATAAAAAAATAATTTTTTCATTATGTTGGACCTATGATCCTAAGTTTTCAGAAAATAGTAATTTGATTTTAATAAATTCTTAAAAAGTGTGAAAAATATTAATTTTATATTAGTGCCTGTCTCTGGGGCACAATCACCAGATGGCCCCTGGGGCTACGAAGAGTTGGTGCATCCCTGGCTAAAATGCTCTATAAGACTTTTCTATATGTTTAAAATATGTTTAATAGTAAATTAGTATAATCGTGTTCATTCTTAAATTTATATTTATTTTTCAGTTTTTTGTAATTTTGAAGAATCATTATATTATAGTTTTAAATTATTTTTTTTTATTGTAGTGGAGATTTATTGATTAAAACGAATAATATACCTTAAAGAACTTATTCTAAATTATTTATTTCAGTTGGTTAAACATTGACTTTGCCGTATTAACAATATATTTTTGTTGAAATTGTATCTAGCTCTTTTGGCGAATATCCCCCTGGTTTGGGGCAGTTACGCCGATTTGGGTTACTTTGAAAATCATTAAAAAAGTAATAGAAAATATGCAAATAATTAGAATAAAAATCATAGAAATTAAAGCCAAGATGGTAGATCTTCAATTTGAAAGAAATTTTTGAAAAATAATTAGGGGTTAAGAAATGACAGAGCTTTAAAAAAAAAGCGGCGAAGGATCCCCCTCTACCCTACCCATTACTTTTGGGACATCACGAACTTAAGTAATTAAGCGAGTAAGTAGGCTGGTAAGCAGTTGAGACCATGTTTTTGATGGGTTGTTTACACCTTATGCTTTGTTAGGTTTTATGTATGTATGTTTACAAAAATCAAAAAAATTTAAAAAAAAAATACACAATTAAAATAACGATTTTAACCGTTATTTTGCAGTTGTTACAAAATTATGGTTTTGAAATTTTGCATAATTAGCATATTTGTAATGTTTAAATACGTATAAACAAATTATTGCAACAATTTCATGTAAATGTCTATGAATTTCCTACACCCCCCTTTGAAGAATTAATTTTGATTACAAAACTCACACAATCAACGAAACCACACTCACAAACATAAAAGAGAATCTGTATAATATTGATTTTTTCTTTTGCTTTGTAATAATTTGTAATTGAAATTGTGTAGAATCAAAATTTTTCACTAGCTTTTTATAACAATTGTTTTATTAAAATTTTCTTATTTATATTTTCCTTTAATTATTTTATTTAGTTACTGTGTTTTAATTTTTATTTAATTTTTTAAGTTAAATAATTTTCTCTCATTTTCAATGTCTTTAACGTTGTGTTTCACTTTACGTGTGGGCTTATGGCAACAAAAATAGAAGAAGAAGATATTGTCAAAATATAACGTTATAATATAACATTGGAAAAGTATGGCTGGAAAATATATGCACAAAAGCTTTTGCTTCCTTTCTTGGAAAACAAAACATATACAAAATAGGGGGAGTTAAAGTAAAGAGAACCAACTCACTCCTTTTAAGTTGACATGTTAATACATATGCGGAAGAGTTTTTTTTTTGAGTGTAACAGAAACAGGGCTGTTAAATACTATGAAAGTGGTAAATTTATTATAAAATAAATGGAAACTTTTTGTTTGAAATTTTGCAAGAACAGTTTTTGGAGGAGCTATGCTGCCATATGTATATGTCGAACAGTGTTTTCATATTAAGTTTTGGGCATCAAATGTTAATCCTAAATATGACTACTGGTCCTATGCCTACATTTCAGCACAAAAAATTGATATTGGGTGCGTTCGACAGATACAACATAATAGTCAACAGTTGTAAAACTATTTGCTGAACAGTGTTGCCAACTCTTGAAGGCAGGAAAGCACCGTGAGCATTGTGAAAACGGGTAAAAAGGGTAAAAATTTACCAAAAATGGGGTAAAAATTTACCAAAAATGGGGTAAAAAAGCACGATGTTATTTTTTTGAAAAATTTAAGTCCAGAATTTAAAAACACATTTCAGTTTTGTAAAATGGTGAAAAAAAGGTTCAAAAATAACTAAAAAAAGGGGTAAAAAGCACCAAACTAATATTTAAAAATTTTGAAGTTTAAATATAACGAAGTTGCTATTTAAAATTGTACTACAAACACTGGAAAAAATGTATTTTTTGTATAGTTCGTATTATTTTTTCAACTTTGACAGAAAATTGAAGAAAAATTAAAAAAAACGCGAACAAATACCAAAAATATAAACTGTACAAAAAGCACTAAAAGCACTGCCAGAAACTTGAAAAAGCACTGTAAATACCCGCTTTTTTAAAATGGGTATTTGTAAAAAATCATCGGGTACGAGAAGGAAAAAAGCACCAAAAATTACCCGAAAAGCACTGAAATGGCAACACTGCTGCTGAACGACCTGATCACTATCGCTCAGTCTGAGCGCTCAGGTAGCGCTGTCACATTTTGGTAGCGTAAAAATGTTTGCTACTTTTGATCAAATAGTGATACATTAGTTGTTGTTCATTTACAATAAAAATTGTTTTGTAAGAATGACAAATAAAAACATACAAATATAATTGGAAAAAAAATTTTAAAAAATAAAAGGAAACTATAGAAAAAGTGTATTTAAAAATAAAACAAAGAAAACATCGTTCGGCAGAGTAAGTAATCACAAAGCATTACAAGTCACCGGTATCAGTTTAAGGGTTTTCTGCCGAATGCTACCATTGATTGCATTTGAAAATTTTTGTGTATAAAAAACTAAATGGAAAACCACTAAACTTTAAAGACATTTTGAGGAAAATATGTACTTTAGATCGAAAAATAAAGTACGCCATTGTAATCAGCATGTCCGAAATATATAGAATTGATGGTCAGATCTCCATTAATTTTTTCTGTGTCATACATTGTTATCGGGAAATAATAATTTATTCGAACATGTTTTGCTGGGATTTTATACATACATACATATATGCACGCCATGTAAAATCCTTGCTTTTTTTTTGCTTACGCTGCGCAGTTTGATATGGGGTTGTTTTAAGTATTTATTGAAAATCATTAAAAAATCTTTGCTTTTAGCATACATTACATAGAAATATTAAAGGTGAGTTACCCAACCGTAAACGTAACTGTAACGAATCAGCTGTTTCGAAACCACAAGAAGAAGTGTATACAAATGGTTACTAACACTTAAATGTAAACGAACTTGCCGGATCATTCTGTTAAAATCAGATTTTTCTATCCGTCATCGAAACAGCTTAATGATTTTAGTCGCAAAAAATACAAAATGAATAAAAAAAAAAATAGATTCAAACAACAAAAACGAAATAAAAATTAATAAATGGCAAAATTTAGAATAAAATTAAAAACCATATGAAATAAGGAGTGAGATCGAAAAAAACCGACCCACATTTTCCCCAATAACTTTGTTTATGCAAATTCAATTTTTTTTTAATCACATTACCTTTTATAAATTAGTCAGATATTAAGAAAATTATAATTTTTAATTTCTATTCGTTAATTCTTCCACAATGGATAATCAAAAAAAAAAGTGCGTGCTGAAATAATAAAAACTTTTCAACAAAATCCAATTTGGTCTTTTAAAAAAATTGCAAAAAAGCATAATGTTCACCGTGATACTGTTTCGAAGACCATTAAACGATATCAAGAGGACCTAAATATTGACCGGAGACATGGATCGGGAAGAAGAAAAGGTCCGCAGGATATTAATAAGGCCTAAAAGGTTGAGAACAATAGGAAGAAAAGCCGGCCGATTAGCCCAATGTTCAGATTATTTTGTACGAAAAGTGGAAGCCAGTGAAGGATTGAAGACATTTAGTGGGTTATTTTGTAATACGCAAGGAAATGTAGAAGAACAATATAGAACAAAAAAGCAAACCAAATTTTCAAAATATTCCTAATTTGGCAAGCACTTTGCAGTTGCGGCAAAAGAAGCCAGTCGTTTGTGACTTCTGGTTCCATTAACTCGGAACTATACAGTGTCTTTAGAAAAGACTGCTGCCATTCTTGAAATAGCACAATGTCTCCACATACTTTTGGCCTAATTTGGCATCATGCCATTATAGAAAGCTACACTTGAATGGTATTCAATAAATAATGTACTTTTTGTACCTAGAGAGGCAAACCCACCAAACTGCCACTAAGGAAGGTAGCCACTAAGAAGGTATCCAAAAACATTTTAGATTTTAAACGTCAGTGGTGTACCTGCTCCAAAAAAGTCACAGAAGGAACAATTAAATTCTTAATGGCTGGTATTCCCGAAAAAGTGAATAAATTAACGGCGATTGATTTTCAAAAAATGATTATATCCTTCCAAAAATTTTACAATACGAAAATGTTTCGCAATCGTGTCGCCTGGAAGAAAAACTTCATTGCGGCAATAATCATATTCTTATTGCGGAAGATCCCCCTTTCGGGAGTAAATGTCCTCTCTATAGCGATACTCCCAAGCAATACGAAAGCGATACTTCTGAATGATAAATCGGCGATATCGCTTATTTATCACCTGAAAGATAAAAAGGTGATATCGCTAAATTAACTTCTCGAAACAAACTAAACGATTTATAATTTTCATTATTAAATTTAACTCTGAAAAAGAAACCACAAGAAGAAGTGTATACAAAATTTCCATACAAGAAAAGCGCATTGACAAAACATTAATTATCTTGTTGCCATCATACCCGGTTTTTTCCGCGCACTTAATCTTCATTTTTCAACGAATTCGTTTCCCATATTTCTTGTAATTGTTTTTTGTACAAATTTTGTATTATTTTTTCCAACATTTTCAAAAATTTTAAACAAATTGTGTTTATCTTCCAGATGATAAAAAGGTGATATTGCCGCAATATCATCATAAAAAAATTTGACAACAAACACTATTTTTGAATTGGTTTTTCCAAATATTTCCAAAATATCTTCCAAATGATAAAAGGAAGACAGTTTCAAACTACTACTTGGTTACGTTTACGGTCCCATAATCCGCCCTTTACTCTTTGACATTCGCTGTCAATGCAGTTAATTTTGAAAGTCTTTTAAAGCTGTATGTTTTTGTTCTACAATGAGTGATATTTTATGTAACAATTGGCAATAACTAAACACCCACAATTAAAGTAAAACTAATATGTATATATTTTCCTATTGAATTTTAAATAAAACTAACTTTCATAATAATAATAATAAACGTTTGTAAAAATTCTTAATTTTTAAAGCAGATATTAATCAGTGTTTGAAAAATACGTCGCAAACTGTACTTCTGTACTGCACATCATCGTGTACAGTAGGTACACAAACACATTCCATACAAGAAAAGCGCATATGTTCTCTAGGTACTTTCTAGTTGCATATTTGTACATTTGTAGGTACACAGTAATTTATTAAAAACCCTTGGTAGGCTATTATTGATATTAAGTGCACCATACATTTTCAGTATTTTTGATAAATTTTTGATTTTTTACAAATTAATTGAAGGTTTGTACCATGTAGTGAAAGGTTTATCAACTAAAATTTAAAAAAAAATCAAAATGTTTTGGATTTTTTTATTATTATTTTCTTCGAACTTTTCCAAGTCGGGCTTTCAAGGTTCAAACGTTTCTCTGGGATTTTCCAGCATCATCAGGGATAAATGTTTTTAATTTAATCTGATAACGATATTTAATAAATACAAAAAATTAATAATTAACCCGGTGTCTTCAAATGCAATAAATTATATGATATGAAGTGTCAAAACCATTGCAGTGAAACGTCAAAATGATATCAATTGCAAAGTGGTGGAGAACACTTGACCATTTCATAGATAAGAAATATCATAGATTTTTTTTCGAAAAACACAAAACTTTATCAAACATTAATTTTTATCTACAACTAATGAAAAATTAAACACTTTTCCATCCTTTTTTTCAAAATTTTCTGTTATTTTTTTATTACAAAATTAAAACGAAAAGTGACATTTCATGGCAGGCATCATTGCAAGACCCGCTTGCATGTCAGCGATATCATGATATTGCAATAAAATTGGAATTGAGTGTCTTCACTTGAGAAGAAATCATTTTGACAATTGCTTGCTATCAGTTTATTGCATGTCAAGACACTAGGTAAAATATAGCAACAATGACAGCTTAAGCACCGTAA
The DNA here is from genome assembly GCA_949987735.1 of Leucophora obtusa. Classification (NCBI taxonomy): domain Eukaryota; kingdom Metazoa; phylum Arthropoda; class Insecta; order Diptera; family Anthomyiidae; genus Leucophora; species Leucophora obtusa. The sequence goes on from OX465298.1 coordinate 172,826,363, forward strand.
GTTGTTTTTCACGTGGAAAAATTTCACTCGAACTTTAAAGGCTTCAAATTGTTATTTAATTTATAAAAAGGAACAATTTTTTAATTTTATAACAAAGACACAATCACAATAAACACAAAATATCAATTTTTCCCGAAAAAAATAATAGTCTTGTACATTAAATTTGCGTCAAAACTCTACACAATTTTCACGTGAAATTCATTATCGTGAAAAACCATTTCTTATATGGAGTATAACAGTTTTTTCACGTGAAATCGAAATAACTTACGGTCCCTTAGCACAAATAGAGAACTTTACTTACAAATAATCTTTTCGTCAGATTTTACACGTTTAATTTTTTTTGTTTTATTTCTTTTTTATTATTTTATTTATTTTATTTTCATTGCAATCGGCCCCCTTTGTTGAATTGGAAGACTTTCGAGAGTATAACGCTTTTTCTCTCTTATTTCCTTGTCTGAAATTTTTGCGTCCTTCAGATAATTTTTCAGTAGGTATTTGCTTTTCAATTTCATATTATTGACCATTTATTGACAAGTGTATGGCCAATATCTTAGTTAGTTAGAAATGTTAGTTTTTTTAAATTTGTTTTTTGTTATTGAAAAATAAATAATAAAATTAAAAAAGCACACACATAAATTATTGCTTAAATGGATGGCAAATATTGATTAATTTTAATTTCATTTATATTTTTCTGATAACATTGAAAGTGTGTGTGAAAAGATCAATAAAATTGAAACAAATAATGTTGACCGTGGATAATCGGCTTAAAAATCTAAATTTTTTGAATGATACTCGTAACATATGTATGTACCAGAGAATTAAGAATTAATTTCTTAATTCAATTTTTCAATTCTGAATTAAAAATTCGATGAATTAATTCACTAAGTACCATATATTGAATGGAATTAATTCATATTTGCTTTCGTTCGATTTATTTTGTTCCGAATTAATTCAATTGCAATAGTTCTTTTTATTAAATCAAATGAATTAATTCACTGGTGAACACGTTCAATTTTATAAATCGAACGGAAAAAAAGTGAATTAATTTCTTACTGAATTAATTCACTACGGAATTCGTTCAATTTCATTTTCGTTCAGTGAATTAAAAAAAAATAAAATTACGTTCAGTGAGTTAAGAAAAAATAGAATTACGTTCAGTGAATTAAAAAAAAATATAATAAGTTCACTGAATTGAAAAAAAAAATAAAATAAGTTCACTGAATTGAAAAAAAATAAAATAAGTTCACTGAATTCAAAGCCTGTTTTCTGCCGTTCAGTAGAAGAAAACAATAATGTACAAATAAAATTTTTAAATAAGCAATTTTACAGCGTGTGCTAGTAAAAATAAGCAAATTAGAAACCGGATGCTGTTTATCAACCTTATTTTATTTTTTTTCAATTTAGTGAACTTATTTTATTTTTTTTTCAATTCAGTGAACTTATTATTTTTTTTTTTAATTCACTGAACGAAAATGAAATTGAACGAATTCAGTAGTGAATTAATTCAGTAAGGAATTAATTCACTTTTTTCCGTTCGATTTATAAAATTGAACGCGTTCACCGGTGAATTAATTCATTTGATTTAATAAAAAGAACTATTGCAATTGAATTAATTCTTTGAATTTGTTGTTTGATGAACGCATTCAGTTGAATGAATTCAGTGAATTACTTAAGAAAAGGAATTCATTCAATTCTAGAGAAAATTGAATTCGATTGGTAGTGAATTCATTCAAAAAGGAATTAATTCTTCAAAGCTCTGGTATGTACCTACATTAGACCGTACCACCTTACAGGCAAGAAAAAAAAATTGCGCCGTACACCCTCCAATATGAAATATTTTTCCATGGAGGTTTCGAAAAAAAATTTTTTTGCCGAACATAGGGGTCGCCATGTTACATTTTTCGTTATATCTTTGGCATTTACAGTCGGATCTTAAAATATGATACATCAACGCTTTTCTCTCGAGGAGACCAGTGTTTCGCTCTAAGGGCCATTGACCTCAAGTATGCCGTTCTAGTAGTTACCCACCAGATCTCAGTTGCTACCACCCTAATGTCAGAAAATTAAAGCTCGCAAAAAATCATTAAACTTTTGCTAAAGAAGTTTTTCGATAAACCCAGTATAAATTTTTTTATATTTTGGTTGGCGAACGTAGGGGTCGCCTTTTTATTTTTTTTTGATTTTAACTTTATAGCAAAACACTGGTCTCCTCGATTCAAAAAAATTGATATATCACACTTTAAAATCTGACTTTAAATGCCGAAGCTATAGCAAAAAATTAAAAAAGTTCGACAAAAAAAAAATTTTTTTTTTTTGAAATTGGCTTACAAAAATACTTCATATTGGAGGCTGTACGGAATTTTTAGATTTGAATTTTTAAAGTTTGCCTGTTTAATAAAATAATAGACATTTAGCCATTTAGATTCTGGGACATTAATCATATAAAACTCTCAGGCAAAAAGGATTTATTTGTATTAATAAGCTTTAAATTAATATAGAAAATCCATAAAAGGGTGATTTTGTTACTTTTTTGAAATTATGCGAACAAACTTGACTGATGCTTTCTGAAAACTATATAAAGTTAATATAATCTTAAAAATTTATGAAGGATTTTAAATATCTCCAAAATATTTTGTAAATCCCCACAAAAAATTCCTGTCCCCAAATAAAAATTGTTGTCACCAAGCCCAACAAAAAATCCCCAAATTTGGGGACAAACCCCCAAATCTGGCCAACCTGGTTTCGATACGAAACGCACTGCGGATTATGAGTATAAGCACAATGCAAAGGTCCCCGTTTTTTTCATACAATTTTACAATTAAAATCGTGCAACGATTTCCGTGAGAGATAAAACTTATTTTATTTTCTCAACGGAATTTCTTATTCTCCTGTTTTTACTCTCAGATTATTTTACTAATGTTGCCAGATTTTCACACAATTTCAATCACAGTACAAGTATAGTACGATTACATGGTTGATTTCGACATGCACATGCATTAGTATTTTCAAAGGATTTAAGTTTTCACATTTATAAAATATATAAAAAACAGCAATAACACAATAACACTTTCCCAGCCTTTTATTCTAACTAATGTAAAACAACAACAATACGTTGGAATTTGTCAAGAAGAAAAATATAAAATATAACCAACTTGACTTTCTATGTGTTCTGTGTTGTAAAAGTGAGATTCCGTTTCCGTTGCTATTTTGCTCACTTTTTTTCCGTCACGATTTAAATTCCTTTTCCATTTGTATTGTGCTTATTCTCTATCTCTAAACTTAATTTCTTTGCGTTTTCTCTCATACTCTCATATTTTCATTATCACACTCCCTTGCCATATTTTAAAAAAATAATCTCATTATTGGGTGATGTTCAGATATGAAAAAGTTTCAACGATTGAACTTTTATTACGAAAAATCCTTGTTTTTCATATTAATTCTTAGTTTCGAACTTATTAAGAGAATCTGCAGTGCGTTTTTAAGTGTAAAATCTCCATATTAAAAAAAAAGAAACGCAGAAGCAGCCGCAAGGTGGCATCTCTACTTTCTTTTCTCTTACTTCCACACTATATTCAATGTTGTCATATTTTTTTAAAAAGAAATCCCAAACACACCAAATGAAAAAGTTAATACAATCTTATATTTTTCTATACCGAAATAAAAACCTCTTTCCCATCCCTGATGGTGGTTCTTTATATGACGTGCTCTCCACACATACATACACTACTTGTACAAACATGCATGCAAGTAAAGAAAATGTGAATGTATGTATAAAAACAACTGTCACCGCAGCCGCAGTCACCGCAACGGAAACTGCAGCCGCAGCCGCGACAGTTTATTCATATTACTTATTTGACAACGCTAGAATTTTTTTATTTTTTTTTTTACTGCGTTATTATATCGCCTTCCTCTCCTAAATTTTTTGTTTTTAAAATTAGATGAGTCTTTAGTCATGTAGGAATTAAATACTTGCTGGGTTGTTTATCAGCAAAACCACACACATGAAAAAACCGGTTCAGCATGAGTATTTGTTTGCGTACGTTGGCAACGTTGCGCCCGTTGCTGATAAATATAATTGAGAGCGTATCTTTAGTATTTGCAATGAGTTGCTATGAGAATGTTTGTTAGCGCGTGGAACGAGTACAAGTTTTTTTAAATTTAATTTCGTGCGCTGCAAAATAATTTACAATCTGTTATCGTTAAAAACAAAAATAAATACTCGTACAATGGCTAAACAATGTTCGTTTACAAAGGACAAACAACTTATAGAAGAAGTTAAAAAACATAGAAATTTATATGACCGGAAAGATGTACAATTTAAACAACAAATAAGTCGAGATGAAGCCTGGGACAATATAAGTTTTAATCTTGAAACAGATAGTAAGTAAAATAATAACGGTGGGCCTCTTACTGTAGGGTTAACTTCACTTTAACTATTAAACAAAAGAAAATGTCATGAAATTATATACAAAACAACAAATTTTTGGGTTAAATATTGGTTAACTATTGTATAAAGATGAAACGGCAAAATACGCAATTCAATTAAAAAAAAAATAATAATAATGCACAGTTCAGTGTTGCCATATTCTACGAAATTACCCAAATCATTACCCCGTTTCTGTATCTAATGCGAGAAGTTTTCGAATCGAGAAATGCATGGTCACCCTGCATTATACAGGCTGATTAAAGACGTGATAAAATGGACGGCAGTTTTTGTTGCAATTCGTTCAGATAATGTAACTTTAAGAACTGTTGACACATGTTGTTTTGTAAAACACCTAATTAAATTAGAAATAACTTACTATGCCACGTATTACTAGCTGATTTGGTTTCATATATATTTTATTGTCTGCAACTCACCCTATATAAAGCAGAGCAGGGTTGCATTTCACATGTTTTTTCCGCAAACTTTTTCGATGCGAGAAATACAGAAACGGGGTGCATGGGTAGTATCAGGGATGTAAAACATGGTACAATTGTACTTTTTTTTGGTACATTTTGATCTCCGTTCGTACCGTGTTACTACCGCGATCCATTTGGTACAATTTAAAAAATTTTCAAATTTAAAATTTTTTTATTAAATGAACTTGTACTTTACAGCTGTCAACAAATATTAGAATTGCAGATGTGGACTAAAATCATTCTAACAAAAAATTGTAACTAACAACTTTTGGGCCCAATGTAGCAAAAATATATTATTATTTTCCCGTTATCAGCTCATCAATACGCGTCGATTGAGTGCTGCTAATACATAAAATTCGAGAACTTAACCCGCCTCTTTCGTATATTTTCTGAAAAGTAAAAAAATATTACATTGTTTTCGGGTAACTAAAATATAACCAGAAAAAAACATTAACAGCATATATTTTCATATATATATATATTTGATATTCACAACTATTGGTTATTTTAAGAAATGTTCTTTGTGTCGTATAGAATAGTATTTCCTGCAAGCTTCCACTTCTGCTGGAATCCTCAGGGCACCAGCAGAAGTGGAAGACCCGCCCACACTTGGAGAAGACAGTTGGACTCCGAAATAACAATCACAAGGAAGTCCTGGAATAAGATCAAACTAATAGCTTGTAACGGATCACAATGGAATACATTTGTAATGGCGCTATGCTCCAACTTGTAACGACGGGAAGAAATATATTTAAAGGAAGCCAGCTTGTGTATAGGATTTGCAAGCACCCGGGATTACTTGCGTGTACTTACTACATTGTATGGAGCTATATAATTTCCTAAAGGGACTTGAATTATTAAAGTTTATAAATATTTATAAATCTTGAAATATCAAAAAGCAAATGAGCTTCTACCGTTTTTCACAAATAGGTGGCGCTTTTCTTCGCGTTAACTGCGCCAACAACTCAAACCCATTTGAAAGCAATCAGCTAAAAATTTAGTAGATTTAACAGTATTTTTTTGTTGTTTTCACTTAGCGAACATATTCTGCTAATTTTAGCAGTTTTTTCTGCAAAATATTTTTTTTTATCTAATTTTTAGTTAATTTTTACGCTATTTTCACAGAGATGAGGGCACTTAAAAAAATAAACACAAAATTTTAAGAAAAAATAGTTTTTATGAGTAAAAAGGCACTTTAAGGAACAAAAATCTAAAAAGGCAATTATATAGCTCAAAACAACTAATAAAAATCTACACTAAAAAAAAGTAAAACGTCTGCACCCCGTTTCTGTATTTCTCGCATCGAAAAAGTTTGCGGAAAAAACATGTGAAATGCAACCCTGCTCTGCTTTATATAGGGTGAGTCGCAGACAATAAAATATATATGAAACCAAATCAGCTAGTAATACGTTGCATAGTAAGTTATTTCTAATTAAATTAGGTGTTTTACAAAACAATATGTGTCAACAGTTCTAAAAGTTACATTATCTGACCGAATTACAACAAAAACTGCAGCATATAAAACCGTATTGTATTATATTTGGTTCCATGTTATCAATAATTTTGAACTAGTTTTAGATTTAGTAATTACTAGGGATTGGCGCGTGTCACGAAATGTTCGTGAGTCACGTTATTCACACGTGATCGTGAGTAATAATTACTATACTTAAGTGATTCGTGCGTGAGCGTGAGTAAGAATAACCCGTCATTGATTCGTGTGTGAGTTTATTTTTTGCATTATACTTTTTTAGTAATTTTTACTGTTTTGCGTGAGAATTTTCTGATTGTAAGTTTAATAAGTAAGTTAATATAATCATGTGTGCTGAGTAGGGATGCCAAACGGGAAATCCCGGGATTTTCGGGATTGGCAAAATCCCGAATCCCGGGATTATTTCTCAAAAATCCCGGGATTTTCTTATTTTTTAATATTAATATAAACGCAAATAAACAAAGTGAGCAATTTTACATTACCTATGTTTTTTCTTGAATTTTCTCATATTGACAAGAAATTGATGCCAAGATATTGGTAAAATTATAAATTAAGTAGATTATTCCAGTAAACTACGCAAAGACTTTGCAGAAAAATTTGAAATTTTGGTAAACATTATTAAGTTTTTGAGGAATACATGCGAAAAATCAAGTTTGTTTGTTATTTTACCGATTTATTCTTCCAAGCGAAATTTGATTTCTGAAACCTAATTTTGGCTGGGACTGTAAGTTTGAATTCTTCCATGAAAACATTTGATAACGATAACCAAATAACTTTGTTGCTGTAATTACACGATTTAGTGGGCAAGGTTATCGCAACGAATATGTTTTAAAATCTGCTTACAAAATACTGGGCGCAAGTGTACTAAATGACAGGCCTTCATATATTATCCCAGCCAGAAAAATACAAACGGGAAAGCGATGGCAGGGTATTTTAACAGGTGGTACAAGTACTGACAAAAATTGCTTTCCCATTTCCAATATGATAACGTCAATAGACAAAAGAACCGGCAGTTCAAAAAGGGCCGGAAAAGTACTGGAGAAAAAAAATTTTTAACTTTGGCAAAACACTGCCGAAACCAATAAATAGGTGGTTTGGAATTATATTTTCCAAAATAAAATTTAAAAAAAGTTCTTATGTATCTTTTTTTGGCCCTGCCGTGATGTTTTGTAAAACAAATACTGGCAAAACGATTTTTGCAAACGCTGGCAAAGCGTCCCAAATGAGTCTTCTGCCAGTCATTTATTTTTAACATCGCGGTTACCAAGTGGTATGCAGGTACTTGATTTTTTGTACCACTGTCAATTTCTGACTGAGATGTTTCAATATTCATAAAGTGTACCACATTATTAATTAACAACTATTAAATAATTATAAAACGCTTTATTCTATAAAAAAATTAGTTACATAATATAAAAATTTTTACAAATAAAGGAAAATTTAAATCCCGAAATCCCGTAAAATCCCGGGATCCCAAAAAATCCCGGGATCCCGAAAAATTCAAAATCCCGAATCCCGGGATTTTCAAATATCAATCCCGATTGGCATCCTTAGTGCTGAGTAAAAAACGAAATGCTCGTGCGTGAGTAATTTGTATTTTTTTTGTTTTTTTGAGCATGAGTCAAAAATGGTTTACGCACCGCACCCATAACATTAGCAACACTGAAGCTTTAATACGAAATTCTCTATACTATAACGTACACTTGACTGATTTCTTATATCTTGGTTGTATATCATAATCCTATTAACTTTAAAATTTCAGTGTTGTTAACTTTATTTTAAAATTACTAAATTAAAATAAATTTTTTTTCATGTTTATTGCACTGTCATGATAAATCTGGATAAAAGTAATGGAAGATTTATCGAAATTATAAGATCTCCAGCAGGCCTGGGATTAATCATTACATTTTAAATTAATTACACATGCAATTACACAATTACATGTAATTGTAATTAAAAAAAAAACTCATCTATAATTACATATTCGGCCTTATTACGAGTGTCGTAGTCGTAGTCGAAACTAAGTCGAATTTGCTGAAAATTCACTAAAAATGCAACTTTTGAACAATTTTTCAATTGGATTTACCATATATAGCACTCAGATTTAAAAAATCCAGCATCAGAGTTTCATTTCTTTATAATTTCCATTATATACAGAATCATTTTATATGGAGTCGAAAATTTCGACTACAAATTCGACGCTCGTAGTCAGGCCGATTATTTGTAATTGCAATTCAAAAAAGAACAATTACAATTACAAGTAATTGAAAATTTTTTTTATTTAAAAAAATTATTTTTGTATAAATATTGTTAGATATGGTCCTATATAATATGATAAAAAGTATAAGGTTAATATTTAGATATAATTGTATCAAACTATGTCCACTTTTATAACATTTTATATAATTTTATACAAATGTAATTGGATGAGGACAAAATTCGGATACAATTGTATCGAATTGCATAAAATTGTATCAAATTGTACCAAATTGTATACAATTGTATACAATTCGATACAATATGATACAATAAGACGTTCTCATTTTTCGGATATAATTATATCTAATTACATAAAAGATAATTAAATATAACTTCATATGGCTCCATATCATTTTTTTTTACTTGGGTACATAAATTAAATAACATGCTTCCATATTTGTCTATATATGAGTGCCATTTCCATATATGAAATAACAGATGCCTCCATATATGTCAGTATATGGAATCTTTTTCCATATGTGGAATCACATATACTTCCATATATGTTCATATAAAATCCATATACATATGTTCATAAAAAATCCATAGTTGTTCATATGTGTCCATACATAAACCGATTGTAGTATAAAAAATTTTAAACAGGTTTTCAACGTTGATAATTATCCGTGTTGAAAGTTAACGTGCATACGTAAAGTAATATGTCAGTTTTCGTCTTAAACACGTTTTTATGCACTTTGAGTTTTTTTACGAGTTAACGGATATAGTTAAGTCGAAAACACAGCTAATATCAAATTTTATGCTAAATGTCATATGGAATTGTAGGTGGATAAGGCTATTGAACTATCTCAAACGGATATATTCACATAAGACACAACTATCGGCGCGTTTAAAAATTTATCGTCCATATTTTCATCAATGAGTTCACCTAAAACTTTTCGGTTAGTAAAATCATTATATAATCAAATTAAAATAGTTAATAACTTTTATTGTTATTTGCATTGCATCAATCTGGAGATTGTTGGCCGTTTATCCAGAATGTGCTGATTGTTATTTTTCATGGTTGCAGTCACAAGCTAGGGGGATCAACATGTTTTAGGCTTGGAAGCTGTTATTTTTATGCCCCCAACGATTGAGACTGGAAAAGGAATTAGTATTACAATAGGACAGGCTGACAATGCTTTGTTTGGAATGGTACACTAATAGTTACTAAAAATTAGTTAAAATGACGCTGCAGAAAAAAACTGCTAAATTATAGGAACAGCAAAAATAAAACTGTTAAATGTACAGAATTTTAGTTAAATTTGAGTTAAGTTTTTGTAAATGGAAAATAGCAAATTAAATTAGCAAAAAATTTTGCTAAATAATTAATAGCCTAAAAATCAAAAAAAAAAACTTCAATGCAAATAAAAATCGAGCCTTCTGAAAACTACAGTTTAGAATTTTTTAGAATACATTTCAGCTGATTTTAGCAATATAGACTGCTATTTGCATTCAACTAAATTTAGCTTAAAAATAGCAAAAATTTTGTAGATATAACAGTTTATTTTTTCTATTTTTAGTCTACTAATATTTAGCAAAATTTTCAGCAGATTTCACAGTATAATTTGTTATTTTCAATTACCTAAAAGTTAGCTTTTTCTGCTATTTTTACAAATTTATTTCTATGAGTGTAAAAATTAAAAAATTAGCTTTTATATTGTAATTTAATAGTTTTCCAAATTTAATTTGTATACAACTATTAATACCAGTAATAATTATAAAATAATAAAAGCTGTATTTTGTCTCATGCCTATCAACGTTAAGTATTTAAAGCAAATATGTGTTAAACCGGTTGTAGTATAAAAAAATTTTAAACAGGTTATGTTTATAATTGTTCCGTTATAATCCAACGCACGTCAGCAAAAGTTTTTAGAAAGTAAAGCGAATAAGTTACGTTAGATGTGAAAATGTATAAATGTTGAGTTTTAAACGTTGATAATTATCCGTGTTGAAAGTTAACGTGCATACGAAAAGTAATGTGTTAGTTTTCGTCTTAAACGCGTTTTTATTCACTTTCAGTTTTTTTATGAGTTAACGGATATAGTTAAGTCGAAAACACGGCTAAAATAAATGAATCAACTTGTTTTAATAAGGGGGAAGGAAAGAGCTAAATAATTTAATGTAAATCAATAAATAAAATATAGCTTAAGTTTAATAAATTAGTGCTAACAATTCCAAAAACAGAATAAGAAATACTTACAAAGTTTTTTTTGTATAGCTATCGTTAGTTTTTGTTTTCTAATTTTTTTCCAAGTATACTATATAAGTTACACCAAAAACTTGGGTAGAGCTATAATACATACTAAAACTTAAAATAAGGGTATTATGCGATTTGACCCTTTTTAGTTTTTGTGTGTAACTTAACAATCGTACTAGAGAAAAAAATGTATTTTCGAAAAGTTGGATTTTACTTCCTTATTCCAGCGAGAGAGACATTAAATTTCTACTTTTATTTTTCATTTTAGGAAACACTTGCAAAACAAGATGGCGCAGCATAAGAGATCGTTTTGTAAAGTTGAATTCTAAAAGACTGGCAGGGGATATACGAGATGATGAGAATCCACTAAATGCGAATGAATGGAAACTTTTACCCCATTTGGATTTTTTAGTAGAATATGTTACAACACGACCAATTGTACCGGCATATGATAGTGGTGTTGATTCAGTAATAAATGATATACAATTAATAGCAGAAGTTAAGAAACATCAATCAATATATGCAAATAATACTCTGGCCTACAGAAATAAACATAAAAGGGCAGAAGCATGGGCAAGCATTAGTAGTAACCTTAATACAGAAGGTTGTTACTTAAAATCTCATGAAAATTAACAAAATATTTAAGTTAACAATAATTAAAATTTTTCATTCCAGAAGCTATATGCCAAAGAAGGTGGCGTAGTATAAGAGACCGTTTAGTAAAAATACACTCTAAACGTAATTTATCCGGTGGAAATACATCTGAGGATATCGATGATGTAGATTGGTATCTTTTACCACATTTAGAATTTCTAAATGACTACATTGGTAAAAAGAAACCAAAAAAATACAAAAATGAACAAGAAATTGAAATAAATGATGTCCATATTGACTATAATTCTGCAGATCCAAATTTAAACAATGATTTTTCTTATGATTGTAATATTTGGGATAATCCCTGTCCAACACTTAACTTACCAGATAGTAAAAGAAGAAGAACTGAAACAGAAATACAAGGAGAAGTTTTTACTATTATAGATTGTCCCTCCCCTGGTACTTCAGAAAATGTGAACACAAGGTCCGAATCAGATGTCCATGAACAAATGTGTAACCTTTTGGATCGTATAAGAGATCTCACAGAGGAGAAATTAAAAAATGAACAAAATATATATACAAATAAAAATATACATTTTTTGAAAATGGTTGATGAAAAGTTGGAGAAAATTGCACCTGATGAGAGGGAAGATGCTAAAATGTTTATATTGAACTATTTACATAGATTAACAAAGGATTGATGTTTCATTGTATTTTATTAAATAAATGTTATTCCGGAGATTTGATAAATATGTTTTGTATATTTAAAGAAATTCACACCTTAGACTTTTATGTTTTCAACTTTATTTTGATAATTTGAATTTTCAACTTTATTTTTAATTCAACCTTTAATTATTTTTCAAAATTATATTTTATTTTTCTCATCTTATATAAAAACAATAACAAAAAATATACAACAAAAAAAAACTACATATTTACAGCGTCAAAAGAAATTGTACCGTAAGAATAATAAAAGAATTTTTAAGAACTTGGTATTTTGTTTGCTTTCGTTTGATTTGGTTACAACTTACAATCTTCTGGACATCGATTCCACTAGATTTCTGCTTACTTCGGGAAAGATATTTTGTCATTCCTCCATTTGAGAGATACCTTTAATTCTGGTAACATTTTTTGACTATTTTGTTAGATCTACACTGGAATACGTGTCATTTAGTTGGAGTCCTAATGAAGTTATTCATAAAAGCCGTATTGAGAAAATCCAAGTTAAATTTGTCAAATTTGCTCTTCCTTTCTTTAATGTTTTAAGGGGGGACATTACATTCGCGGCAGAGAAAACAGACATTTTTTTAAAAATTCATAACTCAGTCAAAAACAAACATTTTTATTATTGTAGAGAATTGAACAAATTACAAGAAAAAAAATTCAAAAAAATATATTTTTCACTCCAACATGGTTTTATAGAGCTCCAAACTGGCTGCAGAGAAAAAAAACGGGGCCTCGTGGTTGCAGCGCTGGGAGTCGCAAAAATTGACCGATCTGAAAAAAAATGACTTTTTTAAATCTTAACAAAATTGGTTATCGTATGACACGAGCTTTTTTTTTCAATTTTTGGTGATGTTCCAAATTTGAAAGTGTGTTTTTTCGAAAAAATATTGACTTTAAAAATTCATAAAAAATCTAAAAAAAAATTAAAAAAAAAGCTCGTGTCATACGATAGCGAATCAAGTTTAAAAAAATACAAAACAAAAAAAAAATTTCGCCAAAAAATGAACCCGCTAGTGCCGCAACCAGTACGAAAACAGGTTTCGAGATAAACGCGTTCAAAGTTTGTGAACAAAGAAAAAGAAGGTTACGTAAAAGGTTATGCCAAATAACTGAGCATATAAATAAAAATTCCTCTATATGAGGTATAAAGATGCCTTTTTTTCAAGAAATTCAAAAACACAAAAAAAAACTCACCCTTCAAGTAGGTACGAAATAACAACCACCAAAAGTCAGGTAGCAAGTAAAACAAGTGTATACCAGCTGCCGTACATAGGTAGCGCGAAAATTAAAAATGCGCTCTCACTAATCCGGCTGTAACTTTTGAACCCGTAGGAAATTTTCTATGAAATTTTTTTTCTTAGAATCTTAAGAATATTTACTAAAATACAAAATTATAAAAAAAGTCGATTTCAAAAAACGGCCAATGTCATGTCCCCCCTTAAATTCTACTCTTTCTTCTCCTGTTCCTACATATTGTGTTCTTTCCTATGATGATAAATGTGATTTTATCTTCTTGAAAACTCTGGAAACATTTATGCATTAACTTTTTTTGCATGGTATTATTTGCGGTGTAGTTGATTCCCCTGAATTATTAAACTTAATCAAAATTTATGTTCCTCCTAGATCCTAAGAATTATTGATAAGTTCTTCTTTATCGATAGTCATAGAACTAATTATGCACTGAATGAACCTCTTACTAAAGCATTGAGATTATTTAATGAATATTGTAATCAATTAGATATAACCGTTCCTCATTCTCAATTTAAACTTTTATTAAATAATTTATTTACTATTGTTCGATTTGCTAGTTTATAAGGATAATTATTGTATCCATAGACTGAAATAAATAAATAAATAAATATTTTTCTTATTTGGCGGTCCAGGTGCTCCCACAAGCCCAACTTTTCGACACCGAGTGGAAATTTCTTTTTTAAAGTGGCAAGGTAATCTGTTTTATTCATAGTGCTCTCTATTAAAACCAAGTTAACTACACCACTGGCCGCCATATACACCCATACCATGACCGAACCAGCACCGTGCTTCACTGTGGATATTACATTTTGCTGGGCAAATTTTGGATTTTCGTATATCCAAATTATACCTGAGTTTTCTTACCAAAAATTTCAAATTTGCTTTTATCGTTAAGGACCACATTATTCCATAATGTATTGGGTCTATTTAGATAATTTTTCCGACGTCGCTGTTGATTGATTTTCGGTATATGTATTTGGTTTTCTTCTTGGAACTCGTACATAGAGTCCATTTGCATGTAGTGCTCTGGATACTGTGCTGTCGCTAACGCCTGAGTATTCTGAAATGTTCTCGGATATTTTAACAGCACTTGCAGTTGGAATTTATTTCACTTTTCGTACAATGGTTCGCAATTCAGTCCCATTTAGTTTGTAAATTAAAAATTTTTCCGATTTGAACTGATCATGACGACATCAAGTCAATAATCATTACAATTATATTATCTAGGATATAATAATAAAACAAATGACTAAAAATAACGGTAATTTTTTTATCATTAAAATTCTTTATTTATTATAATTGATGCACAAGTTTTACAGTTTCTTTTGACGCTATGAATATGAAAACTTTTTTCGTTTTGTTGTTTTTTATATATGTAAATTAACAGTAGTGAAAATATATAATTAAAAATATAAAATGTTAAATAAATTAGTATTGCAAAAGAGTGAAATGAAACATAATAAATCAATGGCTCATATGAATAAAAAATAGATATTACTAATAAGGGGAAATACAGGTTTTTTTAAGCAATTACTTCACAAATCTAGTCTGCTTGGGAGTAGACTAGAAATTTATTTTTTTAATTTTCGTTTACATTTCATGCTATACTACCAGCCAATTGGTAAATTTGGAGTTAAAATCCATTCCTAAGCCCAAAGTAATTACTTCGAAGTAATTGCTAAGTTTTATTCATATGACCCAATGGCTCATATGAATAAAAAATAGATATTACTAATAGGGGGAAATACAGGGTTTTTTAAGCAATTACTTCACAAATCTAGTCAGCTTGGGAGTAGACTAGAAATTTAATTTTTTAGTTGTCGTTTATATTTCATGCTATTCTACCAGCCAATTGGTAAATTTGGAGTTAAAAGCCATTCCTAAGCCCAAAGTAAATACTTCGAAGTAATTGCTAAGTTTTATTCATATGACCCAATGTGTACTGTTTCTTTTGACACTCACACTATGTATATACCATTTAAACTTAATTAACACCTTAGTCTCTGATTAAACTCAACCTAAAGTCAGTTCTAACTAGGGTTGCCAGATACCAAAAGTCAAATAACTGGACAATGGGAAAAATTCACCTGGATTTTAAAAAAGTAACGGGACATTTTAAAAATGCAGTTATAGTTCAAAAAAGTAAAATTTTATTTCTGATTTTTTTCAAAAAATAAAAAATTATAATAACATAAAAACAAAATTTAAGTCTTACGTCTATTACATATACATTAGACCGACTCACAAAAAAAGTAAAAAAGTGCCCCCCTCAAAATAAACCTTGGTTTGTTTTATGATGATTCCCAAAATATTTCGGGTCTAGCAATGAGATCTGACGAGCTGGACCATTTTTAAAAAAGGTATTTTTTTTAGTTTTTGTCAGAATTTTGCGTTTTAGCTGAAGACAACATACTCAAAATGGTTATTTTTTGAGGCGCGTCCAGTGGTATATATAACATGTTCAAGCATATCCAGACATGTCCTATATTCAAGGATATTCTATAAAAAAAATAATTTTTTGACTCCTTTGTACGGAGATGTTTGTACTTGAAATGTCAAACTTACATATCATAATCAGAGTAGGAATATAAACTGTACACAACATGTAGGGTACGGTACGCCCAAGGAACACATTTAGCGGTTGTGTGTTTGTACACAAACCGAGCGTAGCATCTGCGTTTGTCTGATGACGAACGCAAACCCTACGGTCATGTACTGTGCTTTCAACACATACCCTTCCTTGTGGTAGTTGCAGATTTTCTTCCAACCCGAGTACGCTTCGTTTCGTGTATATTTGTTTCTTTCTTTTGGGTTTTTACACTTAAATATTGCGTAGTAAAGGCCTGCATGAGTATATTGGTTTTTTGTCTTCACCGAATGACATGAATCCTGGGAATCGCTCTCGGACCTATCTCATGTGAATAATAAGACCGTGTACGTTGATCCGAAACCTACAAAAATTTTGTCCTTTTTGCTCTATCTCGCTTAGTTTTCGAGATATAGGCCATTTTGTAAAATTTCGATTTTTTTTAAATGGCCCGTATCTCGAAAACTAAGCGAGATAGAGCAAAACGGACAAAATTTTTGCTCCTCTGGTGTATTAACTCACCCCAATAATACAAATAGGCCAGGTCTTGTAAAGCTTCGGATTGATCCATTTCTATAAAACAGTCACAGGGTGAAATGTCGTAAAAGCGTCACGTCCGGCACCACTGTTTTCTCATTTTGTAGAAAAAAAAAACAACAAAAACAAAATCAAAGAGGCAAACAGACGGTAAACGAACAGTATTCGGGTTATGTATGGGCTCAGAGACCGATACATACTCGAAGCGTTTACGTTCGTCATCTCTCAATCCTACTTTACTGTATTCGGGTTGTGTGCATACACACGAACGTTAAGTAGATAGAAATCGTATGTGTCTTTTTTTGTAATGAATGTATTTGCGTACAGTATGCGAGATGTATGGTACGCAACGCTAAAGTACCGTACGTTAGAGTTTATTTTCCTACTCTGATCATAATCTATAGTCGATTTAAGTGAACACGTGTTTCAGATTCTTTTGAAATTCGCGATTTTTCGCGTTTTATCCGGAATTCAATGTGGTTGAAACAAAATAAAATAAATAGGGCAATATGGATACCAAAACTTTTCTTTTGACAAGTAAATCATCGCTAAGTGGATATAGTTTGGAATTTAGCAAAGTTCATACACTTTGCACAGTGCTCTGGACCAAATTTTGTTAAAATTTTTGATTCAGACTGCGGGAATGTGGCCCCTGTTTTGAGGCCAAATATAAATAATTCTATAAAAATCGTATCAAAATGTTAGAAAGGCGTTGGAGTGATTGTATCGCTCTTGAAGGAGACTATGTTGATGAACAAAGTCGAATTTTGCCAAAAAATTGTTTTATTGGTTATCCTACGAACTTTTCAGCCGATGTGTTATAATGCGTTTACGTTTTTAGCTTGGAAGTATTATAGGGATCTAGCGTCCATATGGACTATATTTCCGACTTTATTTTAAATACACCTAACATTACACAAAATTTCTTACTATTTTTTTCATTTTAACGTATTAGAATGTTGATTCAAACATTAATAGACTTTCAACCAGACTGGTGTAGATTATCATATAGAGCTCCTATATCCAATAAATGCCAACTCAAAAACGCTAACTTCTCAAGAGAGCTAAAAAATAGTTATTACCCTTATTATTGTAAAAATAAACAATGTACCTTCCATAAGATGGTTTAAATATTCTTACACATTTAGACCTATTCAAAAAATTTCATATTTTGCACTTTTTTGCGTATTTTTTGAGATAGCATATTTTAGTATAACATCAGGGGGTTTCCATCAGCTTGTTTTAAAAATTCTTTATGAGCCAAAAAATTTCACGCAAGAAACAGAGGAAAAACAGAAGGAATATGAAGAAATTTAACAGCGAATGAGATAAAATGAAGGAATTCGGGAAAACAAAAAAAATAATAAAATCGTTTTTACAACAAAAAAACAAAATTTAAAAGCAAAAAAATTTATTTAAATTAATTAATTATTATTTATTTCGTTATTAAAGTTGTTTTTGTTATCGTTTTATTCAGTAATCGCAAAAAAAATATTAACTTTATCATTTTTCTTTTGTTACTCTCATTCTTCACGGAAATTAACAGGCCAGAGCATCCATGCAAATAATTGAGCACGATTTAACAGAATTTTTTGGGATGAGAAGTCTTTCCTTTAAATCCTCTTTGATATCGCAACACAAATATTTTTTCAGAGTTGGCATATTTTGTCGGAAAACAAAAATAAGATTTTTTTGAAAAATGTTTATTATTTTAGCATTTTATGAGATGTTTTAATCCATATTAGATAGAAAAATTTAAAAACTACTCGAGGTGGTCAACTTTGGCACTCTCTAACTCACGCTGTGTTGTAACAGCGTCACTGTGTTGTAACAGCGTCACTCCGTTCTACAAAAAGGCGTTCCAGTCACTTAGATTGCGAAAATGAATAGAATACTACAGCTTAATCTCAACCACTGTCAAGCCGCCCAGGAGCTGCTCTGTCAAGGTGTTCGTGAATTGGATGTGGACGTTGCATTGCTGAGTGAGCCATACCAATGTATGGAGTCCACGAACTGGGTGTCTGATAGTTCGTGTACATCAGCGATCTGGTCTGTCAGCGGGTTGACATTGCAGGGGGTAAATACCCTACAATGTGGATACACAAGGGCTACTGTGTCTGGTGTCACACTATACAGCTGCTATATCCCACCAAGATATTCTATAGAGGAGTTTCGGACCATAGTGGATAACATTGTCTCTGACGCGATCACCAGGCACCCTGTATTGATAGCTGGTGACTTTAATGCATGGGCCACAGAATGGGGTTGTCCGAGGACAAACGCAAGAGGCAGTATTCTCCTGGAGGCGTTTTCCGTACTGGATATTGTGCTTCTGAACATAGGAGACCAACAAACGTTCAATAGAGGGGAAAGTGGATCGATAATAGATATCACATTTGCCAGTAGTAGCATCGCAAGTCGGACAAATTGGAGTGTATCTGACCATTATACCCACAGTGATCACTTTGCTATAATCGTTGATATAGCACGTGAACGACGTCACGTGAATATACACACACGTAGACTGACAGGTTGGAAGGCCAACACGTTTGATAAGGATATTTTTGCAACCTTACTGGAAGATATAGCTCTTAATCGCTCAGCGGAAATTATGGCTTGGCAATTAATAGAACACATTACGAAGGCATGCAATGCATCAATGGTGAAGAGGAAAAGATCAGCGAATAAACAACCAGTTTACTGGTGGAACGATGAGATTGCAAATTTGCGGTCGGAATGTATACATGCAAGGAGACAATATACAAGATCAAGGGGTAGACCGGAGAACAACCTCCACCAGCAGGTGTTTAAGTCGAAAAGGAAAGCCCTTAAGTTGGCGATTCGTAGAAGTAAGCGAAAGTGCTTTCTTGATATATGCGACGATGTCGAGAGTAATCCGTGGGGTCTTGCATATAAGCTGGTCACTAAGAAGCTCAAGTGTTTAAATCCAACACCACCTAGAGAGGAGACGGTTCTTAACGGAATTGTAGAATATCTCTTTCCCCAACAGGAAACGTCTTCGTGGGAACACACTGTTCCAAATGAAGTTTTACCTTTTCCCGAAGTGACAATAGTAGAAGTAGAAGAAGCTGTTTCAAAGTTCCAGGATAAGAAGGCACCGGGTCTGGATTGTATTCCAAATTTGGTTTTAAAAGAGGCCGTTAAGTGTTGTCCGCAACAGTTCGTTGATATGATAAGCGCATGCCTAAGCGAAGGTAGCTTCCCATCAATGTGGAAGAGGCAAAAGTTGGTCCTGCTACCGAAGGATAAGAAACCTCTAGACGATCCCTCCTCCTATCGTCCACTCTGTATGATCGACACAAGTGGAAAATTGTTGGAGAGTATAGTATGTAGAAGATTGGAAGGATGTGTCGAAGCTGCAAATGGCCTCTCCGATAACCAATTCGGCTTTAGGAAGGCTAGCTCGCTTGGATATTCCCAAATATCTGCTGGCCATAATACAGGATTATTTTCGCAATAGACTCCTGTTATATGATACTGATACGGGTACAAAGGAGTACAGGATTACGGGTGGAGTCCCTCAAGGTTCAGTGCTTGGTCCATTATTATGGAACGTGATGTATGACGGTGTATTGAGGTTAGATCTTCCTATGGGTATGAAAATAGTTGGCTTTGCTGATGACATAGCATTGGTGTGTGTAGCTAAGCAACTCCAGGAAGCTGAGAATATTACGAATGCTGGTATACAGATCGTTAGATCTTGGCTTAAGTCAATGGGATTGGCCCTCGCCGATCATAAGACGGAAGCGGTGTTAATAAGTAGCCGCACGGTCAGGGAGACCATAAATCTGAATGTGGGTACGTGTTGCATAGCCACCAAACCCTACCTCAAATATCTTGGTGTGATGATTGATACTCGCCTTTCATTTGGTGATCACTTGAGGTATATAAGTTCTAAGGCTTCAGGGACTTGTTTAGCGCTTTCTAGGATTATGCCGAATACCAGGGGCCCAAAATACCTTCAGAGGAAGTTGCTTGCTAGCGTTGTGAGGAGCATCATTTTATATGCATCCCCTATTTGGTCTGATGGGTTGCGGTTTGGATCATACGTGGGCCTGATTTCGCCGGTGTACAGACTGGCTGCCCTTCGTGTGTGCTGTGCATTTAGAACTGTTTCGGATGAGGCAGCATTTGTTATTGCCGGCATGTTACCCATTGATTTGGAGGCCTTGGCGAATTCTACTGGTGCTGCTAGGGATGTGTATATCGCTAGGTGGCAGTCGCGTTGGTCGGCTACTGGCAAGGGTAGGTGGACGTACTCATTGATACCCGACATAGTGACCTGGCTTAACAGAGGACATGGCGACTTGAACTACTACATTACGCAGTTGTTGAGCGGACATGGGTGTTTTAGGTCGTACTTGTACCGATTTGGACACGACAGTGATCCGTTCTGTCCGAGTTGTATTGGTAACGTAGTGGAAGATGCCAAACATGTTTTCTTCATCTGTCCACGTTTTCGGGATGAGAGGGCGAATCTTGTGAGAGTGATAGGCCATAGTGTTAGTCCGGAGAACATAGTCCAGATTATGTTATCCTCTTTAGATAATTGGGCGTATGTATGTGATTTTGCTAAATTGGTTCTGATTGAACTTCGTAGGTTAGAACAGATTCGAAGGAGAATCGACGTAGTCTAGAGCGGGTTTTTATACCTTCCCCACCCTGCGACGGAAAGCTTTGCGGTAGTTCCACGGGGACGAGTGGGGTAGTGTATCGAGGTGTTTTAGCGTGTTAAAGTCCCGCACTCCTGGCGATTCAGGGGCCAGGGTCTTTCGACGATTTCATCTCGTTAAATAAAAAAAAAAAAAAAAAAAACATACATACATACATACATACATACATACATACATACATACATACATACATACATACATACATACATACATACATACATACATACATACATACATACATACATACATACATACATACATACATACATACATACATACATACATACATACATACATACATACATACATACATACATACATACATACATACATACATACATACATACATACATACATACATACATACATACATACATACATACATACATACATACATACATACATACATACATACATACATACATACATACATACATACATACATACATACATACATACATACATACATACATACATACATACATACATACATACATACATACATACATACATACATACATGTATATGTTATATCTATATAACAAAAATTGATATATAACGAGAACTATTTATCTCTTTGCTTTGAAATTTATATCACAGATGGGTATTGCATAGAGGAGCTATTTACAATCGGAAACTCATTTTGACCAATTTTAAGTTGACATACATACATAAGTATGTATTTTGAATATAGGCTCTGGATATAGTCGGCATGCCCTAAACAATGAGCATAGAATCTCAAGAGATTGCAGGATATCCGACCCCTGTTACCGACACTCTCGCTGAGTCTGGCGGAGATTTGAAGAAATTTAACAGTAGTTGAGAGTTTTATTATTCCGGTTAATAAATATCAATGAATTCTTTAATAATTGTATAAAATTAATAAATTAAAATCATTTCGCCACAAAACTAAACTATAGCTGTATTTTTGCGGCAAACTATCAACGTTGGCTTATGTCATTCTCATACAAATTTGACATTAGTAACGTTTAGAGGTTAACACAAAACGTTGGCTGATGTCAAAATTATATGGGAATGACGTAAGCCAACGTTGATAGTTTTCCGCACAAACACAGCTTATGTATAAAATAAAACAATGTTTAAACAGTAAAACCCCAAATTAAAATATGTTAACTAACATTGCAAAAAAATTTGTAAACATATTTTTTTAGTGCACGCACAGACCCACTTAAAGCACGCGAGAGACATGCATAGAGCTTGTCATGACCTTTTTACTGGTTTTTTCTTAACTGACATGCTCAACTTTATTTACGGCTTTAAATTTTTAAATTTTAAAATATGTTTATCATTTATGTTAAGCCCAGCAGTCATTTGAAATATTTTTGCACTTTAACAGTAACCTTAACATTCGTGTGAACTCTCCCTCTCAGTTGTTAACACGCAGGTACAATAGAAATCTCTTGAAAATGTTAAGCCAGGGGGAAGGTGTTAATGAAAATCTGGTGTGATAGAAATAATGACAAAAACACTACATAGATAAAATAAACAATCATCATGCAAACTTCCACAAGAAATGAGGAGGTAAAAGTTCAAATCCCCTTCTTACCACAAAACAAGGGAACATAAAGCAATGAATATGAAAGAGGACGAAATCTAACCCTTAAGCATAAAATTGCATATTATGTACGAACAGTTATGGGGTTAAAAATAGCACATTCATAACATAGAAATAAAATTTCGTGTTAATAGCAACAATTTTTAGTTAACATATTGCAATGAAATTTTTTATATGTAAAAAAATGTTTTCATTTAATTCCCAAGTTCGACACACAATAACAAAAAACGGTGAGCACGGTAGTCTCTCTAGTAAATAAATACTTTTTGATCCAAATATACCATTGTTTTCCTTACTCGTTAAATATTTTGTTGGGAAAGATTAGGTACGGAATCTACATTTTTTCAATTCTTGTTAGTGCCATACTTTTTCATCTCGAGAATGCTTAAAAAAGCTTCAAATCCGTTCTACTAGATGATGCTTTACGCCCAGTATTTTGTTCACAAGAGCGAAAAAATTTCGCTCTATATTTCAGACCAAACACTATAACAAAAATTTTAAAATTCTGAAATTCTTCACAGTCTATAGAAAGCTATAATCATAACAAATCCAAATGTCACTTTTTCGCTACACTTTCAAATGGTCCTGTCTATTAAATTGATGCGGAAAAAAATCAACCGCAATTTCGCAAGAATTCCTATTTTTTATATAGAGTTTGACAGATTTTTTCACAAAAATACGAATGAAATACCGGGATTACAGTTTAACAATCTTTTCAGTATAAATAACATTATATTTTTGCAATAAAATTGATAGATAACTGCAAAATTCTGGTGTATTGTATAAAAAATAATAACGAAAAATCGTTACACAGTTGAAGTCGTGTTAGAGAAGATAAACGAAAAAGTTTGTAAAATGTGTTAATTTTTGTTAAAAATATTACTTTTCTTCTTTATATAAATGGTTACAGTTAATGAATCGCTTCACTGGTTATTAAAATAGAGGCTATTGAAGTTACATAACCGTACCTACATTTTACTAGTTACGAATTTTATAGTTAGCCTATAAAATTGATCATAAATTTTATGAATTAACCAAACTTGGTTTGATTGTTATACATTTGGTAGAACAGGATACAATACATTAATACAAATCGAAACATATAACTAAAATGTAATCAGTACATTAGATATTAGCTAGTTACATGGTTTTTGTCATATTTTATGATATCACCTATATATTCAAATGATGTTTTAATTTGCAAAAATTCATTTTATGTAAGTGTTACGAGCATTTGTATTCAATTTAGAAAAAGCAAAAAAGACAAAGTATTTAATAATTGCTAAATTTTGAAGTATTTGAAGCTTAAAAAATCAATAGTGTAGCATTTTACTTATGCATTATCGCAAAATTGCTAAAATTATTCTCTACATAAATATCAACAAAAAATTTTGCATAGTTATAGATGTATTCCAGTTCTATAGAAGCGTTGAAAAAAATTTTTAAATATATCATTTTAACATTGGCTTGTATGAATAAAAATATTGTTACGAAGTTGGATTGGTCTAGAGATGAACGATCCGGTGATTTTTGAATAACGCTGCTACCAGTGATCGTGATTTTCAAGTCACCGTTCTTTTAAACAGTGACCGTGATCACGGGTTTGTAATAGAGATGGGCGATCCGGCGATTTTTCAGTAACATTGTTCTCAGTGAAATCGTGAAATGTTCAAATCGTTGTTCTTTTAAACTGTGATCGTGATCACGGTTTTTCTATGGAAAAGACTGCGATTTTCTGATAAATAAACGAAATAATATCTATGGCGAGTTTTTAAGATGTCAGTTAAACTTGGTTTAGTTAAACCGAAAACTAATTTTGTCAGCCATTTCAAAGTTTACACACAGAAAATTAATTAGTTGGAATTCGGTAAAAACTATTGAAACTCTTGAAAACTCAGTTGCCAAACTACAGTATTTATCCCAGTTATAAAATGTTCTTAATTAAAATCATATCTCTGATTTTGTAATGGTTAATTTTCTAATATAACCAAATTAATGTCGTACTCTTCAATAAATGGTGAACTCAACTATTACTGAATGAAAAATTTAGGTATGACAATTATCGGCAAACCCAACCGCTACTAAAATTATAATAAGTCATAGAAACTAAAAATCAATAGCAACAATATATTTTCAATATTACATTTTACAAACTGTCAATCCAAAAATTAAAAAAAAAATATATAAACATTTTGGTTTTATCTTCAAATAAAACATGTATAACAAACAGAAAAAAATTAAAAAGATGATGTTTCATGTAAGTAGATATCAGAAATAAGAAAAATTTCATATATAATTAATTATTTACTGCAACATATATTTGGTCTTTTCCAGAAGCAAGTGAAATGTAATTAGAAAAGGAATTCCAAGAGCCCGAAAAACACATCAAACTATTTTTCAGTCAAACAATGTTAAACATACGATCTGCTATTTTTACAGACATTCCATTAAACTACCATTGGTTCCAAAACCTTTTTTGTGAAAACGAGATACAAATATTCCGAGTACTTCTTCTAATGGGTTCGTAACAAATATTCCTACTGAAATCCAAATTGTGATAATTTTCACCGAAAGAAATTTCGTTCATTTATATCAAAATGTAATTTCAATTTGAGGACAAAAAAATGCGCTCTCAATCTTCGTTTTTTTGTGTAGAAAGTCGACCTTGGTTTGTGTTTTTTTCTTTGTAAAAAAAGTACTCTGAAACATTAGTTATTTTTATATAAAAAATTCCCGAAAACCTGAACTTGTTCACTGAAATTTTTGCTGATTTTTAACATTGTATTATTAATAATTATATATATTTTAATTGTCAAATACATAATCACTTTGTTGGTTTTCTAACAGCCTTATAAATCAAATTTGTTATTTTTTGAATGTTAATTTGATTTTCAAGGCTAAAAATTAAAAATTATAAAAATTGACAAAATGTTTATGCATAACCGTATTTTAATTAAAAATATATGTTTATAGTAAAAAATATGCTTCTCTTTTATTTAGAAATGGTGTAGGATATTTAAAAGTCGCAACTGAAAATATTAATTTTTATAACCGACTGTTTAATTATGTCAGCCGATACTGCATTGAATTTAGAGATAGTTGTAGTAACCGCACCAATTCGATTGGCAACAAATTCGGTTAGTACAACGAATATGTTTTCTGGGTGTATTAACAAAAATTTTCCGGAAAAACTTTTTCTCGAGTATAATTTCTTTCTTTATTGAAATAAAACAAAATAAACCACATTTTAAAAGCAGTATTCCAGTTACAAACTGCGTTAAACTAAGTTTAAAGATAATCAACTTCCTAAAAACTGGGCCTTAAAAGAAGAATAGTTGCGACCGGCAACAAAGACATGATAGAAGGAGACATTTTATTCAGAAGAGTGTGAAAGCAAGTCACTGTTATTGAAAAAAAACATGTATTACTGTGCACAATGAAGTTTGCAAGAAAGAATAGTACAAAAATATTAAAAGAACGACATTCCGAGTAACTGCGATTTGAAATATTTGATCAGTGCCGTTACCAGTGATTTATCAATAACTGTGATTAAATCACCTGTATGAAAATATCGCTCATCTCTAGATTGGTCTAGTATAGAAAACTATGGAATCTTCTGATAGAAAATATCACGAAAAACGAGATTTACTAAAATCGTCAATCTGGCAGCACTACATTTAAATACAATGTTAGTACTCTAGGTATTTCCGGAATTCTCTACCACAACGGAAGTAAAACTTTATAAGGCTGCCATATGTTATTTAGATAGTTAATTGATTATTAGCGATTGCGTAATTCAGTCGGGCTTTAATAAATCGTTGTGTTGAAATCACTAGAGTTTGTGTGAGTGTTATATTGTTGTATGAGGTAAATAAACAAGTGCAAAGCTAAACTAAACTAAAGAGAGTGTAAATAAAGAAGAATATAAGCTCAATCAAACAAAGTGCTAAGAGTAAGCCCGGTTTATTTAAAGGAGATAAACGACCGTTTTTATAAAGTACAATAAAACGCAACAATTGGTGTTAGCGTTGAGATTGGTTATTTTGCTTGCAACAGAAAAGAACGCGGTTTATTTAAAGGAAATATGCCAACGTTTTTAAACGATAGAAACGTAACAATATAAATTACTAATAGAGGGAAATATTCGGTTTTTAAAGCAATTACGTTACAATTTTTGTCTCCTTGCTATTAGACTAAAAATTTAAGTTTGTATTTTTTTTCCTTTATATTTAATGCTATTCTACAAATCCATGGCTAAATTTGGTGTTACGAGTAAAAGTCATTTTAAAGCCAAATGTATTTCCTTCGAAGAAATTTTTCTTGTCTCGTGTTATATTTATATTATGGTCTGTAGGCCCTTTTTCACGTAAATTAATTTTTGTAACTAACATCTTTAAAATTTTAGAAATTCAATTTCGAATGTTAGAAATATAACTTGGACGATAATCGTTAATTTAAACTCCACTGCAATCGTCAATTTAAACTCCGCTTTCATTATAAACACCACTGTATTTACCAGTATATAATGCTGTAGAAGTGCAAGCACCAAAGTATACAATTTACAAAACATTGATAAATAATAAGGACGCCAAAGTGACAACAATATACATATACAGAAAAATATTGTCGAACTTAAAAATGTGGGGAGCTGTTAGAAATATATAGTACGTGTATAGTAAAAAGCTGTTTAAAGTAGACATGCAATAAGCATGTTTAACAAAAACGGAGGGAGAACAAAAAACGAAAACATACGAGTTTGGCAATCATGCAATGGATTTTGAACAGGAAAAAAAAGCGTCATAGGAGGCTGGTACCTTCCTCCCCTAAAAGAAATTTTTAATATGGAAACTGCACGAGACATGACTACCAAGTTGTTTAGCGTACATAAACTGAATAACATTTAAGAAAAGAGGGAGGTGGTAAAAACTCGTAAGGTTGTGTAGGGAGAAAATTCATTAACCCTCAAATGGGTATTGGTTTTTTTTAAAATTTTTTTTTGAAGATTCCTACAGAATTGAGATGTTCTGGTTTTAAAAATTTCTTAAAGCCAGGAACATGGAAATCAGGAATTAAATACAGACTGACTGTTCTCCGAAATTTTCGTAGGGACGAATTATTTCGAACGCGTTCGCCGGCGTTC
This sequence comes from Leucophora obtusa, assembly GCA_949987735.1. Taxonomy (NCBI): domain Eukaryota; kingdom Metazoa; phylum Arthropoda; class Insecta; order Diptera; family Anthomyiidae; genus Leucophora; species Leucophora obtusa. The sequence continues at coordinate 172,854,315 of OX465298.1, forward strand.
GTGAACGCTTCTTGTGAGAACTATCTCTCGAACGGTCCGGAAAAACTTTGAAATCAATGAATTCGGCGTCCGCGACCATAGTGATCACCTGAGTTGTGATGCTTCATTGTGTTAAACATTTTTTCGGAGCATTCACAAGATATTTTCTACAAGAAGCGTTGAACGTGTTTGAAATAATCCGTATTACACATACATAAACTTAATTCAAAAATAACAATTATAAGAGAAAATATCCTGTAAGCATTTGGAAGAAAATTTTTAATCGTTATAATAAATGTCTTATACTGTCGCCGGTTTATCTTTCCGTCGATATTTTGGCGATATCAAATGTATTAAAATGCTGCAGATTTACCTTCCCATAGATAATTTCGTGATAATAAATATCTTAAAAGATATGGAAGTATAGTCTTCGGAAACTTTCTCAATACGAAATTATTATTGCCGGCAATAAATTTTTCTTCCATGCGATATGATCGAGGAATCTTCTTCGTATTGTCATGAGTAGTTGTTTTCATTTATTTGTTGCTTGTGTCGATAGCAGTCTAGAACCATAGATTACACAGATCTCTTGCTCTTTGACACTCTCATACATATTTTAATATTTATGTCGGAAAAAATGTTTTTGTAACTAAAAGAAGAAGAAGAGTAAGATTTTTATCTAATCCATGTATGATCTGAACTTTGCATGTTGCTTTGAGTTCTGAAGTTTGTGGTTTTATTTTAAACTTTTTTTACAAACAGACAATTTCAACATACTTTTCGTTAATTCTAAAAAAGATTAAACAAGTAGCAGCTTTTTTCGTATGATAATACGAACAGGCCTCTAGTAGCATTATTAATTAAAATTACTCTTTTTGCCAGCATTACACATTAAAGGTTTAATTTCTATATTTGTATACAGAATTTTCCATTCAGTTTTTTTGTTTTTATACTTGAAGTGTTTAATATTTAGAGCCTACATGTAAATAAAAAAGAAAAGGTAGCAGGACTAAAAGGAATACAAAGCATACATACGTATATCGTGTGTATATATTCTTTATATATTTGTTGTAGATGCTTAAGAAAACAACAGGCTAGTACTTGAAACCAAGAAAAAGGAAATGGGATCCTTGTAAACAATTTTTTATGGCTTAATTTATGCTAGATAGATGCAGAAGGGGCGACATCTTAGGATTTGTTTGTTCGTATGAAATGTCTATTGTTGTTTTTGGTAACTAGTAAAATAAATACAAAGCAGAAATATTAAAGTTTTTATTACAATTTCTAATTTTATTTTTTCTATTTAAATTACAAAGTTTTTTCCTATTTAAAATTACTACCCATTTGGTATTTTTTCCAAGATTTTACTGTGTAATGTCAACATACTTTGGGTGTTGGATGCTGCTAAGGGTTGTTTCGAGTATTTTTTGTATATTTTTATCATCAACTTGAGTAACATTTCAAAAGACGAAGGAAATGTAAAGTTGCCTTAAAATAATTTAATTCTGGCAGTAGCACGTGTTACTTGGTAACAATTGTATTAAAAATTGTCTTCTTACATTTAGGCCTTATTACTGAGTGTTCCGTTCAAATTCAACGAACAGCTAAAATAAAATTTTATATAAAAAAACAACAATAAATTTACCAGTTTAAGTCCCAGTTAGTAACAAACAGGACATTGTAAAAATGAGACAATATTTTGTATAGAGCGCGTTCATTTCAACAAAGGCATATGTTTCTCTATTTAAATCCAAATTGAAATATTGTACTTTTTAAAGATTTCAAGGTGATGTATGAACGATTTTTTATGTGGTTAGTTGTTTAATAAAACTATCATATATTTTCAAAATGTTTGCTTTAAATGCGGAAATTTATCTCTTTTGCTCCCACATTTAGTTTGTGATCATAAAAAATTGTCATCTGTTGTTCGCTTGTTAAAATTTCAATTTAAGCCAATTTTATGGCAGACATTAAATTTTTTAGTATTTATTTATGTTTTCTACTTTTAACCCTTAACTATTTTACAACATAATTGCAATGTCTAGTCGAGAATGTTTAACAAACCAACACAAATATAAAAGCTACAGAATTTGAAATAAAGGTGACCAGTAGTGCGATTCTCTAACTTTTAAGAGGAGTTTACACAGATTTCGACGAGTTCTTCCAGATTTTGACAGAAATTTGGATATAAAATAGAGCATACAAAAGCTGTAAAATGTTGGTAAAAAACATAGCCGTCCAATCACGTATTGAGGAGCAAAAAAAAATGGGGTTTAAAGTTGTTTTTGTTTTAAATTTTTATATTAATTTAAGTAAATCATTGAAAATACCGATTTGATGCAACATTTTTATATCCTTTCATTAAAACTAATTTAATGAAACACGTTTCATTGATTCAATGAAACCGTTGTTTGGTGACATTCCAATGAAAAAATTCATGTATTAATGAACACATCCATTAATACAATGCACAGAATTCTATCAGTGTACGGAGTCGTTAAAATATATAATGAAAAAAAAAATTCATTAATTTAATGAATTTTTCATACATTTAATGAAAATTGTTCATCAATGAATCCAGTTTAATGAAATTGATTCATTAATATTACGAACGAAAATTCTATCAGTGCATGCTTATTTATTTTGTACCTTCTAAATGTCACATGTCCCAATTTCATCGCTAAGGTGGGAGACCCGTCAACGGTACTTCCTTGTAACTGAGTTGAAATATTTTAAAGTAAATAAACACCAAAACAAACGATATTAGCTGTGTTTTCGACTTAAATATATCCGTTTACTCAGAAAAACTCAAACGTTAACAACAAGGATAATTACACGCAAAGAAAAAACATGGTTGGGATGACCATATTCGAAGATCATCATATATTTTTGCGTTTATGATTGCGACAATCATATTATGAAATACCTTTTTCTATCATAATATGATCCCTTAATTACTGCATTACGATTCCAAACTGTTTCCAATATTATCATATTATAGTCCTGTATATCATACTATGATCCCTATAGTTTTTTCGCAGCATACTCTTGAAGGTGAATGAAAAAGCTGTGCACAATTTGTTTTATTAAAAATATTACATTTATTTATTCAATGACTAATTTACAAACTTAAATAAATTAAATTAATTTTAAAAAGTTGGGTTTTAATTTTTATTCAAAAAAATAAAAATTGTTTTTTCGACCTTTTTATTAATTAATTAGAAATTTATTAATTAAGTTCGAGGCCAATTTCCTTATTATGAATTAACATAATAAGTACTTTTTTCAAAAACTGCTATTTTTCTTCATCAGGATATTCTCCTAACAAATACTTCACAGAGTTTTTGCTTTCAAAAACCTGAACTGAATTAATAAATTTCTAATAAATTAATTTTAGTTATCACTTATGTATATATAACTAAAAATAAATTATGGAAACATCTGATAACAGCGCGTAGAAAAATACAATTTTACACCGGCATCCGAAATGATCATAACATGTTCTCCGTGATCTTATTATATTCCTAATGATCATAATAATTCCTCATGATTATATTATGGCAACGAAAAAATTTTGTGCTCATTTGGGATGATATTTTAATCATCATGAATATAATATGGTCAGTACGAAAAATATTATGGTCATTTCGTCGTGCACTTACATTTTTTATTTTTTTTTTAATTTTGCACTTTTTTTCAATTTTGTTTTCGTACAAAATTAAAATCTATCACACTTATTATTATAGACGCCTTGAAACAATATTTTTGCTACGTTAATACAAAAAATTAATTACTTTTTTTTTACTAAATTTATAGCACTAAATACTTTATTGCATAATAAACACTAATTTTATTTGAGGATTGTTTGACAATCTATATCTCTCAGACTTCTTGGGTAGAACGAGTTCTTTCTTCCAAAAACAGTGTAGCTATTGAAATGAATACCAGTAAGTTATTTTTCTATTTTTTAATTCTTTTTTTTAATACATATATATTATCCCCTAAATTCATAAACGCTTTGTAAAATTATAGGAGGTTTATTGAACAAATTTTGTATGAAAATGACGTTTTGTAAACCTGCTATAACTTTACAAAGCATTTATGAATTGAGGGGTATATATTTATTTTATTGCTTCTTACAACTTCTTTTCACAAAATCTTAAACAAGGCTGACGCTAACTGATAGATGACGCTCTTAAAAAAATATACTGATCATCTCATGGTTGTCGAAACTATACCAATGATTGTGAATATGATCTCTCTCAACTTAGATAATAATATAATTGTAATTCCAAGAGAGGAATATGATTGTCCAAATAATATATGATTGTAGACGAGAAAATAATATAATAACCTAAAACAAGGGAAATTTTAACAATAAAACGATTACAGGCTACCATATAATTTCTAAAGTATGATTAATACACTAATAATTTGATTGCAACAACCATGTATGGCAGTAGTGACCATAGTTTGGTAGCTGTGCTCATATTGCAACCATACCTTTTCTCTGCGTGTATCATAACATAACTTCTTCGCGTTATTTTCTAAAAAGTTTTGGTGGCATATGTTCGATTATACCGCAACTATCATAAACATTAGCTGTTTATAATTTTTTTTATATTTCAAGCCGTTAAACGTAGATTTTTTTTAAATACTTAACGTTGATAGGTTTGAGCGAAAATACAGCTATTGTTACGATATCGAAATGATATCACCTAGATGATATTTATTATCATATATGACAGGGGTGGGCAGAGAAATGGCTTCAAGGGCCAAATTTGGGATTTCAGAAACTTACGGAGGGCCATATTACGCTACTCAACAAAAAGACTTTTTTGTGAACAGCCATTTTCTCAAAAACTTTAAAGTATTTTGGTCTCCTCAGCCCGAATATAAAATCAAAAAATTTCCATTGAATAGCCTTCGAGTCGTATGGCTTTCTTTTTATTATGCCCAAACCCACGAAAAATACTTTATGGGTCAATATTGCGGAGGAGTACATACAAATCTTATAAATAAATAGCAAAATGGTTTGAATATGATGAAAAATCAGTAGTCCTTTTTTTAATTGTGTTTTCAATTAATTTAATATGTGTTTTAAGTTGTTTTTAAGGATAAAATATTGTGAGTGTATGATAACCGAAAAAGAGAGGTTTTAACTATAAAATGATTATAGAGTACATATCATTCGCAAAATATGATTAATACATTAATAATATGATTGCAACAACCAGGTATGGCAGAAGGCGACATAGTTTTGTAGCAGTGTTCATATTGATACCATATCTTTTCTCTGCGTGTTGCTCCTCTCCGAAAGGAATTTCCAAAAATTCCAGTTAGTCATTGTGTTAGTCACTTTATTCTTTTATATATAGGACGTATTTTTATACACAACCGTCTTTATTCGAGTAATAAACTGATTTTAAAAAATGTTCCATTTTTGTTTCATAAAAATAAGGATTAATTGAAGAAAACTAACTGATCCAATACATTTGTCGGCCACTGTAGTTGCTATTTTTTGGGTAGCAAAATAAAACAAAAAGAAGGCAACAACCCATTTCATTGCCCATGAAAACAGTTATTGACATTACCAGGCATTGTAACAGAAAATTGTTAAATAAATATAGAAAAATAAAGTTGGAATACATAAAAAAATCTGTATGTACATACAAAATTTTCACATAAAATGAAAATTCTCAATGAGCATTAAAAGATGAAAGAATGGGAAAGCTCTCAAAAAAATTACACAGTTATATTCAAATAACCACAACCACAACAATCTGGAAAATTAAAATTGGTTGATAAGAGTGCGCTCTTTTAAACGTAAGCGAGCCATTTTCCAACCGATTTTCAAAATTTTTTCTGTTTAAAAGGTAAAACTCATGTACTATTTCAAACACGAATAAACTTTTGAAAATCAGTTTTAGAACAACAAAAAAAACTTAGGACATTTTTAATTTGTAACTTTAAGAATACCGTTATTCCAATACATTTGCTAATAAAAATGTACTAAACAAAGTGATCGAGAAAAACTATAAGTATTTCCGTACTATATGGACTTTAACAAAATAGAATTGCTACATATCGTCGGCTTGCGTGCAAGTAGTGCTATGTGTTTTTTAACAGGTTTCCTTTTAAGATTTTTTATTGATATCATATGCCTTAATGATTTACAACCTTATTTACTAAAATCATCATTAAAGCATATGATGGTAATAAAATATTTTAAAAGGATAATATAAATTTGTTTTTTCGCTCTAATGAAAATCTATTCAAAAACACGTTGCACTACTTGCAGGCACGCCGACGATATATCAGAACCCCTGCATATTTTTTTGTGTAGCACAGTGTTATTGTTCTTTTGGGGTTTAAGAACATAAAAAAAGAAATTTGTAAACCCGTTTTAACTAGAGTTTGCTAAAAACCGAAAAAGTTGAAAACCGCGGTTTCGGTTTTTCAAAATTATAAAAACCGCGGTTTCCGTTATTTTTCGGTTTTCTTGTGATATTAATAGAATTGTTTTAAAATAATTTAATATGTATGTATAACAATTAAATATTTTAATACATTCAAGATATTTATTAAAATTCGATTGAATTTCTCACTCAAATAAAGGCAATAACACCATTGCCGGGGGAAAAAAACGCGGAAACCGTTATAAGTTAAAATTGACATGACTTTTGGTGCAATTTTTTACTAAAATAATAATCCTCAGCTTATATTATCTGTAGTAGTAAAAACAAAAAATATTTAAAGTAATATTTAATGGAGAAATTATTCATTCCAATTAAAACCAGAATTTTGTAAAATAAGAGCTGAACCCTTTTCGAAATTCTAGGGTCAATAATATGTAATTTAATTAATTATTTTAATTGCTTCAAGTATTTGCTAAAAACCGACTTATTTTTGTCGGTTTTCGGTTTCGGTTTTGAGGCCTCGATTTATCGATTTTTAAAAATCATATTTATTACTCGAGAGCGTTTGGTTAAAAATTAAATCCAATATAAATGTCTAAAGTAGATGAAACTTGATGTTTTCCTTCTAATTAAGTACAAAGTTAAGGTTTGCAAATTCTTCTTTTTCTTTATTTTTCATTAAATCTTAGAGATTAATCACAACTGTGTCGATTGTCGACCGACGACAGCAAAAGACGTCGCGAATAATTTAAATTCAGCGACAATCGACCGTCGACATTTGTTGAAGTTTATAAAAAAATGAAAGCAAAACACGAATATGTTTGTATTTTTTTCGCCACAATTCTGCACCAATTCAATTGGTTTTCCATTAATTCTTGTTGTTTTACATTTTTTTCTATTTAATTTTTCTTTTTTGCGGTAAATTATGCATTTTTATTTTCAATTATATTTCCCTTGTCAAAAAAATAATTTTTTTGTAAACAAAGTACGAATTTTTGCAACTCTAATACGAATTTCCGCAACTCTGTTCCCTTAGTTAGTTAAAAATATGGCAACTATTTGACAAATATTTTGAGTGTGTATTAGTGTGTCGTCACAAAAATAGAATAGATTCTATTACGACGACAAATCGCCGGACGACATGGCGACATTTTGTTTCCCATACAAAATATATGAAAAAGCACATGTCGTTGTCGTTATCGACCCAGTTCTGATTAATCTCTTATTTTTAGTTTTTAAAAAAATATGCAAAAATATGCAACAAAAATCATAAATATGCAAAAAATTAGCATTTAAATGCAAAATATGCATTTATAACAAATTATATGCAACAACAAATCGATGCCATTTTGTTGCATATTCTTTGATTCGGAAAAGTATTTGTTCAAAATTAAATTTGGATTAACGACTACAAAAATGCATTTGCCCTGGTTAATATACAGACCAACATTTCCATTATATAATAGCTGTGTTTGTGTGACTTTCAATCAGTGTTATCAAGAACGATTTTGACAGTTTTCCAACGTATTCCGGCTTTCTACTTTCAAAATTGTTCAAAATATCCTTGACAGGAATGCCGCACAAACACAGCTAATATGTATGGAGGTCCATAAAACAACTTGAGAAGAATTGTAACGAATTTTTTTAAATATTATGATTTTTATTTGCTTACAAAATATTTAAATCTGGTTTTTAAAAAAAGGGCCAGTTAAAATGTTTTTCTTTTCATGTAAGTAAGTTTCTGGAACGCTAAACTAATATTTTCTGGCGAGAAATCGCATATACCTTGCATTTAATTTGGGCTTAAGCACGCTGTGAGTAAGAGGATGATTTTAACTTATATATATTTTTTTTGCCAAATTAAATTATATTTATGACCAAAATGCTTCTATCTGTTACAGAAATACATTGTAAATTATTCTTTCATATACTCTTAAATTTTCCTACAGGTTAAAAAAGTTAAAATGTTTTTCACAGACTGACTGAAAACCAAACAAACCAATATGAACAAGCCGAAATTGGCTTGGCAAAGAGCAAAACAGGTGTAAAAACAATATTGATAGATTTATTTTCAGTCTGCTGTCTGTCAGTATAAATAAATGTTATGGCAAAAATCTTATATACACTCAAAAAAATAAGTAAGTAGAAAATTAGTTAACAAATGTTCGGCAAAAATATTTGACATGAAATTCTACTATAAGTAAGTCTCTGTAGACATCAAAGTTGAAAATTTAATTTCAATGCCAGAAATAAGTCAAAACTTAAAATGTGTTTAAGGGTTAAACTCGTACTTATTCAGAACAAACCTGGTCCAACAAACCTGGATTTTAGGGGGAAACCATGTGAATCTTTTATTTTAGGTATAGGATGTCTTCAGCGAACTTATGTAAAACCTGAGACTATTAATTATAGAGATAGGAAATCAAAACTTAAACTACTCACCGATAGAGGGCGCTGATATTTAGTATTACCTGAGCAACTATTTAGTATCAGTTTAATATCAGCTGAGCCTATATTTAAGAACTCAAAAACTGCTGAAAACTGCTCAAAATAAGGAAGAAACAAACGCGGAATATATTAAAATAATAAAATTTTAAATATTTGTTTGTATTTTTTCCTTTGTTGTTTGTTATTAAACTTTTTATTTTTCCAACTTGAATTTTAATAGTACAAATATGGCAATAACGATTTCCTTACCTACCCAGGTAGAAAAATACAGACGGCACAATGTTGGCCCGGTATTGGAGGCGGTAGTACATGTACTGGCAATGCGTCGGATTTTTAACTTTCACTGTACTGCCATGTTGTCGAAATGATAACACCAATAAACGCTTGGCCGTAGTTATTTCCCAACGTTGGCGCAGGCTTGGAATTTTATTTTTTTGGTATTATTCCAGTACATTTAATAACAAATTTAGTAGTTTGCTAGAACTTTACTGTCCTCTTAGTGTACATCACAGATTTTTTTTATTTTTATTTTTTTTTGGCAATGTCTTGAGACTTGATGGAATTTCTTCCAATGTATTCTTTCGAAACTTCACAAGAAAAGAATGGCGATGTCTCTCTTACATAAATAATTGTGTAATAGATGTAAAAATACGTAAAATTTATAAAATTGTTAACTTTAATAAATTAAAAAAAGGTCGTTAATATTCAGAAAACAGTACTGGCAAAGCACGTTTTAAGTAGTACCGGCATTTCGTAAAAAACAGTGCTCTCCCAGTACAACTTTTGTTGTAACGTCGGCAATTTCTACTTGGGTAGTGTCTTCAAATGCAATGAAATGCGCAGAGAAATTTGAAAATAACACACAAAGCAACAAAATTATTTTCGTTGTTGTTGTTTTGGTGTTAATTTCAAATTTCTTTGCACATTTCATTGCATTTGAAGACACTAGGTTAGGCAAGAATGAAATCCAGATAGACAACAACAGACTATTTTTCACAATTTGTTAAATTAGTTTTGGGATTTTAGCAGATATAATTTATTTAATGTAATTAATGTAGGTATTTCCCGATAAAAATTAATTTAAGAATGTAGCATTGTATTAAATAAAAAATTTAAATTTTATGAGGATTTTAATGAAGAAATAATGAAGTTTAGAAGCTTAACTGCTTTTTTACTGTTTTCCGAGGTTTTTTAAGAGCTTAAAACATTGCTTTTAGAGCTTTTTTTTGTTGGTTGCCCTAGTTATAACCCTCTAATTGTTGCTTAGTGTAATCAGTCTTTTAATATCAAGTCGGTTGTAATTTGCATTTAATTAAAATTCGGTGAAACTTGTGGTAATATTTCATCATATTTTGGTAAAAATTAGCTCGCCAATTTTCAGAAAACTGCTTTTGCTGATATTAGCAGTGTTTATGCAAAAATTTGCTGACGCCGGAAATTTTTTTCTTAATTTTAGTGAATTTTTTCTGAGTGTATTTTGTTTTTGGCACAATGCAATAAATTAACATTCAAACAATATTTATGTCTGAAAAGTTTTGATTTGCTTCAATAAATTTAAAAAAGGCTGCTAAATTTCTTATGAACATACAAATTTAATACATTTTTACAACAGAATTAAATTCTGTGGTTAATAAAATGGATTCAATTATTTTTTTTTAAATCGTGTAAATCGAAAACAAATAAGTCCAATTAAGTTTAATTAAAAAAACGTTAATACCCTTTTTCTGGCAAAGTAGTCAGCTATAACAATTTTCAGGCTGACCCAGGGCAACGGGTAGTTTTAATCAATTTACTAAGGCCAAAAAGACAAAATTTGGCACAGAAATATTCACGAATATTCAAGAAAATAAGAGAATTTTGTTCGGCATTTACGACTTAAGTTTGCCCTATATAATTTTTGTTTGAAAATTATTACAATTATTTGAATATTATTTTGTAATTTAGCATAAATATCAAAGGAATTTAAATTCGAAAACCAAAAACCGGTAATATTAAAAATCTAAAAAGCGTCTAAAAAGTCGATATTCGTGTTGAAGATTTAAGTCGTATATGCCGACGTCATTCCTAGTAGTTCTTTTTAAATAAATACATCGCATTTATACTATCCAGTTGTCAAGTAATTGTTTTTATTAAAATTGTTGTATTTCAAAGGCAAATTTTTTCTCCAAATACCAAAAGGTGCATTTAATAATGTGAAATTTTCAATAATGTTACAAGACATTTTAAAAATTGTTACTACCCAGTAAAATCTTCTATTACCCGGTAATGAGTTTCATAAGAAGAAATAAAAGTAGGTAACACCTGACTTTTCTATTACAAAACCTATTATTTTAACAAGGGCATGTTATTCGAGGTAACTCCTTACATAGTAATATGTTATTCTTAACATGTTACTCTTACTCATGATATCAAAGCTAAAAATTGCCTTAAAGAAATCACTATTTTTTTCTCGAAATTTTAATTGTTGTTATATTAAGTATTAAATTAAAATTTAAATATTTTTAACAAAAAATTGCAAATCAAATTTTTTATAAGTTTTGGTTATTTAAATAAACTTATTGTAATAAAAGGGAAAGGTTTTACCAGGGGTATGGCATCACCAAAAACAAAAGTCATAACGACATCGTTATCACTAGATCAGGGGTATGGCATCACCAAAAAAATAAGTAATAAAAAAATCGTTATCACTAGATGGCACTTTGTAAAAATTTTGACAATTTTCTTTTTTTATTTAAATTTAAATAATAACAAACCAGAGACTATTAATTATAGAGATAAGAAATCAAAACTTAAACTACTCACCGATAGATGGCGCTGAAATTTAGTATTACCTGAGCAACTATTTAGTATCAGTTTAGTATCAGCTGAGCCTATATTTAAAAACTCAAAAACTGCTGAAAACTGCTCAATATAAGGAAGAAACCAACGCGGAATATATTCAAATAATAAAATTTGAAATATTTATTTGTATTTTCTCCTTTGTTGTTTGTTATTATTTAAATTTACATAAAAAAAGAAAATTGTCAAAATATTTACAAAGTGCCATCTAGTGATAACGTTTTTTTATTACTTATTTTTTTGATGATGCCATACCCCTGGTTGAAATATGCCCTTTAAAATGCTGCTGTTACAATATTTACCTCCCTAAATAGTATGTTCAAAAGCATTTTATTTAAATTTTAGTTTTTTAAACCAAATATTAGGGGTTTTCATATAAACTTGTTAATTCCTTTCAAACCATATTTTTTATGTATGGAGTTTATATGAAATGTTTATATTGTATGAAAAGCCTTATTAATTTAAAATTTTAACCCCTCAATTCATAAATGCTTTGTAAAGTTATAGCAGGTTTACAAAACGTCATTTTCATACAAAATTTATTTAATAAACCTCCTATAATTTTACAAAGCGATTATGAATTTAGGGGTAAATCTTTTAACAAAAAATTAATTTATGAAATTATATAGAAAAACGAAGCTTTTATATCAATAAAACTTCCAAACATCTGAATCTGATATCTGAAGTAATGCAAGAGTAAGATGTAAGTCTCCGATATTTGATTTATTACGAAATATTATTCATTGTAATATCCATATAATACCAAGGTTTTTCTGAGTAATTAAAGAAATTTTGTATGACAGCATTTGCCGACGGTCTACACTCTAAAAAAGTTTTGTAAATTTACTACTATAATTTTTTAATTTTACAAAAATTCGGCAAATATAAACAAAAGATGCGTAAATTTTTTTTTGTACACACTTCCATATAAAATAATACACACACAAAGTATTATTGAACATTATGTTTGTACAAATAAACATATTACGGGTTTTCGTATAAACTCGTAAAATCCTTGTAAACCTTGTATAAATACAAACCATATTTTGTATGTATGGAGTTTGACATAACATTCTCGAGATGAAAAAGGATGTCTTTAATAAGATTTAAAAAAATGTTGTGAACTCCGTTCGTAATTTTTACACCAAACTATTTAACGAGTAAGAAAAACAATGTCATATTTGGATTAACCTTGTAGGCATCATGCGATTTTGTTTCGGAAAAAAAAATTCTGACAAAGCGTTTCTGAAAGAAAACGAAAAAAGTAACCAAATGTAAACTCCATAACCACAATTGTTTGCATCAGATTTCATTCAAATAAATGTAGATAAATGTTTAAAATATTTTAAAATAACCATAAACAGAGGTGATTCAACTAATATTTATGCGTCAAAAGACGATTCAACAAATAATTTTGCGTCAAATCAAAAAAATTTATCAGGTTTTTACCCTAAGCTGCTGGAGCGAAAAACGATTGATTTTGCATTTCATTGGGTTTGAATCGATATTTCGAGTCATTACTGACATTAGTTTGACAAATTAAATTTGTTTCACACAATTTAAGAATTTTTTGATCGCGAAATGTTATGTTTTTAATATATTATTTTGTAACTGCGCAACCGCTGTTTGGATTTTAAAAAATTTTATATTTTTGAAAAGCATTTAAAAAGACCAAAAATACAAAATAAAAAAAAAATAAAATTTTCTTTCGCGGAATGAATTGTATTTTTATTCGCGAAACCGCCAATGTGATAAACACAAATTATATATCATTGGAAAGCAAGTTGAAAACCCAAATACCAAAAATTAATAACTTGAAGAAAATTCGTACGAAATTTTTTTTGTTATATCTTTTGATTGCAGAAATGTAAACTCCGTTACAACAAAAAAAAAATTAAAATTGTGCAAAAAAAGTTATTGCGACAACTTGTAGAAGAGATTTTTTGCAATTAGGTTTATAATGACTAAACTTACTGATTCCATTAAGAAAAAACCGAAATATTAACACTTTTTGCTTCTCACAAATTTGGCCCAAACATTTATCACATTTTTTGATTTCACCCATATATGTTCCAGTAATGAACGCTAGGGTTGCAAACTGAAATTATTTAAATATAAAAGTCCAAATAATTACATCATTTATTTTGGCTATTTAGATGAATCGGTAACGCGGTAATGTTTACATTCTGGTGATTGCGGGTTCAAGTCGAGTTCAGGGAGATGTCAAAAACGTTATAAAAACAAAAAAGAAATATATGTACAAAGAAAAATTAATAAAATAACAATAAATAATAAATAAAATATGTAACGCAAAAATATTTATATTTTTTTCAATTACCCAATCAGAAATCGCCAGTGGTACAAAAAATCAAGCGCTGGCATACCACTGGGTAACCATGGTGTTGAAAATAAATGACTGGGATAGCACTGATTTGGGACGCTTTGCCAGCGCTTGCAAAAAGCGTTTTTCCAGCATTTTTTTACAAAGATTTCGGTGGTTTATAAAAAAACTACTGGCAAAGAATGTTCAAAGAGTGATATGCCAAGGTTTGCAGACAGTGGTTATCCAGTGCTACCTAGCCAATGCTACCATTGGTACAAAAACCAATTCACTGGTAGAGCAATGATTTTATAACAATGCTGACGCTTCGTTAAAAAAAGTTTGTAGTCAGGAGGTTCCGAGTTCAAATCCGGTTGCAAGGAAAAAATTTTTTTTTGGATTTTTTTAATTTAAAATTTTTATTGTTCTATAAAATCAATTTTTTTGTTTGTGGAAAAGCGCCTTTAAGACCAACTTTTTTTTGGTCTCCCAACGCTGGCATATTAGTTCCAAAAAACTGTTTGCCAGTGCTAGCTTTTTCGCACAGCCCGTAATAGTCCAGCGATTATCACTCATTTATGTGTTTAGCAATCAAATATTATATGTCTCGTTAGCTCAGTGGGTAGACCAATCGTCTTCCAATCTGATGGCCTGGGTTCAAATCAGGACAGGACAACAAAAAATACATATGAACTTTTTTTAAGTTTTATTTTATAAAATATATTTCCAGACCACCTATTAATTGGTTTTGCCAGCGTTTTGCCAACGTTCAAAAATTTTGTTTCTCCAGTGCTTTTCCGTCGCTTTTTGAACAGCCGGTCCTTTTGTCTAATGATGTTATCATTTTGGGAAAGGGAAAGCACTTTTTGCCAGTACTTGTACCACCTGTTAAAGTGCTTTGCCATCGCTTCCCCGTTTGTATTTTTCTGACTTGGTAGTTTTTATTTAATGAATAAGTTTTATTGATTTAATGAACGCGTTCTTTGGGGACTTTTCAATGAAAAAATCATTGGATTAATGAACAAATTCATTAATAATATGCACAAAATTTTATCAGTGTATGTAAAATGCAAGAAGGGGTATTTTTGTCAGTCGTTTGGATAATTTTTTTGCATTCTCTTTCGCTTTTTTTAGAAAATATTTTTTTTTAATATCGAAGCCATAGTTTATTTTCTTTTTTGTTACTTAGAATTGTTTACTAATGTGCAATTCCGGACATTTTTATATTTTACGAAATTTCCTAAATAATGTTGAAAAGAATTAACTAATTAACTAAAGTAAATATAATTTCTCTACAACATTTTTAATTTTTTTTTTGCAGTCTACTAATATTCAGCAAAAGTTTTATTGATTATAGCAAGGATTTTTTTTTCCTTTGCAATTTTTTTTCCATTCGCTAAGATTACTATTTGTTTTGGTAAAAATAAGCTCGCTGATTTTTAGCAAACCCCTTATGATGAAATTATCAACTTTTAAAAATTTGCTGACACAGCAACATTTTTTGCTGACTTTACTGACTTCTTTTTTGAGTGTAAAAAGAGTATTAAAAAAATTGTAAAAATTTTTAAACAAAAATATTATGGGGAAAAATTAAAGCCCGTATCATACTAACCTTTTTCTCAACTTCTTCCTGACTTTTTTGTGGTTTTTATTTGCTTTTTTCCATTCCTTTTTGTTTTTTCGTAAATAAACAAAATCTTTAATATAACCTCTAAAAAAGGTGGTTACATATGTATATGCTTACCAGTATTGAAAAAAATAATGCTTCTAAAAATAGATTTTCAAACAAAAACTAATTTTTGTTAAAAAAAAAAACATTTTTTATTGTTAAATTTTTCAATAAAATGTGCTCATGCTGTGAATCGAACCTGGGATTGCAAATTGCTAGTCGACAGCTCTACCATTTGAGCCATCTGAACATGTAATATTTGGCAGATAAAAACAAATAAAAAAATATAATTTCTGAATGCAGAAGTCATACATACTAAGTATGTATTAGTACGACTGTCAAAATCATATATACAAATCCTTATTAAGTTTGAGCGGACACGTGTTTTATCTTTTTTCGATAACACTGCATGACAAAATCTTGACTTTTAAAAATTAATAGAGCTCTGATTACCAATTCTATATACTTCGGATATGCTGATTACAATGGCGTACTTTATTTTTCGATCAACGGTACAGATTTTTCGCAAATGTCTTTAAAGTTTGGCGGTTTTCCATTTAGTTTTTTATTTACAAAAATTTTGAAATGCAATCAAAATAAATTTTTTGTGGTGAAATGTAGGCCAAGACCTGTATTCATATTTAGCCTTAAAATTTGATGCATAAAACTTGATATTAAAACCACGGTTCGCGTTTTAGATGGATTTTTACGGTTTTTTAAGGTTTTAGCCAATTGAATCTCTGAAAGCAAAATCGGCCTTAATAAATGATATGGCTTAGTAAAGAAGCAATTAAAAGGAAAATATTTCAACAAAAAAAATGTATTCATCTATAGCGGCCTATACGTTAAAATCGCGATTTTTCAAAAATTTTGTATGGCAGCATAGCCTTCCAAGGTGTCCATAAAGTCCAACTTTTAGTATAATATGGGGTCATCTCTAAAAACTGTTGTTGTAAAATTTCAAGCACTTTACTATCTTAAAATGTCTTTAGTACGATACTAACCTTAGTAAAAAATATATTTATTGCCATAACTTTTGCAAATGGAGACTTTTTTGCTTCAAAATTTGCAACAAGAGGTGACCGACCCCATATTATACTAAAAGTTGGACTTTGGGGACATCTTGGAAAGCTATGTTGCCATATAAAATTTTTCATGAAGGTAAGTGCAAAGCATTACGTAGCGTAAAGGGTACCAATTTCCGCTAATGCAAAGTATTGTTGGTGGTAAAGGGTACCCATTACCTTGTTATATACGAAATAGGCCTAACCCATTGCCATGGTTTCGCTGCGCTAGACGAATAAATTTTTTTCTCTCTATCACATATTAAATTTTAACCAAATTCATAGGTTAGATTACAGCACATTCCTTGACAGTTTTTTGTTTACATACATCGCTTTCAATATAAACCGACAAGTTCCGGAACAAAATTTCATTAAAACCACAATAAGTTTAATTATAGAAATTTCCCAACAAAAATTTATGCTTCCGAAAGGCGGTTATATAATGACGTCTTTTCCTTTATAACCCGTTTTACTATGGGTTCTTACACCCATGATTTTTGTTAGAAATTAAACCAAGGTTCCAAGGAATGAGTTTTGGAAATTTCACGAAAGGGGTTCCGGAATTAGTTCCATGGAAACGGTTGTAGAACTTGTTTGGTTGACAACAGATTTCAAAAAATGTTCCTGGGTTTAAGCTTCCATTACGAAAACCATTAACTTTAATGTTTTTTATTTAACTCACACCTTTTCTAACCAAAATTAATCTATAATAAAAAGCTGACTAATCTTTAATGTAATTCTATCCAAATCATGGTTTTTCTTGAACATGTTAATCGTTTTGTCAATGGTAGCATTCGGCAGAGAAACCTTAAACTGATACCGGTGACTTGTAGCGCATTGTGATTACTTTACTCTGCTGAACGATGATTTCTTTGTTTTGTTTTTGAAAACACTTTTTCTATAGTTTGCTTTCATTTTTTTTAATTTTTATTTTCGAATTATATTTGTATGTTTTTATTTGTCATTCATACAAAACAATTTTTATTGTAAATGAACAACAACAAATGTATCACTTATTGATCAAAAGTAGCAAACATTTTTTACGCTACCAAAATATGACAGCGCTACCTGAGCGTTCAGACTGAGCGGTTACTGATCAGGTCGTTCAGCAGATAGTTGTACAACTGTTGTAGAACTGTTGACTATTAAATTGTATCTGCCGAACGCACCCAATGATTGTGAGTGACAATTACATGTATTGTTTTCATTGTTAAAAAATAATGAAACTTGAAAAACATACCTCGTTTAGACTTCACATAAATCACTAGATATGAATATTTTTAAATTTTAACAAATCAAATTACATATTCAACGGTTGACTTTTAATCCTAAAATTTTAAGTGGGAAATTTAAAAAAAGAAGCGCCATCAGTTTTAACAAAAACAAAAATGTTTTTATTTCTGAGCTTTTTAGATATTTTACCAGTTTTTAAGAGGATTTAATTGGAATCTATTAGATTTGATTGTAAATTCATTTATATATTTTAAAATCGTTCTTTTTTTTCATACACATTATTATTTTTCATAAATTGATGTTGTTTTGGCTGGGGATCGAACCCGCATCCTTATGTCTTACACTCCAACGTGCTAACCATTACACCACAGCGCCCACAAAAGATTTATGCTGCCTTTTGTGTAAAAAAAAACAACATTTTTGTAAACAAATTTTAATAGCTGCGTTAATTATTTTAAAGAGATTTGCATCACAATCTATTCGGTAACACATTTGCAGCTAGTATAAACATACCCAGGTAGAAAATTACAAAGGGGCCAGCACTGGCAAAGCACCGAAATGGGTGGTATAAGTGCTTGTTAACAGCGCTTTCCCAATGCCCAAATGATAACACCGTTCCACGGTGGTGCCAACGCTTTACCAAGCCCTGGGAAAGCACCCATAAACATAAAAATCAAATGCTTTGCTAACGCTCAAATAAAAAAATTAAAGTGCTTTCCTGATAACACCGATCTATTTAAAGGTTTGCAAAGTTTTGAGAAAGCACCAAGAACACACAAAAAGCAAGTGTTTTCCCTGCCACCAAATTATGTGCCCTCATCACTGAAGAATTTTAAATTATTCTAAAAATAGATGATTCTTGGAGTTATTGTATTGTGGAGTCAAAAATTATCTAAATGTCCACTCTTCTTTGGAGCTTCTTTTAAAAACAAAATAATGTTTTAGGAAAAAAAGCACTAGGAAGTCACCCTTTTCAAGCATTGTTAAAGCGTCCAAATTTAGTGGTTTGCCAGTACTTCTCTTTGTAAGACCGCGGTCTACTTGTGCTTTGCCAGTGCTTCTTTTTTGTTACCACACATAATTTCTACCTGGGTAGTAATAACACGCTTCATGTTATTTAAATTTGTTGTTAATACCTTCGTTGTCATTGTCGTGTATTGTTAAAACAAATTTTCTATTTATTGTTTTTTTTTTGGTTGGTTCTTTGATTATCATTTTAAGGTATAAACTTCTTCGACACTATTAAAATTTGTAAATGGTTATTTTGCACGACATTTAATATGATTAGCTTGTTTTTTCGGTTGTCAACATCTAATAATTGTTTAAGAATAGTCATTATCATGTACAATTAATAAATATGATTAACATTTATACGGTGTACTGGAGGGTTTGATTTAGAGACTACCCCCTCAATTCATAAATGCTTTGTAAAGTTATAGCAGGTTTACAAAACGTCATTTTCATACAAAATTTGTTCAATGAACCTCCTATAATTTTACAAATCGTTTTTGAATTTAGGGGTAAATATGTATCTGCCATAGAATTTTTTTTAAATTAAATTATGCAACTAACGATCTAACAAAGGTCGTCAAAAAGAGGGTTGGCAGGCAATACCGCTAAAATACCGTTATCGATTCAAAACCCTTTCAACTGACTACCGTTACCCCTAATATTCCGTTACCGAAATAACCGAAATACCATTATCCTTAAAATACCGCTACCGAAATAACTGAAATACCGTTATCCTTAAAATACCGGTACCGAAATCAATGAAATAACGATACCCTTAAAATACCGGTCCCGAAATAAATGAAATACCGTTACCCCTAAAATACCGTTACCTCTAAAATACCGTTACCGTTATTTTTAATTTTCTGTTTTTGGGAATTGCACGTGGTTATTGAGTATTTTTCGTACTTTAAGTTGGTAAATTGGTTCTGTTTTTAATTTCGTGTGTTTTTTGTTAAAAAAATTGCGGGATGCATCGAAATAGCTAACTACCGTTATCCTTAAAATACCATTACTGAAATAACTGAAATATCGCTAACCTTAAAATACCGTTACCGAAATAACTAAAAAACCGTTATCCTTAAAATGCCAATACCGAATTAAATGAAATAGCGTTACCCTTAAAATACCGTTACCCTTACCGATAACCGCATCGTTTCGGTTACCATCCATGGTCAAAACACAAACCAGTTTAGTTCAAAGAGTCGATTAGTGCCTCAGCCTAACTAATAAAACTTGTATATGTGAGGAGGAGACACAATACAACACACATATTTCGGATCTGATGTTTCGACCGAGAAGACTTAATATTTTAAGATTTTTTCAATTATTTATATCGATTTCATTTTATAATTGATTTTTATGGAACTGGTTCCGGAACCAGTTCCATGGCAACAGTTGCAATGGAATCAGTTGCAGAATTGATGTGGTTGGTAACCGAGTGTAAAAACTTTTCCTGGGTGGTAATGATTTTCTACACTGGGTTCGTAAACACTTTGTTTCTGAAATTTGCCAAAAATTGGTAGCCTTAGTTAAAATTACATTCTACCCTTACCAAAATTTCAAAATTATCCTTTGATTTATTTGAAACATATTTTGATTTCAATGTTAAGGTACAAAAAACTATTTATTGTTCGAAACTTTTCTTAAGCGTCGGTAAAACATCAGTAATGAGTTCTTTACAAGCGCTATAGAGATGCTATAGATAAACAACGATTCTTTAAAATTACTTTCTTTTGGGCACCATTGGCAATTTCTTTCTTATTATTTTTCTAGTTAAAGCTAAAAAAAAAACTTGAAACACGTTTTTCTATAAACTTTTTTGGACCTTGCAATGAAAAGTTCATTAAAAATGTTCTATAAAACTAATTACACCAAGATTTTAACTTTTTCAAATATTTTTTAGTACAACTTCAAACAAAAAACAAGCAGTACTCGTGGCAACACAAAACAACAAAAAAAAAACAAAAACTTTGTATGTTCAAAGTTTTACAATTTAATTTTAACAGAATCATTACATTTATAACAACTACAATAAATTTTTTATTCTCATACTTTAAAAAAGAAAAACTAATACAGACTTACAATCATCTTATAACTGTAAGAGTATGTGTAAGTACATTTGTGTGTTTTGAGAAAAAGAACGTGTCAGGATAAACAGCATCTATTTTTGTTTAACTTTAACTAGCTTTTGTTGTCTCAAAAAGTCAAAAAAATAATAGGAAAAAATGGCTTTTGACCTTTTTTTACAAGTATACGGTCGGTCACAAAACACACGCGTATCATTATTTTCTATAAATATACATATGATGCTTTTCAAGGCAACTGTCCAGCTAAAAAAAAGATATGTCTTATCAATGTAAAACTTACAGTATTTGTATTGTATAATATAATATGAATAATAACACAGGATGACAAAATCTTAACTTTTAAAAATTAATTGAGTTCTAACCATAAACTCTATCAGCGGTATTCAAAATGAAAATTTAGCATAGATTTAACATGAGTTTTATTCATAATACTGTTGTTAAACTCATTCTAGTATTGTTGCTAAATTCTTTCTAATGTCCTGTTATCAAACGCCAAAAAAAAAAAAAAAATTCCATTCACAATAATAAAAAAGCCTTGTATTTTCAAACACAGGGTTGGTCTTAATCGGTGTGCTAAGAAATGATTTTGAATAAACTCTATTCTAACTAGCTGCTGGCCTAAAAAACATTCTAGTTAACAGCTCGTTGTGTGCGATGTATAAGAAGCTACTATCTTTTCATTTTAGGACATGTTGATTATAATATCGTGCTTTATTTTTCCATCTAAGGTACAGATTTTCCGCGAAATGCCTTTAAAATTTAGCGGTTTTCCATTTAGTTTTTTTTATCCAAAAATTTTCAATAGCAATCAATATATATTTTTTCTGGTGAAATGTAAGCACATGACCTGTATTTATATTTACGGTTAACATTTGATGCACAGAACTTGATATTAAAACCACTGTTCGCGTTTTATATGTACGCCATTGCAAAAATGCTGTTTTTGCTTTTGTTTTTTCTTTTTAAAATCATATTTACTTCTTTCTGCTTTTATTTGGATTTTCAGCTTTAAAATTGCCTTTCCCTATATTTTAGATCTTTAAATTGTTTTTTTTTAAGAATTTTGTCCTTACAAAAAATATTTTTTCTCTTAACTTTGAACTTAGAAAAACAACTGCTGTTTTTCGATATTTTTTTAAACTTTTTTTTGCTTTTTTAAATTTTTTTTTTTTTTGCTTTAAATACATCGGATTTTGCTTTTTTTATCTTCTCTGCTGATTATAGAACACTTATTTCAGTTTTCGTAGTATATTTGAGATTTTTTGATTAGTTTATCAAACTTAAAATTCAGAACTAGTTCTGAGCCTTTTAAATAAATTTTAATTTTTTCAAATTACTCATAAAAAAACTCTGACTTTTTTCAATATTATCATATCATAAGCCTTAGTAATGATTTTACTAAATGAGGTCGTGAATCATTAAGGCATATGATGCCAATAAAATATCTCAAAATTAGATTTTGTAACAGTTTTTTCGCTCTCCTGCAAATCTATTAAAAAACACATGTGACATATTGCAGGCCGGTCGACGTACTGCAAGTTTGACATTGATACGCTATATTTTTTCCTGTAGCGTTGCAGTTGGATTGGAAAGCCTCATATGTATTTCATATAGAGACTGACATGAAATTGTACTTAAATTCTATTAAAACATAAAATTTAAAAGATAAGGATGTGGTTTTTTTTATATAAATTAATACCTAAAATATAAGAAAATTATAAATAAGTGATATTTTCGATAACCAGCAAAAAAAAGATACCATTAAATGTTAATTCATTTAAAATAAATTGAATATCTAACTAAAAGTCTGCATAAATTATTTTTGAACAAAAATAAAGGTCAAAATACTAATTTATAAAAGTCATTCACATAAGTATGTATGTATTTGGATGTTCACGCACATTTTGTAGTGGGTACTCTAACCGTTTTTGTCGTTATCTATGGTACTTAATTTCTAGCATGGTACAAAAGACTAAAATTTTTATTCAAGTGATTTTTCATGCGTGTACAAAAAACATGTTCGATGTAACTGAAGTTATTAAATTTTTATTGACTCAATGAAAAATACCCTATGTATGGTTTTCTAAAATAGAGCAGGATCGTACAAAAGAGCTTTAGAAATGAGCTATAATATCCCAGCGAAAATAGTCATGCTTTTTGAAGTAGTCTTTAATATGGACAAAGAAAATTAGACAAATACAACAACTCATAAAGATATGACGCACAAGCATAGTTTTCTACTGAAAATTTGTTAAATTTACAAGAGTATCGTTCTTTCCTATGACATGCACATTAGACTGTCCTTAAAATAGCGATTTGTCGATTTTCGTTCATTACAATTTATTGGAAATTTTTTTTTTTTTTTTTTGAAAAATGTTAACCCGTGCTGAAAGTTGGACGAAAATGACCCATGTTGGGAAAAAAGTATATTACTATTAAAAATTCCCAAAATTATAAATTTCGAAAAAATTAACTTTTTATTTCACTTATTCATTTAATATAGTCAAAATTATTCAGATATGGAATTTTGACTTCATCGGATATCATTAACCCACTTTTGCCTGGAATCAAAAATGACCCACGAATTTGATAAAAATGCAAAAACGTGTTTTTTTTTAAATTAATTTTAAAGATTTTTTAAAATGCCCAATTTGGAAATGTCGATTGATATTTCTACCATGCAATAGTTGTTATTAAAGAAAAAAAATAAGATGGAAAAATGATAATTCGAGTTTGTGTTTGGAGCGACTGCTTTCCAGGACATTTTACAAAAAATGCTCATTTTATCAAAAATTTAACAAAATTTTAATGTTTTCATCAAATTTTACACAGTTTTCGGAAAAACATCACTTAAATTTGGTTAGACTATAATTATCTTTATACTTGTTTAAGAAATCTTTAACTCTTAGTGGCCTGGGGTCAGAAAAGAGCCATGAAACTTAATATTAATTATGACTACGAGATTGTAAAGCCATCAAATTGATTTTAAAAAAATCTCAACTAGATAAAAATAATTATTTTATGTAACGTGATGCATATGGGGTTAATTTTTATACTTTTGGCCAATAACGCCCCACTAGGCAATTTACAGAATAACACCTTTCATAATTTTCGGAAAAATATCACTTCAAATGGATCAAAAAAATCTTTTTCCCACTTGATAAAAATTATTATTGTGTGTAACTTGATCCATAAACCCTATATGTTTTCACTTTTGTGCAAAAAATACCCACTTGGAAATTTACTTTTAAAATGAGTCGAAATTCTACTAATATTTTAAACATAAGGTTTTTGCAACATAATTACACTTTTAAATAAATTTAAAATTTTTCAAGATACAAATTTTCTAATAAAATATTTGCTTAATCCGAATCTAGAAAGGAACAAAATTTCAATTGACTGATTATTAAAAATTGCGGTTTTAAAATTGTATTGAATTTCCGCGTTTTGGGCAGTTTTCAACAAAGTTTTCTTAACTGCACCATTAAATCATAAAATTTCATTAAATATTGTTAATCTATATAAATTTACCTTTCAATTTCAACACATACTGACATGATTATGTTCTTCTCTTAGGATAATGAAATTGTTCTTCTCTAAGCTTTTTACTTTTTGAAGAAATTATGTATTTCAGCAATTGTCAATGGCATAGAGATTACATTTCGTAGACTTATACAGAGCTATATTTTGATAAAGTCTAGCAAGTTTTCTGTCCCGTGTAGATATGCCTTTAGAGAGCAATTTTTCTAGAAATGTTCCAAAAACCTTTCCAACTGATATCCTATTTGTCTAAATTTCATCAGAACTAAATTAAAAAAAGAAAGAATTAGGTTATTTTTGACCGCATTTTTGAATCTAATAAATGTGGTTTTCTTATTAGAATTTGAAGTGTCAGTTTTTAGAAAGGGGAGGCAATTCGTTTATAATTGTGGTGACTTTAAATTATTTTATGAAAGTAAATCCCTTACGACACTAGCTTTTTTATTGACTCTTTTTAGGGGTTTTATTAAAGTTTTTTTGTTATTTAAGAAAAAGTTAAAAAGGAATAGAAAAAATTTAATAAAAACCCAAAAAAAAAATCAAGAAAAAATGGCGAAAAAGCTGGTGTCATACGGTCTTAAACAAAATACGAGTATATAACTACTTCAAGCACATAAGTACCATACAATGTTGTTAAATTATAAAATAAACATCTTAAGAAAAGTTAATGACAAAATATTAGACACACACGTAGAAAACTTTTAGTTTTTACAAGAAAATATACATATTAAGGAAATGTTTCATATAAAAAAATATAAACTAAAACATATGAATTATTTATTTCTGTTATGTTGTCTTGCACGCTCTTTTGGCCATTAAACAAGGGTATATACAAAATATTTATAACGTATGCAGTGTTGCCACATATCTCTCTAGAAAACTCTTTTTTGCGGGGAGAAATAATAACGAATCCGGATTACCAGTATAAAATAGATCAGATCTTATTGGATTTGACAGTTTTGCGACAAATTTGGATCTAATTAGAGATAATCAAATCTTGGCAGATCTTGCACACCATATGTAATCAGATCCTATTTGATCTGGACTTACAGTTAACTATAATATAAAAATTAAAAAAAGAAAATTAAAAAACTTAGACCTATTAAATCATCCTTTTACCGGGTAATGCTATAAGGGAGATTTTTATTCCAGTGCCTTTGGAAACGGCAAAGATCTGGATAAATAAATATGAACAGTAGTGCTGGAAAATTCGGTTACTTTTCAATACTAGATACTACTCGATATTTTTGATTTGGATACTCGATACTTTTAACGGTTTTTAAATTTGAAATTTTTTAGTAAAATTCTTCGAAATGTTTACGTTAATTCAATATTTAAATTTACAAACATATTTTTAAACTTTTTACCAACTATTCATTGAATTTTTCGTAGTTTTTTAACATATACTTTACTTCTAATTTTTTTCTTTTAGCAGAGTTGTAGTTTTGTAATAAATATTTTAGCGTAGTCACATTTTTGTGGTAAATATTTTAGCGGAGTCACATTTTTATATATTTTGTCTGTCTAAAATGAAACTCTGAAAATATCGAGTAGTAGTTTTGAGTATCGAGTACCCAAAAAAAGACAAATACTCGATACTCGATACCCACTATTCATATTTGTACCAGCACTAATGAACAGATCTGGTACCAGACATGGACCAATAGATCTAGCCATAAAAATCAAAAAAAAATTTCAGATTTATTTAGATATGTACTGATCTAGCACTAGATCTGATCATAAAGTGTATTACACATTATATAGAAAATGTAATAATTCCTTAGCAGTGACAAATAAAGAAAATACAAAAACCTGTTTCAGTGTTGACAGTGTTTTACCGCAGTGCAACTTTTGGTCGATAAAGAAGGATTTTTTGTTTTCTTTATTTGTCACTGCCTAGAAATTAAAAAAAAAATTATAGATAAACAAGAGCAGCCATAAAATAAAACTCACTAAGAAATTCTAAACGAGTAAAAAGGTTAAAGTCGGGCATGCCGACTATACAATACCCTACACCAGTCTGGTGTATTGTTTGGATCCGAAATTCGAATGGGTTAAAATAGGGCTTATGTCAAAATTTTCTATAATGTGAGTCAGCGCACCAAATTTCATTAAAATATCTTAATATTTGCGACCTGCAGTTTGTAACCAAGCCAATTTTGGGGGGACCCTTATATGGGCACTAGTTCTAAACATGGACCGATGTTCACCAAAATCAATAGGCTTCGTCCTTGGGCCAACATAGGTCTATGTACCAAATTTCATCAAAATATCTTAATATTTCCGACCTGCAGCGTATAAACAATATAATTTTGGGGGGACCCTTATATGGGCACTAGTTCTAAACATGGACCGATCTTCGCCAAAATCAATAGGCTTCGTCCTTGGGCCAACATAGGTCTGTGTACCAAATTTCATCAAAATATCTTAATATTTACGACCTGCAGCGTATAAACAGTATAATTTTGGTAGGACCCTTATATGGGCACTAGGTCTAAACATGGACCGATGTTCACCAAAATCAATAGGCTGCGTTATTGGGCCAATATAGGTCTGTGTACCAAATTTCATCAAAATATCTTAATATTTACGACCTGCAGCGTATAAACAGTATAATTTTGGTAGGACCCTTATACGGGCACTAGGTCTAAACATGGACCGATGTTCACCAAAATCAATAGGCTGCGTTATTGGGCCAATGTAGGGCTGTGTACCAAATTTCATCAAAATATCTTAATATTTACGACCTGCAGCGTATAAAGAGTATAATTTTGGTAGGACCCTTATATGGGCACTAGGTGTAAACATGGACCGATGTTCACCAAAATCAATAGGCTGCGTTATTGGGCTAACATAGGTCTGTGTACCAAATTTCGTCAAAATACCTTAATATTTACGACCTGCAGCGTATAAAGAGTATAATTTTGGTAGGACCCTTATATGGGCACTAGGTCTAAACATGGACCGATGTTCACCAAAATCAATAGGCTGCGTTATTGGGCCAATGTAGGGCTGTGTACCAAATTTCATCAAAATAGCTTAATATTTACGACCTGCAGCGTATAAAGAGTATAATTTTGGTAGGACCCTTATATGGGCACTAGGTCTAAACATGGACCGATGTTCAAAAAAATCAAACTTGTTCGTCCTTGGGCCAACATAGGTCTGCGTACCAAATTTCATCAAAATATCTTAATAGCTGCGACCAGAGAAACAAGCCAGCCGCCGTGAGCCGTTTAAGCCGCCGCCGCCGGTCATTTTAGCTTCAGCTGCCGCCGCCGATTTTTTTCGGCTCATTTCGGCTGGAAGTATCAATTTTCAAATATAAAAAATTTAAAAATAAATATATATTTTAAAAAGAATTTACTAATTCATTAAACTTGAACAAGAGCTAAAAACCATTTTTTTATATGAAAAGAAAAAAGTTAAAATCTTCTAAATATTAAATTTTTATAAATATAATTTTTTTAAGCTATAAAAGCTTATATAAATTTATACTGTGAAAAAAATTAAAAAAAAAGTTCTTAATGGGTTAATATAATACTTCAGAATGCAACTCTTTGCAGATGTGTAAAAAATCAATTAATAAAAAAACGTAGCTGCTTAACTTTGCATTTAAAAGTCAATATATGTATTTGGTGTACGCATTTTTATCAAAAATTATGACGAAAAATCGTTACAGAGTTGAAGTCGTGTTAGCATAGATATACGAAAAAGTTTGTAAAATGCATTAATTTTTGTTAAAAGCGTTACTTCTCCTCTTCATATAAATTCTTACAGTTAGTGTTTAGCTTCATTGGTTATTAAAAAATAAGCTATTAAAGTTAAAAACCTTACGAGTTACTGGTTACGGAGTTTACATTTGGCCTATAAAATTGGTTACAAATTTTATGTATTAACCAAAAATTGGTCAGATTGTTATAAATTTTGTAAAACAGGTGACAATGCGCTGATATTAGGGTTTATGTCCCGGGAATTCCCGGGACGGGATTCCCGGGAATCCCGCACTTTTTTCAATCCCGCAATCCCGGGAATTTTGTGCGGGATTTCCCGGGATTTTTTTTATTCTTTTACAGAAGTTTTAGCTATTATATATTGCCTTTTTGGAAGCTAAATAAATTTAAAGCATTGATTTGAAATTAATTTAAATAAGAAATATTTGAAATTAAAAAAATGCGATTTAAAATTTAATAAACTGAAAAAGTATAAAAAAATATTATTTAAGCCAAATTGTTTTTATATGTCAGTTGAATTTGGTTAAGTTAAACCAAAAACAAATACTCGTCAGAAAAAAAATTTTTTTTTTCTTTAAATTGTGATTTTTGTTCAAATAAAGCAAAATATACAACACTTCAACATACGTATCTCAGTTCCAAATACCTCAAAAAAAAAACTGGGCATTAAAAAATGAGTAATATTTTCGTATTTTCAATTGAGTATTTGAGGTTTTTTCACAAATAATTTTATTTATATTTCAACTGCTATTCCTTTATTTCAATTGTATTTTTTAAATATTATGCAGATGCTTTTTCAAATTATTTTGGATTTCTTTGCATCCCGAGTAAAAACTAATATGTTTATATATAGTCAAATGTGACACTATATCTTTGTGGATATAATTATATATAGCTTTGAGTTTTCCAAAAATTTCTTATATGATGTCATATATAGATCAGTATAAATATATATGTCCCCATATATATTAATATATACCATATTTAGTTAAATATGCTATGACAATTTTAACACAGCGTCATATATAATTAAAAATGGCTTTATCGGTAAACATATAAAGTCTTATATAGCTCAATGTTAAATTTTTTTCTAAGTTGTTTTAGATATGTTTAAGTATAGCTCAATGTAAAAAAAAAATTCTATGTTTTTCTGAGATATATTTATGTATGTATGATTTCAAAATATAAAAAGCGTACTCATTATAACTCTTAAATTTCTTGTAAACCTTGTATAAATACAAGCCATATTTTTTATGTATGGAATTTGACATTAAACTCATAAACACAGTTTATAATACAAGTTTATATAAGAAGTTTATGTACAACTACTTCTAAATACTTATTTGTATATTCATAAATGCTTTATAAAGTTATAGGAGGCTTATGAAACAAATTCTGTATGGAAAATTTGTTTTGTGAACCTCCTATAATTTTATAAAAGATTTATGAATTTAAACATTAAAGTTTTATTTAAATTTTGAAATCTTAACTTAAGGGTGTTATTTTTTAGTACTTTTTAATAGTTTTTGTGTTGATCCTGAAATATAATGCGTTATATAATTATGTCTTTCTACATAAAATTAGATATGATTATATCGGGTCAAAATCCGGATAAGATTCTATATGATTTAATATATTTAGATCTTATCCGACATAATTTTATCCACCATTTTTCGGATCATAGCATATCTCCAATTATATTAAATTAGATATCATTACATATGACATCATATTATTTTTTTTACTCGGGATGTTAATTTAAAATGAAACTATACAAATTAAATAATTTCTTTTTAAATAGTTGTGGCATAAAAAAATAATATTTAAAAGATACAAATTAAAGTGAAAAAACAATTTAATGAATGTTTTTCGTACAATTTGAGATCAAATATTATCACATTTTCCTTTAAATTATTTTCAAATTAAAAGAGAGATGATAAAATTTTTACAAGTAAATTACATAGAATAAAAATTTAAAAAATTCGATAAGGCCAGCAGGAGATAATACGTATTTTCGGGTCCTGCTACAATACAAACCCATCCTCAATATTATATTTCTTTATGGGTTAATAATTGATGATGATCTATTTATATTGAATTGAAACAAATAAGCAAATTGAAACGACTCAATAAGACTAACATCAACGAAATTCTAACATCCAGCTGCTTCCTATGGAATTCAACTCTGATCTTATGAACCACAGATTTTTGAACGAGAACGAACCGTTAATTTTAAATGCATATTCTACATAATTATTTTTTAACCTACAACATAAATCCATGTTGACAGTAAACAATTAGGCATACGTATTAAATTATATTTTTCACTATATCTAGTGTGTTAAGATGAATAAAATATTATTTAATAATATTCTAGTGTCGATTTTTATAAAAATCTTAAAGAGAACTTGCGTAATAATTTCTGTGAAGAATACTTTTAAACTTTTTTATAAAATACTTCTATACGAATACTTCTAAAAATCTGCATAGAAACAAAATCTTTAGAAATACAAATTTTTGGATTTCATATTCAAGAAATACTTAAGCAAAAAATCTATCTTAGTTCTGACTATAAAACTGGTCCTACACATTAACAATTCCAATATATCCTGAAAGAAAATAAGAAATTAAAATACCTGTGTGTTTAATTTTGTCCATATCAATTCGTTTAACCGTTCCAACCGCGAATTAATATTTAGTTAATATATTTCATTTTAAAATTAAAACGGCCTTCCATATAAATTTATTACCTACACAGTAATTCGCGATTTAAACTGGTAAACGAATTATTGATCTAGAAAAAGTGGAAGACATGCATATTTTATGTTTAGCTCTCCTTTCAAAATATATTAAATAGATTTTATCATGGGTACAACCAAAAGATGAACTTTGTCGGACGGTGTTTTAATAGAAATCGAGTTTTTCAAGTACAACATATGTAGAATTTATTTACTTTCTAACGAGCGGGAATTCCCGGGATCCCGGGAAATTCAGAAAAAAATCCCGCTGTCCCGGGAAATGAAAAAGTCCGGGAAAAGAAAAACCCTAGCTGATATATATCGAAATATATAACTCAAATGTAATCCATGCATTTGAAATTAGTTGGTTACATGGTTTTTATCACATTTTTTGATATCACCCATATATATTTTTTCAATTCTAAAATACATTTTTAAAAATGGTCCAGTTGAATATTTTGGATAAATGAGACATTTTGTAACAAATAAATGAAAAAGTAAAGATAAGAGATATTGTAAAATTCTATATTTAGAAAAGGACACTTTTACGGATGAAATGCTCAAACCAATGTTCGAATTGATCACATAATTTCATCATTTAAGGACATTATTGATTGGGCATCTAATTCAAATGGGTCCATACAAGATATGTGCATCCTGCCCAAACTTTCTAACAAAGCCTCCATTCAAAAGCCTTCAAACAAGTTTAATTTCTTAAATCAATCGATATTTATTTTTTCTTTGGTCTTTATTTATTCCTTAATTTGTTAAAATTAAAAAGAATAAATAAAAAAAAATTGATTCCCAGTATGCTTTAATTTTCTGAAAATTCTATAAGAGGCAAAAATTGTTTTGAGTTCCAAGAGGGTTACATTTTCCCAATGTTGGGATTACTTTGGAGCCCTTTACATTGGCAAAAAAAAATATGCTGGCAGAAATTAAAATTTTGCAAGTTATGTTTCAACGAAAAGGACTTGGTAGTAAAAGGGTATGTTTATAATTTATTAAATAAAACTTGTATGTTAAATATTTAGGACCATTTGTTAGATATAGTCTTGACTAGCCATGGATCTGTGCGAACATGAAACAAATCCCACGTGAACCAACAACAAATCTTATATAAATTGATTTTATATATATTTTTTTGCGAGTGATTTTCTGACCGTGATAAAGTGCTGACGTTAATTGTGATCTCTTTTCTATAATTCTATTTAAAATTAAAAGCAATAACATTTGTTATTGTTTTAAGAAAAAAAAATTTTTTTTTACATTGTATCAGTGTTGTCATAACGGCGATTTTCTCGTCAGATCTAGCGATTTTATTTCGCCCCTAGCGGGAAAAATTGTCCTGTAGCTATTAGCCAAAAATCTAGCGATTTTTTTTATCAGCCGTAATATAATTTTTAAAACTCGGTTTTATGTTGAAAAATATTATAAAACTCGCACATTGATATTCCTTTATTATAAAACACAACATCTTAAACGATTTTAGTAAAAAAAAACTCTAAAAATACACATTTCGATAAAATATGGGTATGCACTTTTTCATCGTACAACGCCCTCTATTGTGTATTCGCAATACTACGATTAATTCAATGAAAATCAGGACTCATTATTTGAAGCTTAATCGTAAAATTTTTCATTATTTAATTTATTATTATTTTTCTTATTAACATATTAAAGAAATTTTTGAGTAAAAACTGCTTTAAGTACCATTTTTCAACAATCTAGCGATTTTTGGGTCTGATCTAGCCATTTATTTTGAAATTTTTTTGGCAACATTGCATTGTATATTGAAATCAACAACAAATTATTACTTATTATTAAGTAGTAAACAAAGGGATTAATATTCTTCTATACTAATCCTCTGCTGTTACAGCAGAATGGATAGTAGCTGCGAGTCTACTGAAGAAAGCGATATTGTCTGGTAGACAGTCGCTGAAAACAAAACAACGAAACGACGACAAAATCGATCACCAGGATTAGTTAAGCATCAGTGTTGCCATTTCAGTGCTTTTCGGGTATTTTTTGGTGCTTTTTTTCTTCCCGTACCCGGTGATTTTTTACAAATACCCGTTTATAAAAAGCGGGTATTTACAGTGCTTTTTCAGATTTCTGGAAGTGCTTTTTGTACAGTTTATATTTTTGGTATTTGTTCTCCTTTTTTTCAATTTTTCTTGAATTTTCTGTCAAAGTTGAAAAAATAATTCGAAATATACAAAAAATACATTTTTTCACAATGTTTGTAGTACAATTTTAAATAGCACTTCGTTATATTTAAACTTCAAAATTTTTAAATATTACTTTTGGGGCTTTTTTACCCCTTTTCTGGTTATTTTTTGAACCTTTTTTACACGATTTTATAAAGCTAAAATGTGTTTTTAAAATCTTGACTTAAATTTTTCAAAAAATTATCGTGCTTTTTTACCCCATTTTTGGTAAATTTTTACCCTTTTTACCCGTTTTCACAATGCTCACGGTGCTTTCCTGCCTTCAAGAGTTGGCAACACTGTTAAGCATGCAATCAAAATAAAAAAAACTACCAACAATGATGATTAGGGCAAGGAATTCCATGCAAATGTATGTTATTTCTCGATAGTCCAAAACTAATATAGACTAAACATTTATCCGAATCATCAAATTTAGAACAAACTGGCATCGATTTGTAGTTGCATATTTTGACATAAATGCATGTTTTTGCATATTTCGACTTTAAATGCATATTTGGTGGCTTTCTAATGAATATTTTGTGCTTTTTAATGCATATTTGTTCATATTTTTCATTTTTAGTAGCATTTTTTATTTTGTAAAAAAATCTGTGTCTGTTTGCAAAATAACTAACTTAAATATATTTTTAAGTTTTAAAGTGCATTATTTTTGCAAAAATTATAGTTTTTAGTGCATATTTTTTATATTGTTAGTGCATATTTTTCTTTTTTAACCGCATATTTTAGGCGCATATTTTTAATTTTTAAGTGCATGAAATTCCTTGCCCTAATGATGATATACCAAGTACCTACTAGCAACAACATGTTTGCTGCACTTGATGTGGACAATAATGATGATGTTAATTATATTAACGATAATACTAACAAAGAGCTGTGTGAAGAAAAACCGCCTCCAATAATTATTCCAAATGTTTCAGATATAAGAGCGATGATGAATAACTTTTCAAAAATAGTAAACCTTGAAGATTATTCGTACAAATCCTTGAGAGGTGGACAGGTAAGAGTAATGGCAAAAAACGTAAAGGCATTAAGAGTGATAGTAAAATATCTATCTTTCGTAAAAAAACTTAAACGTTTTCAAATCACATTACAAAATGTTGTTTTCAGCCGATCAAGCCGCCGCCGCCGCCGATTATTTGGTTGCGCCGCCGCCGCCGATTTTTATCCGGCTCAACCTCAATCGCCGCCGCCGCCGCCGATTTTTTGCTTGCGCCGCCGCCGCCGATTATTTTGGTCGGCTTGTTTCTCTGGCTGCGACCTGTAGAGTGCGCACAAGATTGCATGGACAGACAGACAGACGGACGGACGGACAGACGGACATCGTTAAATCGAAATAAAAAAAAATTCTGAACCGATCGGTATACTATAAGGTGGGTCTACGACCAATATTTTTTGGTGTTACAAACATCAGCACAAACTTATAATACCCTGACCACATAGTGGTGTAGGGTATAATGACCACATAGTGGTGTAGGGTATAAAAATATCGAATAGTTTTCGCGAAATTCCAGAACGAAGTTTGACAGCACTGCCACTTTTGACTGGCACTTTCACTATCTAGTTTGGGCTTTAAATTTCAT
The DNA here is from genome assembly GCA_949987735.1 of Leucophora obtusa. Taxonomy (NCBI): domain Eukaryota; kingdom Metazoa; phylum Arthropoda; class Insecta; order Diptera; family Anthomyiidae; genus Leucophora; species Leucophora obtusa. Next base: position 172,889,203 of record OX465298.1, read on the forward strand.
TAAATTTTTAATAAACGGATTCGAAAAATTCCGATTATTGGGATGATTTCTTTCTGTTTAATATTAAATTAAAAGAACTATTTGATTTTGTTAAAAAGAAAAAATTAAAAAGAATAAATTGTTTTGTGAATGGATAATAATCCGAAGATATGGTTGAAATTTCTGAGCTTATTAAAAATGTATAAAACCACTGCAGTAGAGGGGGTGTACTATACTATAAAGTTTATCCACAGATAGTTTTTATATAATAATATAATTTTTATACAAGATATTTTTACATTCTTTATATAGCGTTTTCGCTGTAGCAATATAAATTTTCTGAAAATTTTCGTCATATAAGGTGGTCAGTCCAAACAGTTTTTACGTTCTTTATACCACATTTTCTTTATACCGAATATTCTATATGCAGGGCTTTGATTGTAGTTTATTACATTTAAGAACTGTAACGCATCATAAAAACCTGCAGAATACAGTTGAAACTGTTATTATGGCAACACTGGACATATGAATAGTATTATATGTTTTTTTCTTCAGGTAAAATACATATGTAGAAAATTTCCATTTCGTTACATATCGTATACATGTGTTATAAGTACACTACAAGTATATAAAGTTTATGCTTCGAAACGTAATTGTGCACGTGCAAATTGTTTTTCTTATGACGTGACTGAAGAAATACAAAATCTAAATTGTGAAAATGTTTGTAAAATAATTTTAAGCAAATAATATTGCATTTGAAAAAAATATATATACATACCTATATGTATATCAAATACAACTTTATAAATGCATTTCATTAAAAAAAAAAAGTTATGTTTTATTCTCGGTTTTTTAATTATCAATGGTATGCCAATTGGGTTCTAGTATATAAAAAAGTTTATAAAAGGATTATTTTTATTAATAATTCACATAGACTTGCAAACAAGTTTATATAAATAAATGAATAAAATTTAACATTCAACCCTTATGGATGTTTTTTGGCTAATAAGTCTAGATTTTATGCCAGCTATGAATAAAATGTTATTGAACTTTTGACTGCAATTGTATAGACTATTAAATAGAGAATAAAAAACTGCAAATTTAAATCAGCATTAAAAAATTATTGGCAAGTGATAAAGGATTTTTATTTTATACGTCATTGTTTGACGTATACGTAATATTGATTATTATTTGGACTAACAGTGCGTATACGTAATGTAGAATTTATCAATTTTATGTTTCTATGTTTTTTTTTCGATTATTAATCGTTTGTCAATAAGGGTGTTTATTTTTATTTTTGTTTGTCATGACTTCTACCAAAACTTTTTTGAAGGAATTTGGCCTCTTAAATAATTTTGTTAAGCGCGCTGAAATAATTTAATTTAAAAGAATGTCGATATGGATTTGTCCAGAAAATCTGAAATTTCGATTTCTGTGCCTGCGGGTAAACATTGTCTTTTTGGCTCAAATTGTTCTTAAGTACTTTTGAGATCAAATTTAAAAAAATTTGGGTCTGCACTTCTCAAAATTCGTCATTTCGACTAATAGCTGAAGCTATTGTAATTCGGTTGGGGTAACAATCCGGTTGGAAAAAAATCTGTTGCCAATTCAGAATTTTTTGAGAGTCTGGTTTGTCTTAGGATGAGTATCTAATCGTACACTCATAGAAATAAACATGTAAAAATAGCAAAAAAAAAAGATACTAAAATTTGTAAAAAATTATTTTGCAGAAAAATCTGCTAAAATTAGCAGATATATTTTCTTAAATACTATTTAAATAAAAGCAAAAATAAAAGTGTTAAATTTACAGAATTTTAGTAATATTTGAGTTAACTTTTAGTTAATTGAAAATGATAAATTATACGGTAAAAACTGGAGAAAAGCAAACTGTTCACAGAAAAAAGTATCACAATCATTTATTTTTTGTTTTCAATTGCTCAAATGTTTGTAAATTGTAACAAAAATTTCAAAAAAGTATTTTTTTTTTGTCAATACGACAACAAAAAGCGAATAATTGTTTTAATATAACAAACTCGTTCTTGAATTTTATTTTTTTATTTTTAACAAATACAAACAAGTTACAAAAAAAAATTTTTGTATTTACAAAACACATTGTTAAAAAAAAATTGATTTTATTTTTAACAAATTACAAAAAAGTTACAAAAAGGGATTTGTATATACAAATTCCATTGTTGGTGCCTTTTTAAAAAATTTTTTGTTTGTTTATGCAAAAAAGGTGTTTAACATTACAAACAGAATTTTGTAAATTTTTTCTGTGTAGATATCTAACAATTTTTTTATTAAATGTTTGTAAATTGTATCAAAAATATCAAAAAAATAGCCTTAGAATTTTTTGAAACAAAAAAAAAACAAATCATTTATTTTTTGTTTTCAATTGCTCAAATGTTTGTAAATTGTAACAAAAATTTCAAAAAAGTATTTTTTTTGTCAATACGACAACATAAAGCGAATAATTGTTTTAATATAACAAACTCGTTGTTGAATTTTATTTTTTTATTTTTAACAAATACAAACAAGTTACAAAAAAAAATTATTGTATTTACAAAACACATTGTTAAAAAAAAATTGATTTTATTTTTAACAAATTACAAAAAAGTTACAAAAAGGGATTTGTATATACAAATTCCATTGTTGGTGCCTTTTTAAAAAAATTTTTGTTTGTTTATGCAAAAAAGGTGTTTAACATTACAAACAGAATTTTGTAAATTTTTTCTGTGTTATATCTACAAAATTATTGTTATTACTAATAGTACATTATATGTAAATAAAAAATTTTGTATGTATAAAAAACAAACCTTAAACTCAAAGAAATCGTAAAGTTATAAATTATTTTATTGTAGATTTTTAGTTGATCTGAAGATTGTTACAATAAGTGTTATTTTTTGTTCGCTTTAAGATCAAATATTAAAAATTCCAAATAGAATTTACAATTTATTTTACAACAAATAGAGAAAACAACTTATGAAAAAAACTTTCCTAGAACCATTATTATAAATTTTTGTTATTTTTTAATAAAGGTGCGTTTACAATGATGGAGTACTCTAATCTGTAACAAATTTAGTTTTTTTTCTCTTTCTCTCTTTTTATTCCACAGAGTAAAACTTCATTGACTCTCGAGTACAAAGAGTCAAACAAGATCTGCTCCACTCTGGAGTTAAAATTGCTCTGTTAACTTTTTAACATAACAAATATACCTTTTAAATAAATATAAAAAATAAAATGAAATTTTCTTAGTAAACAATACAAAAGTAATAACAAAAAAAAAATTAAAAACGAAAATAATTTGCGGTGGTGGAATAGACTATGCGAAAATATAATGTACACTAATAGAAAAAAGTTGGTAAAAAATTTAGTAAAAACTACTAAAAATTAGTTAAAAATGATGCTGCAGAAAAAACTGCTAAATTAGCAGATTATTTTTGCTATATATTAGTAATATAGGAATAGCAAAAATAAAACTGTTAAATATATAGAATTTTAGTTATATTTGAGCTAAATTTTTGTTAATTGGAAATAGCAAATTAACCTGCTAAAATCAACAAAAAAATTTGCTAAATAATTAGTAGCCTAAAAATCACCAAATAATTTAAAATTTTCTAAGTTTTTTCGATTTTTTTTAATGCAAATAAAAATCGAGCCTTTTGAAAACAGCAGTTTAATTTTTTTTTACCAAATATTTCTGCTGATTTTAGCAGAATAGACTGATATTTGCATTCAACTAAATTTAGCTTTAAAATAGCAAAAATTTTGTACATATAACAGTTTATTTTTGCTATTTTTAGTCTACTAATATTTAGCAAAATTTTCTGCAGATTTTACAGTACAATTTGCTATTTTGAATTAACTAAAAGTTATCTTAAATATAACTAAAATTCTATAAATTTAACAGTTTAAATTTTGCTGTTCTTATTTTACTAGTATTTAGTAAAAAAATCTGCTAATTTTAGCAGTTTTTTCTGCAGCATCATTTTTAACTAATTTTTAGTAAATTTTTCTGCTATTTTTACAGATTTATTAGCTTTCAGAAAGCTACGTTTTTATTTGCATTAAATAAAAAATCGAAAAAAACTTTTGACTTTTTTAGAAAATTTTTTGCTGATTTTAGCAGGTTAAGTTATTTTCTGTCAACTAAAGTTTAACTTAAATTCTGTATATTTAAGAGTATTATTTTTGCTGTTTGTTATCTTATTAACACTTAGTAAAAATAAACTGATAATTTCAGCAGTTTTTCTTCAAGGTCAGTTTTAACTAATTTTTATTATTTTTAACTAAAATTTTCACAGACTTTTTTCTACTAGTGTAACCAATGTTAGTTTGCTGGTTTAGCTAATTTAGCAAAAATAATCTAATAATTTCAGCAATTTTTTCTTCAAGGTAATTTTTAACTAATTTTTAGTAGTATTAGCTAAAATTTTCCCAGACTTTTTTCGATTAGTGTAAGTAATGTTAAAAACACTCCAAAATGTTAAAATATCAGAAAAAATTTCACATACTAAAATCAGCAAAAAAGATTTTCCTTAAGTGCTTATGCTGCCACATAAGCTTTATAATTTAATTTTAAAAACCATTGTCCATTTATAAATTTATTTTTAGTAAAACAAACGATAACACAATTATGGCAGGCAGAAACTGTATAAATGTAATTAAAAACTCAACAGGAAAAATGGTGAAAAAATTAAGAGAGAGTTGTAAAAAAATATATATATTGATTTTCTATTTAGTCAAGTTCATACCACAATTGTCAGAAAATTGCAAGTATCTGCAAATACAAGCAAAAAATCACCACCAACACCAAAAATTCAAACTATATACAGTAAAACTCGTTTAAGACAACCTCGGATAAGACGAATTTGCGGTTAATATGAACTAATTTGAAACACTCGTTTTGGCAATAATTTGAATATAAAAAAATCTTTTAATACGAACTCGCTCAGGATGAACCCTCAGTTAAAACGAACTATTTCTGACATTCTTAAAAAAAATTCATATCATTTTCCATTTATATACAAATTTCTTAAAATGTTATATTTTCTGCAAAATAAGGCTTCCCAAGAAACATTTTTACGGACTCTCCGGCACGTACGGATTCATGAATCCGGCTTTTACGGCACGTTAACTGTCCGTAATGTACGTATCCGTCAATGCTTGTACGTATACGGAACATTAACGGACCGTATAAATGGATTTTCGAACACAATACGTTTTAACTCCGTATTGGTGTATCCGTTTCCGTACCTTTAAATACGGATTTCATCGGTTTGTTTACAAAATAAAAAATTTTTGTAATGTCGGTGAAAATATTATTATAATAGGAATATATAGAGAATATGCAATAGAGGGAATTCTTTCTATCACACCATTAATCAAACAACATCAAGTAACAAGGTAAGATTTATGAAACTTAATGTTTCACAATCTTTTGTGCATAACATGTGAGAATTTGCATCGTGTACACAGTCAATTAATCCATAACTAATTTATTTTCTCTTTTCCATATAGATGTTGGATTTTACTCCGGGTCCCTAAGCGCTGGATAGATAGGTAAACCGAGCTGGATGTGCTAAATATTGTAATTATAAATAATAATTATAAATGAATTTATAAAAAAGAAAAAAAAAGTACTTTGTATTGAAAATAATAAACATATGGTCTATTTTTTTAAAAAAATCGGTAGGATATGGACAAGGAAATACTCCGTTATTACACGACATAACGGTCCGTAAACGGTCCGTCATTGACGGACTTTAAACGGACTTGTCCGTTTTTAACACGACATACCGGTCCGTAAACGGTCCGTCATTGACGGATTTTCAACGGATTCGAATCAGTTTCGATGTTCCTTATGTTCCGTTTTCTGGTCCGTATACGGATCCAGAAAACATTACGTATACGGAGTTGGATTCCGTTTATGACGGACCGAAAACGGTGCGTAAACGGAATGAATTGTTTGTTGGGTTGTATTCAAAAAAATGTTTTAAATTTTATTACAGTTTAATAAAACAAATTAACATGCAAAACAACAACAAAAATCGTTCAATTAGCCTCTAATAAGAAAAAAGTTTTTTTTTAATAACCATGTAATATTTTTATATGTTCAAAAATTTTCAGACATTTTTTTTTTAAATGTATCACAAACAATTTACTATGAAAAGAATTTAACATTTGAGAAAAAGGTGACAAAGAAGAGATAAGAAGATAAACAAAAATCTAAAGTAGAATGTTTGTATGTGTCTGTTTGATCACTTCTGAGATGAGAGTAAAAACTATAACAGAAAGTTGAATAGGAAAGAAAACTATGAATTAGCCACACTATAAGCAAGGCCTTACCGTGGTTTAGATGGCTAAGCTGTCGAACTCTAGTATAGTTACGTTTGTAAGGTAGGAGTGCATGGGTTCGATTCCTACAACCGACAGGTTGTTTAAAAAAAATTATAATATAGAGACAATCTGACAATAAAATATAAACAATAATAAAATTTAAGGGAAATCACTGATGAAGCCTGTCCATAAAAAAAGGCAGAAACTAGATATAGTCTGATTTGCAAATTAATAATGTGTTTATAACTTTTGAAAAAATGTTTATTCTTCTTCTAAACCTCAAAAATACTAAATTTTTTAAATAGTTTTTTGAATTTTAGTATTTTGTGGAGAAATAAAAAATTTTAAACTAATTTTACACCGGTTAATACAAACCTCGCTTATAGCGAACACATTTCAACTTAGGCGGGTTTTACTGTATTATATATACTTTAAGCTCAAATACACATTGGAAAAAATATAATAAGGGTGAGTGCGAACTGGCTAAACTAATTCTAAACTAAATTCAGGTTTACAAGTTCCTTTTAAATTGCAAAATGTTTTAAAACAATTTTCAAAGAAATTTTAAATCCTTTTGTCAATTTGTATTTAGTTTAGAACAAATTTAGCCACCTCGCACCAGACACTATTAATTATAGAGATAGGAAATCAAAACTAAGATTAAGAAAAACAAGCGCGGAATATATTCAAATAATAAATTTGAGATGTCCGTTTGTTGTTTTGCTTTGTTTTTTATTATTATTGAAATTTAAATAAAGGGTTCTTCAACAGGGACGCTACAAAAGTAGAAAGACAGGGACAGCAAACGACACCACATTTCTTGGCGCTCTTTTGACATTTCTCTTCAGTAACGTTTGCCATTTCATGATGGAAAGATATACGAGCCAACTACGAGTCGAAATTATTAAAATTTACTACCGAAATTCGGAGTCAGTGGCCTCAACGTTAAGAGCGCTACGTCCAATTTATGGTCGTCATAATGAATGGCTTCGTCAATAAACAAAATATGCGTTATTGGTCAGACAGCAATCCACACGTACTCCATGAGTCATCATTGCATCCCGAAAAAATTACGGGTTGGTGCGGTTTATGGGCCGGCGGCGTCATTGGGCCGTACTTCTTCCGTGATGATCAAGACCGGCACGTTACTGTGAATGGGAATCGCTACCGTTCAATAATAACCGAATATTTTTGGCCCCAATTGGATGATATGGACTTGGAGGACATGTGGTTCCAACAGGACGGCGCCACAAGCCACACAGCGAATGTCACAATCAATTTATTGCAAACCTAATTTGGAGAACGTGTTATCTCACGAAATGGTCCAGTCGATTGGCCGCGATATGACGCCGTTGGACTATTTCCTGTGGGGCTACGTCAAATCTATGGTATATGACAACAAGCCAACTTCGTACTAATATCGGCCGATTTATGCTTTAAAACCGTCGAAAATTGGGTTCAGCGTCCGGACTTCTGCATGCGTGCCCGTGGTGGCCATGTAAAAGAGATCGATTTCCATACATAATGGCATCGAACGTACTTTCACAGGAATAAAGAATTTCATTGATATCCAAAACCGTTTTTGTTTTATTTAAAAAAACTTTTGTAGCGCTCTTATTGAAGAACCCTTTACAAAAAAAGAAAATTGTCAATTTTTTGAACAAAGTGCCATCTAGTGAACACGATGTTTTTATAACTTATTTTTTGGTGATGCCATACCCCTGCCTCGTACAGGGCCTAAATGACTTATTAAATTTTTAACATAAAATATGGCTAAAGTCACCTTCACTGCTCAAAGATATAAAATATTAAATGATAATATGTTTGAAGGAGGTTCAAACCCAACACCATCACATGTGATTTTCTTAAACAAAAAAATTGTATATCTTTATACAATGGCTATGTATTTCTCTAACCATTATTTAACGGCTTGTGCCTGAAATAGGAAACGGGCTAATTTTAAGGAAAACCGAAGATGAATTGATAAATTATAAAAAATCTGACCAAATCAGTAGCAACATTAAAAAATATAATTTTTTTATCATTAAAAAAAAATTTGCGAAAAATTTCAATTTCCTATTTGCAGCCACATTTTATACTTTTTTTCTCACTAACTGAGAGAATTGCATACTTTTTTATTTTATAAGCTCTTTGATTTATATACTAACATCAAATGAGAATTGGAAAAAGTTTTCCAATGCTATTTTACAAAATCGTGTTTTTTTTAAATAACGATAAGTTTAACAGATTTTTTCTCAGTTATAGCAGAAAAGAAATTAAAATCTCAATATTTGCATAAAATAACATGACCTTATTATTATTTTTTTTTAGTTTCATCATGGAATGTCCATTAGACCGTACCTCAAAAAAAAGTTCGCTGTACACCCTCTAATATGAAGTATTTTTGGAAGGCGATTTCAAACAAATTTTTTTTTTCCGAACGTACACAGAAAAAAGTATCACAAAATTTTAAGTAATTAAAAAAAATTGTTGGCTTTTTACTTAGATATCTAACAATTTTTTTATTAAATGTTTGTAAATTGTATCAAAAATATCAAAAAATAGCCTTAGAAAAACAAAGCATTTATTTTTTGTTTTCAATTGCTCAAATGTTTGTAAATTGTAACAAAAATTTCAAAAAAGTATTTTTTTTTGTCAATACGACAACATAAAGCGAATAATTGTTTTAATATAACAAACTCGTTGTTGAATTTTATTTTTTTATTTTTAACAAATACAAACAAGTTACAAAAAAAAATTATTGTATTTACAAAACACATTGTTAAAAAAAAATTGATTTTATTTTTAACAAATTACAAAAAAGTTACAAAAAGGGATTTGTATATACAATTTCCATTGTTGGTGCCTTTTTAAAAAATTTTTTGTTTGTTTATGCAAAAAAGGTGTTTAACATTACAAACAGAATTTTGTAAATTTTTTCTGTGTAGAGGTCGCCTTTTTTCATTTTTTGTTATAACTTTGGCATTAAAAATCGGATTTTAAAGTGTGATATATCGATTTTTTTGCCTCGAGGAGACCAGTGTTTTGCTATATAGTAAAAATGCAATTAAAAAAAATTTACAAAGGCGACCCCTACGTTCGGCAACCAATATATGAAAAAAATTTCTACTGGGTTTAGCGAAAAACTTCCTTAGCAAAAGTTTAATGATTTTTTGCGAGCTTTAATTTTCTGACATTAGGATGGTACATTAGGGAGGTAGCAACTGAGATGGGTAACTACTAGAACGGGATACTTGAGCTCAAAATGCCCTTAAAGCAAAACACTGGTCTCCTCGAGAGAAAAAGATCGATGTATCTTACTTTGAGATCCGACTGTAAATGCCAAAGATATAACGAAAAATGTAAAATGGCGACCCCTACGTTCGGGAAAAAAAAATTCATATTGGTGGGTGTACGGCGCACTTTTTTTTTTTTGCCTGGAAGGTGGTACGCTCTAATGTCCATTAAGGTTTTAAAAAAAATCACACATGGATGCGATAGAAACACGAAGAAGAATGATAGAAATTTACCACAGCGAAAGAGCAGAAAGTCGGGAAAATAAAAAGTTAATAAAACGTTTTACAAGCAAAAAACAAAAGTTGAAACAAAAAAATAACTAAAATTAATTATTTACTTCATTCCTAACTTTGTTTTTGTTAACCTTTTAATCAACAATCATAAGAAACATTAAAATAATACACTGTTAACTTTTTCGTTTTCTTTAACAGATCCGACTATCCACACAAATATAAAAGAGAACGAAAGAGGGTACATTTTCATCGCACTATTTGTATTTCTTTGTAACCATATATGATAGTCATCATGTCATGGATACCCCCCACTATCAGGGGGTATCCATTAGCTTGATTTGAAAATGCTTTATGAGCCAAAAAATCCACGCAAGAATCAAAGGAAAAACACAAAGAATATGAAGAAATTTAACAGCAAATGAGATAAAATAAAGGAAGTCGGGAAAATAAAAAATTTAATAAAATCGAACAAAATTAATTTAAATTAATTATTTATTTAATTACTAAATTCGATTTTGTTGCCGTTAATAATCGTGAAAAAAATACACTGTTAACTTCTTCATTTTTCATTTGCTTATCTTTTTCTTCACTGAATTTTTGGGATCTGAGCATCCATACAAATAAAAATGGTACGATTTAACATAAATTCTTGGATATAGAACTCTTTCCTTTAAATACTCTTTGGTACTATTTGAACCTTAAAACTGCTATTGAACTACAATTACTCGTTTGGTACCATTTACAGTTTTCCTCTCTTTTAATTTATTGCCTCCTTTATTAATTGATTCCTCCAATGATTCTAAAGAACTCAATCTCGAAATCGATCTTCTAAGCCTGAATAATCATTGAATAATGAATTTATTTACAAACAATCGCTGTGAATTTAATTATATGAATTATAATGGACAGACCGATTACAGTTAATTTCATTCAAATTATATTAACGTCTTTCACCGGTTACTGAATCACAACGAATTAAATGATTTCGAACTAATTTGATTTCCTATTTAATCGATTTTCATACTAAAAAAAATTTTGTTTATACTACACAGAAAAAATTTACAAAATTCTGTTTGTAATGTTAAACACCTTTTTTGCATAAACAAACAAAAAATTTTTTAAAAAGGCACCAACAATGGAAATTGTATATACAAATCCCTTTTTGTAACTTTTTTGTAATTTGTTAAAAATAAAATCAATTTTTTTTTAACAATGTGTTTTGTAAATACAATAATTTTTTTTTGTAACTTGTTTGTATTTGTTAAAAATAAAAAAATAAAATTCAACAACGAGTTTGTTATATTAAAACAATTATTCGCTTTATGTTGTCGTATTGACAAAAAAAAAAATACTTTTTTTGAAATTTTTGTTACAATTTACAAACATTTGATCAATTGAAAACAAAAAATAAATGATTTGTTTTTTTTTTGTTTCAAAAAATTCTAAGGCTATTTTTTGATATTTTTGATACAATTTACAAACATTTAATAAAAAAATTGTTAGATATCTAAGTAAAAAGCCAACAATTTTTTTTAATTACTTAAAATTTTGTGATACTTTTTTCTGTGTACATTTATACTTGAGCAAAAACCACTTGGTTTTTGTACAAAACAAGTTTTTGCTTTTTTTTTGTATGCCTTTTGACAAGTTAAAAACTACAAGAGCGAAAAACCAGGTAGTTTTTGATCAGGTATAAATGTAGTATTACATTTATTTACAAATTTCCTTTTTATTTTTGAATATTTTGTTTTGATTTTTAATAAAAATAAACAAAATTTTTTAATGTATATGTTTGGCATTATTCTAAAAGTTCTATTTTAAATATTTTATATGGTACGATAAAAACAAAACCTTTGCTTTAAAATAAAGTCGACTTTAACAAAAATATACCTTTGAAAAATATTGATAGTAAGGCTGAAAAATTTTATAACAAAAATTAAAATTGAAAAAAAAACAAAGTTAAAAATGAATTAAAGGAATTAAATGTGCTAAAAACCTAAAAATGTTTTAACAAATTGTGAAAAATAATCTGTTGAAGACATGTCCCTATACAGATTCCATTCTTGCTTAAGGAAATCGTCAGGAGGCGATTTGTTTAGAATTTCTACAATAGAAATATTTGTTAAGTTGAATTCTCAATTAAAATTTTTTGTTCTCGTCTAAGAGCATTATTAAACATTTATGTGTAAAGTCATAAATGCTTTATAAATTTATAGGAGGCTTATGAAACAAACTTTGTATGGAAAATTTGTTTTGTATGCTTGATATAACTTTATAAAACTTTTATGAATTTAAACATTAAAATATAAAATAAAATGAACTCGAAAAATTTCCCACAATTTGCTTTATCATCTTCCAAAATACTACTCTCTTGTTTTGACAGATTTAGCAATGTAGTAAGATCTATTTATGTATAACAAGCGATAGAAAATCATATGTTTTCTAAGTGTTAATAAAAATTAATTATTTGCTGCGAGTTTCTAAAATGAAAGAGTAGAAATGATTAGTTATGTATATCACAAGCCTTATAAAATTAAGCATTGTTTATTAAAGCTTTTATTTAATATCAACATTTATAAAATATTAAACGAGTAAAAAGGTTAAAGTCGGGCATGCCGACTATACAATACCCTACACCACTCTGGTGTATTGTTTGGATCCGAAATTCGAATGGGTTAAAATGGGGCTCGTGTCAAAATTTTCTATAATGTGAGTCAGCGCACCAAATTTCATTAAAATATCTTAATATTTGCGACCTGCAGTTTGTAACCAAGCCAATTTTGGGGGGACCCTTATATGGGCACTAGTTCTAAACATGGACCGATGTTCACCAAAATCAATAGGCTTCGTCCTTGGGCCAACATAGGTCTATGTACCAAATTTCATCAAAATATCTTAATATTTGCGACCTGCAGCGTATAAACAATATAATTTTGGTGGGACCCTTATATGGGCACTAGGTCTAAACAAGGACCGATGTTCACCAAAATCAATAGGCTGCGTTATTGGGCCAATATAGGTCTGTGTACCAAATTTCATCAAAATATCTTAATATTTACGACCTGCAGCGTATAAACATTATAATTTTGGTAGGACCCTTATATGGGCACTAGGTCTAAACATGGACCGATATTCACCAAAATCAATAGGCTTCGTCCTTGGGGCAACATAGGTCTATGTACCAAATTTCATCAAAATATCTTAATATTTGCGACCTGCAGCGTATAAACATTATAATTTTGGTAGGACCCTTATATGGGCACTAGGTCTAAACATGGACCGATGTTCACCAAAATCAATAGGCTGCGTTATTGGGCCAATGTAGGTCTGTGTACCAAATTTCATCAAAATATCTTAATATTTACGACCTGCAGCGTATAAACAGTATAATTTTGGTAGGACCCTTATATGGGCACTAGGTCTAAACATGGACCGATATTCACCAAAATCAATAGGCTGCGTTATTGGGCTAACATAGGTCTGTGTACCAAATTTCGTCAAAATATCTTAATATTTACGATCTGCAGCGTATAAACAATATAATTTTGGTAGGACCCTTATATGGGCACTAGGTCTAAACATGGACCGATGTTCAAAAAAATCAAACTTGTTCGTCCTTGGGCCAACATAGGTCTGCGTACCAAATTTCATCAAAATATCTTAATAGTTGCGACCTGTAGAGTGCGCACAAGATTGCATGGACAGACAGACAGACGGACGGACGGACGGACAGACGGACATCGTTAAATCGAAATAAAAAAAAATTCTGAACCGATCGGTATACTATAAGGTGGGTCTACGACCAATATTTTTTGGTGTTACAAACATCAGCACAAACTTATAATACCCTGACCACATAGTGGTGTAGGGTATAAAAAATAATTTAAAAATTGGTTATATATAAATAGATGTCACTACATTGCTAGATTTGTCAAAACAACAATGAGTATTTTGGAAGATGACAAAGTAAACTGTGCTAGTTTTTTGTTTGATATTTAAGATATTTTGTAACGCTGCTAGACGAAAACAAGAATTTCTCATTGAGTTACCTTAGCCAAGTATGAAATCCGGATACGTAAAATTCAGTATAAAATATAAGAATACGCTATCAAATGAGATCAAAAAGATGGAAGTGAACTGTGTGAACGTTTTTCTGCATTTAATAATATATTTTTTTATTCGAAATTTCAGAGATCACTTTATATTAAAAATGTTATTTTTAAATAATTTCAAGATTTATGGTTTCGAAAAATTTTAAAATACTGTTTATTTTGTTAAAAAAAATATAAATAATCGTTTAAAATATAATAATAAAAATAAGTAAACTGAATTTCTTAAAATACACTAAAGTTTCGTATATTTAATGAAAAAATAACTACGTGTTTTTTTCGTAACATGTCGCATGGTTTTTTCTCAGTGTAGATACAGTACATTTCCAATACAAAAAGTCTATAAAAATAATTTGCGTTAACAAAATTAGTTTTGAACAATTTCATATCACTCCTGCTCATTTCCCCATTAAATCCTGTAAAAGGATATTACTGAATTTTTAAATTATTTTGCTACATCTTATATTAAAATTTAACGTAATTTATGTAATCAGTTGAAATTAGTTTTTTTTCCCCCTTTGATGGGTTAAATATGTTATGTTGTTATTATTTTATGTTGTTATGTTTATTAAGTTATGTTACGCTCTCAATGAGAGTCCGATTTTAAACTTTGTCTATGTAAAATAACAGTATGCATCTCTTAGATATAAAATATTACCGTTAACTTAACCAATCCAGCTTCCGTTTTGTGGTAAAGAAGTTAACTTCAAAAATAAACAGCAACATCTACAAAATTCCAATGCTTTTAAACTCTTTCACTGCAGTCTCTCAACTATTTATATGTTGAGCATAATCTCAATATTTAAACATGTTTACTTTTGAATACTCATCCAAAGTATTTTGTGTTCTTGCGCCTTTATACCTACTATCACATCTGTAAAATGCATAGATTATGCATACACAAATTAAGTTACATGTTTAAGTACAACATTTTTTTTTTCAATCAATTCACTGTCATGGACATGCTCTTGGTCAGAGTATTATCAACATATCACTGCACCTTACACCCGTGTTGCATTCGAATTTAAAAGTTAGGCACTGAAAATTCATACATAGATATATAGATAGATAAAAATAACGCCTTTATTGCTTTTGTTTTTGTTGATATAATTGTTGTTTTGATTGCTGTTGTCATGGTAATTTGTTATTCCACATGAGGTTCATAGAGAGTTTTCTAAAAATGTTTTTGTTGGAATTAAAAAAAATTAAAACATTTCAAAGAACTTGCCGTGGGGCTTAAAAACAATCATAACAACTTTGTATGTAGATTTCTACTTATTATTAGATGTTAAAAGCCATCATGGTTTTTAAGATGTTTTTCTTTTCCTAATATATAAAAAGTTAAAGTGGAAAAAATCGTGATTAAACCGCAAAGAGATATAAATTTAAGTTTTCGGTGATAACAAAAATGTTGATTTCACTGGTTACATTTAATATTTCACGTCAATGATTACGGCAGCTTTCATTCGGAAGTCCGAAGCTTTAAGCCAAAAATTCTTCAGAAGATCTGAACCGATTTAACAAAAATTCGATCTCTAATGTCTATGGGGACTTTAGTCCAGTTGCTCGTTATTACATCTCTCTAAGAAAAAAAGTGGCAAAACGAGGCAGCATAGTGCACAACTCAATCGGAATGCGTACAATTACCGATTATAAACTTCCTATGTTCTTTTAAGGTTAGATTACCTACTAGAAAGACTGGAAATTTTATTATTCAGTTCGATGTAATCTCAGTCTTTACTAACAACTTGAAGATAAATTTGGGGAACAGGGTTACGAGACTTTTTATAGCAACATAATATTTGGATTTTTATGTTCCGTAAAGGGTGTAGTGTTCACTTTTATAATGGAAAGTTTAGGAAAGTTTAATGGTTCTATTACCTATTAGTATCTTCGCATATTCTTCGGTGATAAAGGAATTTTTCGATAGTAAAAATAAAAAATTAGTTGAAACAAGAGTAATTTTGTGTTCATCCATACAAATTCGGCAGTCACAATAAAAAAAAATCGGATGCTGCCACCAAACCATATAATTGACAACAAATTCGGTTGTCAACAAGAATAAGACAGTTAAACGCCTGTTAAAAGGAATTTGGTTGGCTTTAGGTTCTGATATAATGTGTTTAAACAAAATAAGCTCGAACAGCATATTATCAACTCGAAAATCACATTTTGTTTTTGTTGATCGATTAGGCTTTTTTATTTTTAAAATATTCATTGGAAGTAGTTTGTCTAGTTCGATTATCTCTCGACCCCAGTACAATTAATCTGTTCACAAATGGTAACAAGATGTAGACAATCAAATAAGAAACAAACTTTATGAACATTGTGTTTTTAATCGGGGTTCGTCAGTTTAAGTGCAATACACGTCTCGTCCGAATTAACTTTAACCCTCTAATGCTCTTTCTTCTGATTGCGATAATATTTCAATTATATTATATTTGGTTTTGAAAATCTACAATGGAGCAAATATTAAAATTTTAATATATCGCTTTATTTAGGCGATATAGCACAATAAATGTTGAAGAAGAATCAAGAAATCCAAAAGTCAAATAGTATCGGTTTTTGCTATAGATAACACAATCAGTAAAATAAAACTACATACCAAAAATTGTCGATATAGTGTTGTTATTTCAGAAGTTATGGCGATTTTCGCTTTTTGAAAATTACGAAATTGGGCGAATTTGACACTAAATATCAAGAAAATTTGAGGAAATTAGTTTTGCTCACTACTAGCTCTGAGTTTATAATCTGTGTTTAATTTCAAAAAAAAAAAAATCTGTCAGCTAGTTTTTGAGTTAAAGAGATATTCGTAACACGCATCCTGACGTTATCCTGTTAGTCCTGGAACAAAAATTGTAACTCATTTTACAAGTAAAGAGCCTAAACTAGCTTTGTCATTATCGATATTTTATGCCAGATCCTAAATTTATTTTTGACGAGTTTTTAAATATTTTTTTCTGTTTTAAAAAGTAACCCCTACATTCGTAAACGCTTTGTAAAATTATAGGAGGTTTATTGAAAAATTTTTTTATGAAAATGACGTTTTGTAAACCTGCTATAACTTTACAAAGCATTTATGAATTGAGGGGTAAATCTTTTAAAATTTACGAAATTTTCACTTTACATTCTTCTCGCTTGAAACTCGTTCCTTATACGAAAAATGTTTGAAGGCAAAAGAGTAAGTAATTATGTTTTCTTTTAATATAATAGAACTTGTTTAATAAAAAATTGTTATTAATGGCGGCCTTGGGCGGCCTTGGGCATTAGAGGGTTAACTGAAATGTGCTTCTTACTTATAAATTGGAGATTCCTCATAATAATATTGCTACAAAAATCAAATTTGCGAAAATTTTAATTATTGAAATTATTCCAAAACTATCTGAGATATGAAAAAAAAAACAAATAAGACCAAAATTATTCCTCGGGAGAAATACAATTACATGACCTACTCTAAACTTTTGATTACAATAATAAAACCGCCAAAAACTTTTAGAAATATAAATATAAATTATTGTTAAAAAAAAAAAACGAAATCGAAAGTAACCCCTTTCCTCACATTTTTTAAGCAATAATTTTTGCTTTCTACATAAATTTTTGAGCCAACCAGCGTTATTTAACATTAAACAAAATTGCGTCATTTTGACATCATACTCTCAAACAGATTAATTTTATTTTATTTTTTCTACAAAATGCTTGATTAAAGGTTTCTATGTCAATTTTCATGTCAAATGGCATTTTAATAAGGGTTAATTTCTAATTTCTTTATTATTTGGTGTTAACAGAGTTATTTGGACAACATACTTGTTCAGAATTGGCACTCACATGTCCCACAAGCCTGGACTTTAGGGGGTTAGTCTGTGTCAGAAAACAAGAACCTACATTTAATTTTTTAATTTTTAGTGGTATTTTTGTAGTTTTTACTAAAACTCTGGAATGCTGGAAATCAGCGAGATCTGAAGGTACTTTTTCAGTTAAAGGGTAATCTCGAAAGTATATGAACCGTCGCAAACGGTCGCAAAAAGCAAGGTAGAAGACATATTAGAGAACACATTGGCATTCAAGTTTTTCAAATATCTCTTTGAACATTTTGGAGCTTTTTTTGAAAATTTTAATTTTCAAAAAAAGCCCATATTTTTGCGGTAAAATTAATAATTTTGTTACTTTTTTCGTAAATACTTAACAGGTTTCTATTTTTTTTTTCATAACTAGTTTCAGTTTTATAATTTGAGATTTTTTATTGTATCATTATAAAATAAAAAATGTCACAAAATTCAAAAACTTTGACTTTGAACTCTCGCCAACTAACAACGAGTAACCACAATGATACAATATTTCACTCACAATATATTCAACAATTCTAGATTTTGAATATAGAAACATATTTTCCCTTTACCTGAATTGTACTTTTGGCCAAAAAACGGCGATCCTGGCCTAGAATGCGATGGTCTGGGCGAATTGCAATTACTTAAATATTTTCCAACAAATTTTGCATTTTTATGTCTTGTTAGAAAGGTAATTCAGATTAGATTATGATTTTATTGACATTTTCGAGAAATACAATTATTTAAGAGCCAGTATTTTCAAAAAAAAGACAAAAAGTAATTTTTCCACCTTGTAAACCGTGTGGTACAACTTTGAGGGGCCAGGCATAGCTCAAAAATTCTTCGATTGAGCTGAAATTTTCCTGGGTTAGTTTTCCAGTAAGCTCGCAAAATAAGCCCCGGGAAAGTCCAGTCTAATATTTACATATGTAGCGGTTTATGATTATCTTAATCTGCGAACAATGCTACGTTTGTTTTTGATTTAAAACAAAAATATTTGTAGTTTTTAAATTTTTCGTATTTAGGGTGGGTACGAATTGGCTAAACTAAATCTAAACTAATTTTAGGTTTACAAATTTCTTTAAAATTTAATATTTTTAAATACTTTTCAAAGAAATTTCAAATACTTTTGTCAGTTTCTATTTAGTTTAGAACAAATTTATCCAGCATGCACAGAGCCTTAATAGTCCAGAATGCATAAACAGATTTCAATTCATTGCATAAAATATCTGTAAACTAGTGTTATCTTCTAACCTTAGTTTGTGTTTTCAAAGAATTTGGGTTCAGTTTCAAAAAAAAGTCTCTCTGACAAGTAATAAACCAGTAAAATTTTACCAAACAATAATTCAGTTAACATAAAATGCACTGTTAATATTTAACATACCATTAATGTTAACATTAATAAACTTTTGGTATACATTGTACTCTCCGATACTCAGCAGTTGATTTTTAGTTCACATTTGTATAAAATTAACAGCAAACCAAAAGATAAGGGCAATAATAAAAAGAATATGGCAAAAAATATACAAAAATAACCAGGAATCTTTATGAAAGAGCTGTCTGTATTTCAACCAACAGTCTGTTTATGGTGCTCAACGTTGATTGTTGGAAAATTTTATAAACGCGGAGCTTTTCTACAACTAAGATTTGCTATCAAAATCGCTTGAAAATTGTAGAAAAAATAATTAAAAACGGAATGCGTGTAGATAATACATTTTCCATAAAAGTGGAAATATAATAAATAAAAAAAGAAAATCTTCTTCATATTGAATAAAGTTAAATGAAAAATTTATATAAAAAATATTTTTATAAAGAAAAGAAAGTGAAAAATTAAAAAAAAAACTAGGTGCTGAAAAAGCTAAAAATAAATTGTATTTAAATATTTACTTTTAATAAAATAAAGTTTTGAAATAATATCAGTGTATAAACGAAATTCATACTTAATTGGGAATTTGCTGCAGTGTGGAGTTTAATTAAATGTAAATATTGCAATTTTTTGGTTAAATTAAATAAATATTTATGTCCACATTTTTAAATTTTTTTTATAAATCAGGTTTCTGCATTTGTCGACTATAAATTTTTTTTAGTGAAATATTAAGACTTTTTTTATAAAACAGCAAAGTCAACAGAATTTTTCTTTCGTGAAGTTTATATTAAAATGTAACATTAGGAATGATGTCTTAAATGTGTTGTCTTTAATGTGTTTGATAAGAACAAAATTTTTAGAACCGGTATATTTACAGAAAGACATTCATTTAATACAGTTAAAGAAATTTAGTCATATTTAAGCTTTGAATTTTAATAATTATTTATGCTGGGTCTCGTACTGCAGGGTTAACTTTAACTATTAGACAAGAGAAAATGTTAAAAACTTATATACAAAACAAAACAAGAACAGATCTTTGGATTAACTAATTTTATTAATTGGGTTAACTAACTATTGTAACCAAGCGTTAGAATTTTATTTTAAAGAACAAACATAATTACAAACTAAATTTCATAGCTAGTCCATTTACTGTTGCCTGAAGAAATTATCTATTGTCATAACTGAAAAATTCGGCTATCAAAACTAAACTATTCGATTTATCCAGTTTCAGTATCCAATCTTATCCAGTCATCTGCCTGGAAAAGTATGCCTATTCCTATAAGAAGTCTGTGAGTATTAGTTGTGACTATATTCCCTCATGTTTGTTGTTGCAAAGTCATAATAAATTATATTTATTAAATTTTTTAGCTGAAAAGTTAAAAAAAAAATAATTTATTGAATTTCATTAGGTATCTTTTGTATGGAAAGTTGTTACTTTCAGTCTTAAAAATTGTCTAATGGCAGTCAAACGTAGAATTAGACAATACATGAAGAAAAAGTACGAATCTGTTTTCTCTGTGTAATTCCAAATAGACTATTTATAAGCCAATTGATTTAACTATATGAATTTCACGGCAAAACAAAGTAAACCAATACCTGCTTTCAAGAACTGATATGTACCGACAGCAGTGCAGAAAAATGGTCGAAAAGTCGAAGAAACTTAAAGCCATCCAGATTCCAAATCCCGCATAATTACGAGATTGTGGTAACAGAGTCAATTCAATTGGTAAAAAAATCGGTTTCAGAAAAAAATCCTTTCAGAATATTCACATGTTGTTAAACTTTCTCTTGCTGGTTTTGGGGGATATTTCAAGAAATTTATCTTTATTTTTTCAAAATTTTATTAAATATCGTCCATGGCAGGAAAGTCCGGTCAAAATATGACCTTGGGTCTTTAAAACTTCTTTATGTGTAGCACACGTATACCGTTTTCAATTTCACAAAATCGTATGTATCATTCCATGTAAAATGGATACAAAAATGGAAGATTTTGGACATAACCCCTTTCGACTTTTACAAAACTTGGTACATACATTCTGCTAAGTGTCACGATATTAAATGTAAAATTTTTTTCCAAATTCATTTTGGTACGCGTTCTATCGCTGTTTTGAGTTGATTTTTTTCAGTAACTTTGTGAAAAATACATGATGTTCAAATGATTACAAATTTTGAACGCGTTATCCGATTATTATAAAATTATCACCTAGCAATGCCTATATAATCTACTTTCAAAATAAGGAAAAAGGGATAATGCAATTTGAAAAATATTTTTAATTTGCAAATATCTCAAAAAACCCATCTTTAATTTTCTTGAAGCAGATAACTCAATATTTCAGCTACAGACTGTGCAAATTTCAAAGTGGAACGCCAATGGGTTCAAAAGAAAAACGCTATTTTTTAACAAAGTGTTTTGAATTTTTACAAATAAACATAACACTGAATGATAAAATTTTGAATTTTAAAAAAGAGCTCTGACCATCAATTTTGTATACTTTGGACATTCTGATTACAATGGCGTACTTTATTTTTCGATATAAAGTACATATTTTCCGCGAAATGCCTTTAAAGTTTAGCGGTTTTCCATTTAGTTTTTTATTTACAAAAATGTTCAAATGCAATCAATATAAATTTTTTGTGGTGAAATGAAGGCACAGGACCTGTATTCATATTTAGGCTTAAAATCTGATGCATAAAACTTAATATTAAAACTGTTCGCGTTTTATATTGATTTTTGCGGTTTTTTAAAGTTTTAGCCAATTGAATCGTTGAAAGCAAAATCGGCCTTAATAAATGATGTTGCTTAGTAAAGAAGCAATTAAAAGGAAATATTTCAACAAAAAAAAATGTATTCATCTGTAGTGCCCTATACGTTAAAATCGAGACTTTTGCAAAATTTTATATGGCAGCATAGCTCTCCAAGTTGTCCCCAAAGTCCAACTTTTAGTATAATATGGGGTCACCTCTAAAAACTGTTTTTATATAATTTCAAGCAAAACAGTTTTCATTTGCAAAAGTTATCGCAATAAATACATTTTTTTGAAGTGTCTTTAGAACGATACTAAACTTAGTAAAAAATGTATTTATTGCGATAACTTTTGCAGGGGTCACCTTTTTTAATTTTTCGTTATAGCTTCGGCATATACAGTCGGATTTTAAAGTGTGATATATCGAATTTTTTGCTTCGAGGAGACCAGTGTTTTGCTATAAATGAACGATTTAATGAAAAAAAAAATTTAAAAGGGCGACCCCAATGTTGGGCAACAAAAAAAAAAAAAAAATAAAAAAATTTGTGTTGGATTTATCGAAAAACTTCCTTAGCAAAAGTTTAATAATTTTTTGCGAGTTTTAATTTTCTGACATTAGGGTGGTAAATTAGAGTCGTAGCAACTGAGATCTGCTGGGTAAATACTAGAACGTCATACTTGAGGTCAATGGCCCTTAGAGCAAAACATTGGCGCCTTCGAGAAAAAACATCGATGTATCATACTTTAAGATCCGACTGTAAATGCCAAAATCCGACAAGTAAATGTCACTTTAGATATGAACAGATCTAGCACTGGATCTGATCAGATCTGAAAACAAAGTATATCATGCCATATCTGATCAGACCTGGCACCATATCTAATTATATTCAATCATTTCTATTTAGATCTAAACAGATGTGATCATATCTAATCTCGAGGCGGAATTCGAGTAGAAATTTTATTAGTACACTCAAAAGATTTGTTAGTAGAATCTACTGAAAATGACGGTTAAAACAAAGGTATATGCAGTTAAAAAACGACAAAGGTATTTTACGAAAAATGTAAAAAAGCGACCCCTACGTTCAGCAAAAAAAAATTATTTTTTTTGAAACCTACTTGCTAAAACAACTTAGATTCGACGGTTTACGGAGATTTTTTTTTTGAGGTACGGTCTAATGCCCATTTTAGCAGATATATGTAGGATTAAAATTTTCTACGAAAAATTTTAGTCATCCGCAGACTAAATTTCACTAAAAAGAACTTTTGAATTGGTTTTTAAAGTTAATCCACTTTTTTAATCTTTACCGCTTACATATGCATTTTTTTTTTGACAACTAAACTTTTAACTTGACATTTAAAAGTTTAACTCCGTCAGTTTAAAATATCAAGGTATCGCCGATAGCGATCCGACACATGGTGACCATAGAAAATGTCGGCGTTAGCAACTTTTTTGTCAACGTCGCCAAAATATTTTTGCGGCAGCGCCTTAAAGTGAATTTTTATATGACTTTGTGCGTGTAGTTTTTAGTGTTGCCAACCGTCACAATAACAAAAAACAGCTTTGTATATCATACACATTTTTTTAGAAATAGTAACCAGATTTTAAATTTTTCCCTAAATTAAAATCTACGTAAATAATCAAGATTAAAAAAAATAATATAGTTCCTAAAAATAAATTTTTAGGAACTATTATTTTTTAATTAAGATTTCAAAATCAATATGTGGCAATCCTGTAAAGAGATTAAAAAAATGAAAAGTACACACACAAAAAGTTATATTAAAGATTTGTTTAAAATAAAATTTGTTTTTAAATAAATATTTAATTGAATCAGTTAAATATTTGAATTGTTTAATTGTTTCAATTAATCGAACACAATTTTTAGTAATTGATAATATCACTTGCGTGAAAGCTGCAAAATCAATTCAAATATAATTGATATTATCAATGTAAAAATTGAAACTTATTTTTAATTTTTTGTGTGTAGTAAAAACCTAAATTTTGCACATCAATTTTTAAATAATTCAGCAAAGAAAAATTTTAAAGTTGGTACAGCAACGAAAATTTTAAAGTTACGCCGATTGTACCACAGCAGTTCAATTGCAAACAACTTTATTATTTTATATTAGAAACTAGCGGGCGCAGCCCTCTACGTTGTTAGCGTGCCTTAAAGGTTAAGGGGGGGCTTCGCCCTCCCCCCCGGGGGGCTGCGCCCCCCACAATTTTTATTAAATTCGTTTTTTATTTAAAGTTTTTTTTATTTAAAGCCTTCACCCAGCCACCACAAATAAATAATTCTGCACAACAATGGGTTTAAAATAAATAAATATTTGATCACTTTTTCTCATGAAAGTGGATTGTTAGTAATGAATCCAAAATAATAATTTGCAATATACGTGTGTATTTCAAGATAATTTGGTAAAGTGCGAACTTAGGTAGATAGACCCGTAAGTAGTTTTATTCATTTGTGTTTTAAATGAAAATAAAAAACGTAAAGCAGGGTTGGCAAGCGATTTATAATATTAAAGATAGCGGTCGCAGCCCGCTACGTTGTTGGCGTGCCTTAAGGTTTAGGGGGGGGGGCGCCGCTCCCCCCGACAATTTTTTTTAAATTCGCTTTTTATTTAAAGTACAGTTTTTATAATAAAAGCCTTCACCCAGCCACCACAAATAAATAATTCTGCACAACAATGGGTTTAAAATAAATAAATATTTGATCACTTTTTCTCATGAAAGTGGATTGTTAGTAATGAATCCATAATAAATTGCAATATACGTGTGTATGTTAAGATAATTTGGTAAAGTGCGAACTTAGGTAGATAGACCCGTAAGTAGTTTTGTTCATTTGTGTTTTGAATGAAAATAAATAACGTAAAGCAGGGTTGGAAAGCATTTTATAATATTAAAAATAGCGGGCAAAGCTACGTTGTTAGCGTGTCTTAAAGTTTTTTTTTTAATTCCAGTTTATGTAAAGGTAGACCTGGCAATTCAAGTAAATTCACAAATTCAGTTGGAAAATTTACTGCGGCGGTTTCTTCCACCGGTGCTTCGTTACATGAAGTTTAAATATCGGAATATATAAGTTCCATTCCTTTTCTAAGGTTTTTTCTCTTTCAGAAAATTTGTTTAACTTTTTGGGGAGTATGTTTCAATGCTACATAAGTTTCATATTCCGTTGATAGTGTTTGAAGAGGTAATTCCCTCTTCCAATCCATTTGCATTGTCTATAATTTCAATTCCGCTCGTTCAACGTTTATATCCATTTCATTCCACTTGTGTAGTGTTTCAATCCCACTCGTTTTCTATTTAGTTTCTTAATTTTAGTGTTTCATATACACTTGTTCTTTAAGTTTTAGGTTTCTAGCTAAAGACGTAGACGTTAAGAGGGGGGGGGGGCAATTTTCCCCTTTTGAACCACCATTTTTACCACGTTCCTGTCCAAAGTCCTAGAAATGCCTTGTCGATAAGTTAGCCCATACTCCAAGGAAAACATATTATATATTACAGGTTTCTAGCCGAAGGGTTCGGTTAGGCCATCAAGGGGGAGAATTATTCCGTTTTTACCCCTCCCGGTAGGAATTTCCAAAAATTCCGTCTTAGAGGACGTCTGCGTTGGAGGAGGAACCTACTACATACATAATTTTAGGTCTCTATATCCAGCAGTTTGGCCAGGCCGTCAAGGGGGAAGTTTTTTCCCTTTTTACCCCTCCCGGTATGAATTTCCAAAAATACCATCTTAGGGGACGTCAACGTGGAGAAGGAACCCAATTTAAGATCCCTTGTTCCAGCAGTTTGGCCAGGCCGTTAAGGGGGAGACTTTTCCTGTTTTTGACCCTACCTGTAGAAATTTCCAAAAATCTCATCTTAGCGGATGTCTACAATAGAGGAGGAACTTTAATACCAAATTTCAACTTCCTACCTCCAGCGGTTTGGACAGGCCTTTAAGCGGCACTTTTCGCTTCATTAATCCCCATTTTTGCAATGTCCCTGTCCAAAAAGCACCTCCTCGGTAAGTGAGCACATACTCCAAGTAACATATGTTTTACATTTCAGGTTTCTAGTCAACTTTTACTATTTGTGCCCCTCTCGGTAGGAATTTCCGAAAATCCATCGACAGGGAATTCCAGCTTCCTAGTTCCAGCAGTTTGAGTAGGCTGAGAGGAACTTAAGTACCGAATTTCAGCTTCCTAGTTCCAGCAGTTTGGACAGGTCGTTAAGGGGCAACTTTCCCTTTTTGAGCCCCCATTTTATAACGACCCTGTCCAAAATTCAAAAAAGTATCTTTCTAATAAGTTAGCCCTCACTCCAGGGACCCACATTTTAAGCTTCAGGTTTCTAGCCGAAGGGGTTTTTACCGGCCCCCAAGGTGAGGCTTTTTTTTTTTTTTGCCCCTCCCTATAGGAATTTACAAAAATTCCATCTTCGCGGCTATCTGCGATGGATGAGGAACATTCATACCAAATTTCAACTGCAAAATTTTTTTAGAAAAAGGTACTTTTTTTTGGGAAAAGGTACTTTTTTTTGGAAAAGGTACTTTTTTTGAAAAAGGTATTTTTTTGAAAAAATGTATATTTTTTTGGAAAAGGAAAATTTTTTTAGAAAAAGGTAGTTTTTTTGGGAAAAGGTACTCTTTTTTGGAAAAGGTACTTTTTTTGAATAAGTTATTTTTTTGGAAAAATGTATGTTTTTTGGGAAAAGGTACTTTTTTTTTGGAAAAGGTACATTTTTTTAGAAAAAGGTACATTTTTTGGAAAAAGGTACTTTTTTTAAAAAAGGTACTTTTTTGGAAAAAGGTACTTTTTTTGGAAAAAGGAATTTTTTTTGGAAAAAGGTCCTTTTTTTGGAAAAAGGTACTTTTTTTGGAAAAAGGTACTTTTTTGGAAAAAGGTACTTTTTTCGGGAAAAGGTACTTTTTTTTGGAAAAAGGTACTTTTTTTGGAAAAAGGTACTTCTTTTGAAAAAAGGTACTTTTTTTGGAAAAAGGTACTTTTTTTGGAAAAAGGTACTTTTTTTGGAAAAAGGTACTTTTTTTGGAAAAAGGTACTTTTTTTGGAAAAAGGTACTTTTTTTGGAAAAAGGTACTTTTTTTTGGAAAAGGGTACTTTTTTTGGAAAAAGGTACTTTTTTTGGAAAAAGGTACTTTTTTTGGAAAAAGGCACTTTTTTTGGAAAAAGGTACTTTTTTTTGGAAAAAGGTACTTTTTTTGGAAAAAGGTACTTTTTTTGGAAAAAGGTACTTTTTTTGGAAAAAGGTACTTTTTTTGGAAAAAGGTACTTATTTTGGAAAAAGGTACTTTTTTTGGAAAAAGGTACTTTTTTTTGGAAAAAGATACTTTTTTTTGGAAAAAGGTACTTTTTTTGGAAAAAGGTACTTTTTTTGGAAAAAGGTACTTTTTTTGGAAAAAGGTACTTTTTTTGGAAAAAGGTACTTTTTTTGGAAAAAGGTACTTTTTTTGGAAAAAGGTACTTTTTTTGGAAAAAGGTACTTTTTTTGGGAAAAGGTACTTTTTTTGGGAAAAGGTACTTTTTTTGGGAAAAGGTACTTTTTTGGAAAAAGGTACCTTTTTTGTCCCCTTTTTGCCCCTCCCGATAAGAATTTCCAAAAATGCCGTCTCAACGGACGTCTACACCGGTCGAGGAACCTACATACCAAATTTCAACTTCATAGCTCCAGCAGTTTGAGCAGGCCGTCAAGGGGGAGACTTTTTCCCCGTTTTGCCCGTCCCTGTAAAAATTTCCAAAACTCCCGTCTTGGTGGATGTCTACGATAGTGGAGGAACCTTTATACCAAATTTCAACTTCTTACCTCCAGCGGTTTGGGCAGGCCGTCAAGGGGGGCCTTTTTCCCCTTTTTAACCCCCATTTTTACAACGTCCCTGTCCAAAATTCTAGAAAGTACTTTCCAGAAAAGTTAGCCCCTACTCCAAGGAACACATATCTTAAATTTCAGCTTTCTAGCCAAAGGGGTTTTGGCAGGCCGTCAAGGGGGACACTTTCCCCCTTTTTGCCCGTTCCGGTAGGAATTTCCAAAAATCCCGTCTTAGTGGACGTCTACCCCGAAAGAGGAACCTACATAACAAATTTCAACTTCCTAGCTTCAGCGGTTTGGGCTGGGCGATGTTGAGTGAGTCAGTCAGTCAGTCAGTCAGTCAGTCACGTTATTCTTTTATATATAGAGATTAAAAAAAAAAAACTCTTAAATCAATTAGTATTTTTTTTTAAATTTTTTTAATAAACATGACACTTTTGAATTTTTTCGTGCCAATTTTGGTGTTTTTTCATGTCAATTTCAACTTTTTTACCATTTAAACTTGCCCTGCTTATTACCAAACATCTATGTATATCAGTTTGCGATAATATTCTTCCGAATACGCGTTATTCGGTTTAAACTGAATGTTCGATATTCCGTAATATACCGAATACACTATTCGTAATATTACTCTATGCGCGACACGTGCAAATTTGAAATTATTGTTCAGAGTGTAATAAATCTAGGACGATTTGAAATAGTGTAGTTACAGTTTCTTCAATTAATCATTTTGTATGTTTTATTACTTGTTCTTTAAAAAAGGAAGTTATTATTTAGAAATATTTTGATCAAAACGAGTTAAAACTGACAAATATATATATATGTATATTAAGATTACCCAGTGTAGAAACGGTAATGACATATCATTATTTTTTGGACTACCACTTACCTTCCGCATTATTTTAAAACATATAATAATGAGTTACTCATAATGACTTATTTTTATCATTATTCCAAATACAAAATAATTTTCTAGATTTTTTTGAAAATTTTTTGAAATCTATTATAAATTTATTATAAATTAAATCTATTTTTTTATCTATTTATATTTTTTAAACACTGGTAAGGATGGGTGAGTTCCTAAACGTCAAAACACATTGCAGTGTTTGCGGTTTTACTACTGTTTCGATACAAAGCAAACAAGTGTGTTGCTTACTTTGTAATAAAAACATGTCAACAAAGCATCAACAACATTTGTGATGCACAGTTTGCTTTTTATATGCGCATCAATTGCGTTTACGAATGCATGACTTTGTTCAGTTGCATTGCAAATGACGTTTTGGAACTCAGCCGATATATGTAACCACATATTTTTTGATTTTTTGTATGTTGGCGAGTTAGCTTACTTGTGTGCAGCAGGTCAATTGTGTTTTTAGCTATTAAATATTACATGTCGATATAGCTCAGATGGTAGAGCTATTGACTGGCAATCTGTAGACCCAGGTTCGATTCCCGCACCAGCAAATTTTATTAAAAAAAAAAAATACAATAAAAAATATTTTTTTTATATAATTTATTTTTTTGAAAATCTATTTTAAGACTCATTATTTTTGTAAGTACTGGTAAGCACATAGGTAACGATATATTTTTTGATTTTTCGTATGCTGGTGTGTAACCATAACTCATTATTTTTCGCGACATCGCCATATAAAGGTAATAAGAAATGTAATAACAAAAGTAACTAGTTACCATTACAATGTGTTACATAACCACATATCTGGTAATGATTTTCTACACTGGGTAGCCTTATAAAAAAGAAGATACATTTAGAAAATATGCATCATTAAGAACATGCAATCAATATCAAATACATAGAAAAATATCGATTATCATAAGTTGATGTCTCGAAAATGATATATTTTGTTTTTTTGCTTAACTTTTGAATGTCAAACAACTTTGTTAACAAAAAAAGTCATTGAACATCCTTATCTTAATTTTCAGTTATATGGTATCAACTTATGATTTTCGGTATATAGTGTTTCTCTAAAAGATATACAATTAACACTTTTACTAAAATTAACAGACGATCAGACTACAATATTGACTCCTTGTGGAAAAGATAACATTAGTAACAACATTTTAGAAAAAGATTTAATTTAAATAGAAAAAACAGTTATAGACAATTTTCAGAAAAGCAAAAACGAAAAATATTTAACAAAAACATGTGTGACATGACATGAAATTCTAATCTTGTAGATAAGAAAAACAAGTGAAAAATGAACAACGTATTTTTCATTCATTGTGAGATTATGTTTTTGGGTTGTTTTTGTGGTCTGCTTACTGCTGCTTCGGCCAGAAGCTTTAACTGTCTGACTCTAATAATGTTGGAGTCTGACTGTTGGTATGTAATACATTAAATTGGAAAATGACCACAGAGCACGTAATACTAACGCTTCAAGCGTAAACTTTTTTTTTTATTTTGCATTTTAATATGAATTTTTTTGTTTCGTTCATACGTTCGTTTGCTCGTTTTTGGTTAAAAGAGCCGGGTGTTATGCTTCAATGCTGCTACTTCTTCTTTTTGCACAAAGTGGAGTGGTTGGAAGTATAATTCGTATGTATCTAGACATGGTTATTTCAATTTTTAAATACACGAGTACATTACAAAAAAAAAAAAGTTAAAAAAAACAATTCTGAAATAATGTTGGTTCTTTCTTTGTACATATTTTTCTTTTAGAATGAAACCATTAATTTTAATTTATATTTTAACGACAGGTGTAAGCATTTCAAAATCAGAAAAAACGCCTTCTTTTAGAGGCGGCATTTGACAGATGAAACATATTGTGTTTGTTTACTTTTTTAGAAAAACATATGTACAATGATGCTGGCTGTTACCTGTTTGTTAATACTTTTTTGTATAGCACTTGAAAAAAAGATGCAAAAATTTGCATTTGACAATAATTATGGCACGACATGTATAGTCTTCAAAAATCAAATAAACTTTAATAAATATACATTTCCATAAACGTGACCACCTAGTCAGAAACTGCCAGTGGTACAAAACATTAAGCACTGGCATATCACTGGATAATCGTGGAATTATAAATAAATATCTGGCAGAACACTTATTTGGAACGCTTTGCCAGCGTTGGGTGCATCTACAGGGTGATATCATAAATATGAATATGTTATGAGAAATAAATAAAAATTATAAATAATTTTAAAAATAAACGCTTGAAATTAGTTAAAGAACTACACGCTGAAAAAAAACGGGCTGTCCCAAACATATTTTTGCTGGTAATATATATATATATTTGGAGAAATTGTTAAACATATTCGCCGTGTTTTTACTAGAAACAATATATATTTGCATGCAAATATATTATTTTTGCAAGCAAATATATTATGTTTGCCTGTAAATATATAATGTTTGGATGAAATGAAATGACGCTATCGACAAATATTATATGTTTGCCAGCAAACATATAATATGTGTGTAATAAACAAATTATGTTTCCATGCAAATACTATATATAAATAATATATTTAGTTATAAAGCAATTATTAATATATGCCAAACAATAGGCGTATTTATTCTACTCTTCAAATTTCTCTATATTTTAATGGAAAAACATAAAAAGTAAAATTAATACATCTACTGTTTGGCGATTATTTAATAACTAAATATATTATAAATCACATTGAATTTTACATCTAATACATTCATTGAAAAACAATAACTACAATCTCTTCATTTCTTTTTTATTTATTTTTATTAACAAATATTAATTAAAAACTCTTATAATAAGTTAATACTTTAATATACACAATTAAATATTTTTTTTTCTTTTTAACACAATTTTATGTTTTATTTATACTAATTTATTTTATTTCTTCACATCTTCCACAATAAAATTAATAAATAAAGGAAAAATATCACTAAATTTTCTGACTAGATGCAGTCTACCTAAACTAAACGATTATTACCAACTACAAAAGCTATAATGGCTACATACAACTTTATATGTATCAAGAATGTAAATTCGCCGTTTTTCCAAATATATGTTAATTGTATCCACAAATATAATTATTACCAAGAAATATATGTATAGTAACTATAAAAACAATATAATTGGAAGCACACTGCAAATACATATATGGTAGTTTGTAAACATACATTGATTACCTCCAAACATATACAAAAACGTCTTTTTCCTCCGTGTATGGATTTTTAGTATTGTGTTAAATGAAGATAACTATTTAAAATCTTTGCTTAAATCAGTGTTTCAACTAAAAATTTGTTAAAAATTAGTCAAATCGGTTTGAAAGCTGTTGGACATATTTTTTACTGGTGTATAATTTTAAGTGTAGGAAAATTTGGAAAATCTACTTCTCAATCACCTATTTTTTGTTTTGCCAGAAATTTTATTTTCTCAGTGGTATTTCGACGCTTTTCGAACAGCAGGTACTTTTATTTTTTGATATTTTAATTTTTTAATAAAAGGCTTGGATTTTCTAGGTGTAAAGCTATTTTAGACTATATCGGTAACGGTATTTTAAGGGTAACACTAATACATTTATTTTGGTATCGACATTTGATGGATAACGGTATTTCAGTTATTCCGGGTAACGGAATATTTTTTCCTTGGTTAATTCATATGTGCCTCATTAAGCACTGAAGCGTTAATAATTCATTAAAAATAGCGAATCACTTTTAAGTTTGAAGCAAGGCTTTGGAGAATAGTCAAATCAAAAAATTACGTAAAGGCCAACTTGGATTAATTTCGAAAAGGAAGCCACATTCAAAAAAATAAGTCAGTAGAAAAATTTAAAAAACGTTTTGAATATTAAGTGCACCTACAAAAAAAATTTGTTCTCACAACCGAATTTGGTTCCAATCGAATCGTTCGGTTGTTGCAAATGAAAATTCGGTCGTTTCAACCCTATTTCAGTTGCCACAACCCTATTTCGGTTGCCACAACGGTATTTCAGTTGGCACAACCGAATTATTTATTGCAGCAACCGAACGATTCGGTTGGAACCAAATTCGGTTGTGACAACAAAATTGTTTTCTAGGTTTTCAGTAAAAGTTTTAGTTTTATTTTTTCAGAAGTAAATTAATTTTGAACTAATGTTTTACTAATTTATTTTGCCAGAAAAATTGTGCTGATAAACAAATTGGGAAATTTTTTTGTTCTCTCTTTTCCGTTTTTGTTCAAATTTTATTTATAACATTTTTTAATATATTTTGCAAGGTATGTAGTCGAAACGAATAACTTATATTTGTATCGATTTCTTCTTGTTTGGCTATTAGTATCGGTAACAGTATTTCATTCATATAACGGTACGTATCGGTATTATTGAAATATTTTTGACAACACTAATAACTAGGGCAAGGAATTTCATGCACTTAAAAATCGAAAATATGCGCCTAAAATATGCGGCTGAAAAGGACGAACATGCATTAAAAACATAAAAAATATGCACTTAAAATGATTATATTTGCAAAAATAAAGCACTTAAAAGCATAAAAGTAAGATAGTTATTTTGCAAATGGACACAGAAACCATAAGTAAATAAGGTTTTAAAAAATGTTTATTTTTAATAATAAAGAAAAAAAAAAAATTAAATAAATTTTTTATATTTTTTACAATTTAAAAAAGTTACTAAAAATTATATATTTCCACAAATATGCATTAAAAAGCATAAAATATGCATTAAAAAGGCACCAAATATGCATTTGAAGTCAATATATGAAAATAAAAATGCATTTTTGTCAAAATATGCAAAACTATGCAACAACAAATCCATGCCATTTTGTTTTGAATTTGATGATTCAGATAAATATTTACCCCTCAATTCATAAATGCTTTGTATAGTTATAGCAGGTATACAAAACGTCATTTTCATACAAAATTACTTCAATAAACCTCCTATAATTTTACAAAGCGTTTATGAATTTAGGGGTTAGTTTTTATTAGCTTTGGACTATCGAGGAAAAACATGCATTTGCCCTACTAATAACCTTACGTCAAGTTAGAAATATGATATTTTGTTAAAATCGTAAACAGTTTCCAATCGCACTATACTATTTTTATACTGAATATTAGTACAATTTTTATTTTTAGTAATCATTTTTGCTATTCTCTTATTACAAATTACGGATTTTTTTACTAATTTTCGATGCTGATTTCAGCAAATCATTTTACTATTTTTTCAAAACCGATTGCTAAATTTAGCAGAAAAATATACTAATTTAAAAATATTTTTTTTTGATTTTTTACAATTCTTGTTTAGTTTATATTTGTTACTATTGATATATTCTTAATTTAGAAATAACACCCTGAAAATTTTATTGCATCTCCAATGCATAAAACGGCAATAACTGGAGAACCGTTGGCAATTTTGACTCCAAATTTCAAGTACGATGAAGTAATTATTCGCTTGTTACAATAGAAAGAAATTTTTTTTTTTTTAGATTTTACAGTTTTTTTATTTTTTAGTACAATTTTTTTGCTAATTTCAGCTGATTGATTTTAAATTACAGTTTACAGCAATTTACTGAAATTTAGTAGCTGCAACTAATTATTTATACTAATTTCATTGTACTAAATATATGATATTTAGTAAGTTTTTTAACTGATTTTAGCAAATCGATTTTGAATTGCATTTTACATCAATTTAACTAAAATTTGGTAGCGGCTACTAATTTTATTGTACTACAGATCAGCAGACATGTGTTGCTAAAATTAGCAAAAAATATAGCTGGCCTCAAAACAGTTAAATTTCCCGTAATAACAGCAAAATTTTCAGTAGCCATTACAGACTTTTTTGGTTGAGTGTACCATTTCAATACTGCTACAACACCGGTAGTAATAGAAAAGATTTTGGGATACCGGTATTTTTGAAATCAAGAGTTTCGGTATTAGTATCGGCAATGGTTATTAATTTGAAAGGGTTTTGAAACGGATAACTGTATTATAAAGATATCGGTTGCCAACTTTTATATTTTTAGATTTTTATACATTATTTTATAAAGTTTTCTAAATAATTTTAAAAAAATTACAAAAACAAAATTTTTAAATTAAAATTTTAAACAAATAAATTAAAGTATAATTTTTCTAGAAACTTTTTGAATTTTTTAGTCTACTAATTAATATTCAGCAAAAAGTCTTATGGATTTTTTTTTTCATTTGGCATCGATTTTGCTGAGTTTACTAATATTTATGCAATTTTTCTGCTAGCACCCTCCTATTTTAATTTTCGTAAAATATTTTTTTTTTTAAGTTTGCAATAAAACCCACTTCTTACGAAGAATACTAAAATTATTTCAAATATCTCCTTATTACTCATACGCTGCGTAGTCTTAATTAAAATCAGACGTATGATTGTTGTTATACCTAACCTTAGGTTACTATTTCAGATACTTGTGATATACTCATATATTTATCATGAGAGTTTCTTGAAGTTTACGTTTCTTTATAGTAAATATGTAAAAAAAAAAATAAAGTGGTAGCATTTACAATCAGATTATTTATTCTCCGCTCGTGGGTACACTCATAAAAAAGCCCGTACAAATAGTTCAAAATTCTGCTAAAATAACAGGAAGTAGTACCTGGATCTGTCCCGAGACAGGCCCATATTTATTTTTGGGAGTATAGGTGGCTTAAAAGTTCATAGTATCGAATTTTTGTCCATTTTGCTCTATCCCGCTCAGTTTTCGAGATATAAGCCATTTTGTGATTATCAGATAAGACAGAAAAAGGCAAAATCCGATGTGTTTAAGCAATCAAGTATTGTAAAAAAAGCAAGATAAATGCAAAAGTAAAAAAGCTTGGAAAAACAACAGTTAAAAAAAATTCTAAGTTAAGAAAAAAAATATATTTTATGAGCAAAAAAAGTATTTTTGGGCAAAAAGTCTCAAAAATCTTAAGGAAAAGCCATTTTAAAGCTAAAAAACGAAAAAACCAAAAAGAATTAAATATGAGTAAAACAAGCAATAAAAAATTGTGAAAATATAGCGCCATCTCTATGTGATATTGATAGCAGAGACACAAAAATATAAACTTTGGGAAATAATTGGGGTTTACATTAGCTGAAAAATTTGTAAAATTAAGGAACATAAATTACTAAAAATTAGGATGCAAAGGTAGTTCAAATACGTATAAAAGTAATTGTTATGCTAAATGGGATTTACAAAAATATTAGTTCAATTCTAAATTTAAAGACAAAATAACAGAAAAAATCAGTTCATTTGCACCAGAACGCGTTTAACAGTTTTTTGTACTAACTTTTTTTTATAAGTGTAGGTACATTTGTTTTTGTACCGCAAATTAAAAAAAGCAAAAATCTGAAACATTTTTAAATATGATACAATAATTGGTTTTACACAACCACCAGCCCCCTCCCAATTTTAAAATCACTTCGGTGAAGTGAAATGAACTTTCAAAGAATTTTTTTTTATGAAAACAATTTTGATGAAAATAACGCAACACTTCACCAAAGTGGAAATAACCCCCTAACATACATATATTTTTAATACCCGCATGTTCTCACTTTCAATCTCATAAAATATAAATATTTTCAACATAAATATTGACTTATTTTTGAAAATCGTTTAATTTTTTTTAATAGCCTCATTACAATAATTTTGCATAATTTAAAATTAATGTGAAAAATAATTAAAACTGAGCAATTTTTGTATACACAATAATAAAAAAATGTATTATAAAATATTTCAACAACTTGTTTAGATTTCTAAGTTTATCTGCACCAAAACAATTCAATGAGTTTTTAATACTTTATCGTTTGTTTTTTTATATTTTCTATTTACAATTGTTATTACAATTACCTGGTTTTTAAAAGCGCGCAAAAACTACAACAGAGAGCTTTAATGCAAGACATGTAACATGTTGGTTCAATGGTTTTTCTTTCATTTTTTAATAAGTTTTACCTACATTTTTTTAATGTTGTTGCTTTTGTAGTTGTTGCCTGCCATTAATGATGATAGAATGAACAAGCGAACGAACGTCGTCGTCCATATACTTCATAATATGATTTTCTTTGAAGTATTTAAAAGTATAACATGACAGGATTTTCAAAGAATGAATTCATAAGATTTTTGCCAATCAAGTTAAACCTGGAAAAATAAAACAAAACAACTAGAACAATATATAGAAATGAATGTTTTTTAGTTTGACTCTAGATCATAAATTAATATCACTTTCTGTTTAAATTATTTTTCAAATTAAAGAAAGATGATACAATTTTTCACCAGTAAATTACAAAGAATAAAAATTTTTGAAAGAATTTGATAAGGCCAGCAAGACAGAATACGTTTTCGTTATTTTCGGCTTTCGCTACAAAGCTATCATCAATGTCGTTTGCCTGGACGGGTTAATAATTGATAATTGTCTACTTATGTGACAGTTGAAAGCAAATCGAATATGTTAACAACTCAACTTAGACTAACATCAACGAAATCTAACAATGCTATTTTTATCCTTTGTTATTATTACTCTTTTTTGCTTTGAACCTTAATTCTTAAAGTATCTCAGCTGGTTATATTCAACTCTGTGTATGATAACCACAGATTTTTTAATTAAAATTTATAATCTAGAGACAAACTAAAAACATTCATTTACAAAAGAAAAGATCAACTATATATACCTCTTATTCAATATATAGAAATTTAATGCAACAGTATGGAATCTTTCCTATCACTCGCACGTGTTAAGTTCATTGCTTAAAAAGTCAAATTTTGAACAACATCCAGTTCAAAAAAAAAAAACCAAAACTAAAACTAAAACTAAAAAAGTAGTGCGTATTTGGCGCTTTCTGCAATGAATTCAACATTAACTTATTATAGGAAAGATTCGATGCCTTTATAAATTAAACAATTTTGGCAACAGAAAGAAACATCTGGTATGGGGTTTGCACCGGAAAATCAGTAGTACTGAATTTAGACTCAGCAAAATCCACCTAGTTTTGTAGAAAACTAGTTTTTACTTGCTTTTTATGTATACATTTTGGCAAGTAAAACCCAGCAATAGGCAAAAGCTATATAGTTTTAGCTCAATCTAAATTCAGTATTACTGATTTTCCGGTGCAAAAACCGCAACCGATATTTCTTTCGATTTCCATTCTTGCTCTAAACAAGTATTAATAGAATAATCAAATTTTTAAAAGTCCTAATCCTTTCAAAACTCTGCCATACTTAGACAAGGTGGTAGAGTAGGGTGTTTAGCATTGTTTTTTTTTTTTATTATTATTGCTATTATTTTGAAATCTAGTTAAAAGTCTATATTGTAACAGGTATGGATTTTATTCATTAATAATGTGTTTTCTTTTAGAATGACAAAAAATTTTAAGTATAGGCAGGTTTTGTTAGTAGAAAATTTGATCGTCATCAACGGTTGTTGGTTTCTATTTTCATGCTTTTAATACCACACGATTCTGTTTTCTTGTATTTCTTTGAAGACTGATTAAATGTATTTCCTTTACTCAATCATTATTTGGATTTTTTTCAAAATCTACACAAACTACTAAAAAGAGTTGCCAAATTTGTAAAAAATTAATATTGAAGAAACTGAAATGCTGTGTAAATAATATACTAAGTTTTCAAATTAAAATAAAATTTATTGAAATTAAAAAGATGTCACCCATGTGAAAATCGAAATATATATTAACATACATGATCATACATTGACTAGTGTATGATCATGCATAGTCATACATGGTCTTATACGTCATTGCATAGGTCAATGTATGACCATACATGATCTCATATATTTCCATATATCTTCGGATCCGAAATGTGAGGGTATATGGATATATATGGCCATATATG
The DNA here is from genome assembly GCA_949987735.1 of Leucophora obtusa. NCBI lineage: Eukaryota > Metazoa > Arthropoda > Insecta > Diptera > Anthomyiidae > Leucophora > Leucophora obtusa. Next base: position 172,927,689 of record OX465298.1, read on the forward strand.
ATCATATATGAGCATACATGAGTCATATGTGAGCATATATGGTCATATATGAACATGTACGTTCATATACCCTCAAATTTCGGATCCGAAGATATATGGAAATATATGAGATCATGTATGGTCATACATTGACCCACACATTGACGTATATGATCATGTATGACTATGCATGATCATATACTAGTCAATGTATGATCATGTATGTTCATATATATTTCGATTTTCACATGGGCACCCGGTGAAAAATGTTCATATACGCTCAAACATGTTCATATATGGTTTATGTATGGACACATATGAACAAATATGGATTTTTTGTGAACATATATGGATTTTATGTGAACATATATGGAAGTATATGTGATTCCATATATGGAAAAAATTTCATATATAGACATATATGGAAGCATCTGTTATTTCATATATGGAAATGGCACTCATATATGGACAAATATGAAAGTATATGTTATTCAATTTATGCAAAAGGGACTTGTATATGAACATATTTCGAAGAATACATTTTTTCATATATGTAAAAGGAACTCATATTTGGATAAATATGGAATTATATTGAATAAAAAAAGAAACATATGTAGCGCCTAATTTGAATGTCATACATAAATTTATATCTATCGTACAACCTTATAATAAAGGACAGCAACATTCGCATGTATTCGCATATATTTAATAAATGTATATGTTCATATATGTCCATATATGAACATATACTTAGGTGTTACCTCATTTTTCGGATCCATACATATATGGTTGAACCATTAATGTTCATATATGGACATTTTTCACCGGGCAGTTAAAATTTAGTAAATTGACCAAAATTTAATGATAATTCCTATTTTCCGTCTAGGAGAGTTCTTAAACATTCTAAATATCAAAGAAATAACAAAAACAACACCAACAAAAACAAAATAATAACAAAAATTTACCACAATTTGCTTTGTTATCTTCCAAATAACACTTTATCATTTTGACAGATCTGGCATTGAGTGCAATCTGTTTATGAATAACTAAAGCAAGAGCATGATAATATTTTTGCATTATAATTTTTTAATAAAATTTCGTTCGTTTCTGATAGCGACAGAATTGAAGTTAACCTAGGGCCGAAGTCCGTCAAGAAGCGGACAACAACAATTCCAAGTAAAAAATTAATTTATTTTGGTGGGCTTCTAGATCTTTCCGAAACTGTTTTTATGTAGAAAAAACAAAAAGCGCCTTTAGCAGGAATAACTTTTGATTTTAAAGGTGAATTCGAGCTTTCAAGAAAGGATCAAAATTCTCTCTGTAGAGGGAAGTACTCCAGAATTTCGAATGGACTTTTAAGCTTATTCACAATGCCTGAAGTCCCTTCGGAGTGGAGTTTACTAAAACAGATATGGCATAATACAGAAAAGATATTAGTGCGAAAAAGAAAGGAACAAAATCCACTCTGCAGAGTGGAGTACTCCAACATTGTGAATTTAGCTTTAATGTAAAAACCATAAATAGGTTTTCCAAATAGGTCGAGTACTTGACAACTCTAAAAGAAGATCATTACACTTCAAGAAGAATATCTTGAAAAATAAAAATTATTTCAAATCCAATGACTTGTTTTCATTGTTAAGCCACGGATTTTTTAGTCCATGTAGTACCTATACCTTAACCTTTTTTGATTCGATATTTTATAAATTGTACTTTTCCACATGGCAACTCTTTAATCACCTTGTTTGTTGCAGCTGTTGATTAATGCTTGAATTTTTGCCGTTATTATTGTCTATTTATATTTATACAAAGTTTCCTAATCACTGAATTTTGCAGCTATCAAAGAAGACTACCACTTAGTTCCCCCTAGGGGTCTGTGTTTAAGTTGAGCAGTTAGATTTTTCTTGCATGTAGTATAAATAAATGTCTTTATGCATTATGTATGCAATGTATTTATCGTGCTTAATTGAAACAATCAGTTAGCGATATGTGCGATTGCACATAGTTGGCGGTATCAACTGTGTTGTTTTTATCTTAATCATCTTCATCGAAAGAAGGTAAAGATGATGAAGTAAAACTATAGTCTACTTTAAAGTTTTTCTTTCCTTATGTCTCACTAAATAATTATCAATGAATCGTCTTTGAGGCAACTTATAAGCTGTATTGCACTTGGTAATAAATAGTTCTTATGTAGTGTAACTTTACAACTTAAAATCAATAGCATACGCTAGTGAATAACGGAAAATTATAGGTTGTTGTTTTAAGAACAAGTAAAAGTTATTATATTTTTATTATTCATAAATTGTTTATGGGCTATACTTAAGACACATTATGAGTGCATATGAAAATGGGTTGTTTAACAGCTTATAGAGAATAAATTAAATAATTTAAAAAACAAATAATACAAAACACCAGATTAACTTAACTAATTTAAAGAAAACAGGGAAAGTAAACAGTGCAACGCTTCCAATATTGGTGATAGTGGTAACTATTTACATTGTGAGCCTTGGCCACTTCAACACTTGTTCGTCGCCACTAGAAAATTTTCGCTAGAAAATTTAACATTTTTGACCATAACCTTGATTAAAACTTTTTCCTTTTGAGCATTATTTGTGTTGTTTACAAAAGAGTGAAAGTTGTGTGTTCATAAACTGGAATTAACACGTGAATATTTTCGGGCTATAATTTATTACGATTTTCGATATGGATTGTCTAGACAAGAGTGCATAGACAAATTAAATTTAAGTTTTAGTGATTAAGCTCCATCCTTTACAAATGTAAATTGCAGGCTCCAGGACGAATTTCGAGAAGGTCGTACAAAATCAGTTGCGGCACAACAACTAATTTTATACGACCTTCTCAAATTTTGTACGACCAATCTCAGAGTATGTTACATGACGATCTTGCATTATTATCAGCAAAAACTGATAATGCAAGATCGTCATGTAACATATCCTGGGATTGAGGCTACCTTAGGCATAAGTTCCAACAGCATAAATAAAATATTGCGTCAAAATTTAGCCGTAAAAATGATTTGTTCTCGTTGGATTCCACATAACAACAGCACAAAAAGATGCTCGTGTTGATTTGTGAAAACAAATGCCCAAGAACTACAATAATGTTGGTTCAAAAGACGTGTATAAGATCGTTACAGGTGACGAATCATGAATCTATGCTTATGAACCTTAAACTAAACAGCAGTCGACTGTATAGGTGTTTATTGATGCACAAAATCTAACAAAAGTTGTTCGCACTCGTAGCACTTCGAAACAAATGGTCGCCTGTTATTTTGGAAAATCTGGTCATGTGGCAACAGTGCCTTTAGAACAACGTAGAACAGTTGATTCTGAATGGTATACCACCATTTGTTTTCCAGAAGTGTTCGGAGAGATGAGAAAATTCAACCCGCAAAAACAGATAATTCTTCAACACGACAATGCGAGCTCTCACACATCGGCTCAAACAAGTTACTTTTTGAGCACTCAAAAGATCGAATTATTGGGTCATCCGCCGTACAGCCCTAACTTGGCACCCAAACATCTTTTATGTGCGGGAACAAGAAAATCGATCAACCACTACCCGAACTTAAAAGATTATCGAGTACTATGCCTAAGATATTCTTCCGAGCTCGAGCAGTTAAAAGAGTTCTTGCTGACCTCAACGTAAACAAGTCATCGGGGCCTAGAGTTTGCTGTTCGGTTTTAATCGAAACCGAAACCGCGGTTTTTCAAGCCTCAAAACCGAAACCGAAAACCGACAAAAATAAGTCGGTTTTTAATAAATACTTAAAACAATTAAAATAATTATTTAAATAACATACATATTATTGAGTCTTGAATTTCGAAAAGGGCTCAGCTCCTATTTTACAAAATTCTGTATTTAATTGTAATGAACAATTTCACCATTAAATATTAATTTAAATTTTTTTTGTTTTTATTATTACAGATAATATAAGCTGAGGATTATAATTTTATAAAAAAATTGCACCAAATAGTCATGTAGTTTAAGAGATATTGAGTTTCACGTATTCAGTTCGGATTTTCACCGCTTATGTTTCAAAACATTTTATTTCGTAGTCCGCGAAATTTATTGTATGAAATTCTAACCTTATATTGTTTTAAACAAACTGCTAAATTTCAAATTTAAACTCTTTAAATACAGCTTTATTTGCCGAAAAAATAATTAAACTTTTAATTTATAACGGTTTCCGCATTTTTTATTGGCTTTATTGCCTTTATTCGAGTGAGCAATTCAATCAAATTTTAATAAATATCTTGAATGTAGTAAAATATTTAATTTTTATATATATTAAATTATTTTAAAACAATTCTATTATTACCACAAGAAAACCGAAAAATAACCGAAACCGCGGTTTTTATTATTTTGAAAAACCGAAACCGCGGTTTTCAATTTTTTCGGTTTTTAGCAAACTCTATCGGGGCCGGATGGTAAACCCGCACTGGTGCTGAAACAGATCTCTTCGACGCTAGCTCCTCCATTGGCTAAACTTTTTGGCACTTCTTACCATGCCGGAGTTTTCCCCTCGTGCTAGAAGGTTACTAATGTCCAGCTAATTCCTGAAAAGGGTGCGGCTAACAACCCTGAAAATTACCCCCCGATCGCAACATGCTCTGCGCTCTCTAAGGCGATGGAGAGTATGGTTAATTACCATCTTGTGAATTATCTAGAGTCTAACTCACTTTTTAATAACCGAGAGTATGTTAGCGTTCCTCTCGGAGCGTTGGTGAGAACAAAGTGGTTGCTCTGGATATTTCAAGGGCCTTTGATCGTGTATGGCATGGGGTGCTTGTATCAAAGCTTATTGCCTTTGGTGTTGGTAATGACTTTGCTTGTTTTATTTCGAGCTTTCTGAGAGGTCGCACTATTCGTGTTGTTATAGATTGGTTCTCATCCGACGAGTTTCAGCTGAATTCAGGGGTACCGCAGGGTTCTGCTCTTTCTCCTTCCCTATTTCTTATCTTACTCAATGATCTTCCTGGTAAAATTTTCAACCCTATCTACACAGCAACATTTGTCATTCATTTTCCTTCGATCGTAGGCCAAGTTTTGAAGAGATTGGAGGCAAAAAGCAGATTATGAATGACACACTAAATCGTGACCTTTCTACCCTCATACAAAAAAGTCCGTAAAAATAGCAGAGAAAGTTACTAAAAATTAGTTAAAACTGATGCTGCAGAAAAAACTGCTAATATTAGCAGAATCATGGGGGAAAAGTTTTTAGTTGATCTGTTATTTTAAGTAAATGAATGTTATTTTAGTTTGACTCAAGATCGTAAATTAATATCACTTTCTGTTTAAATTATTTTCAAATCAAAGAAAGATGATACAATTTTTACAAGTAAATTACAAAGAATAAAAATTATTGAATCAGTTTTCTAAATATTAATAAAATGAAAACAGCAAAAAAACTGTTCAATTTACAGAATTTTAGTAATATTTGAGCTAAATCGTTGTTAATTGCAAATAACAATTTAACTTGCTAAAATCAGCAAAAAAAAAATTGCTAAATAATAGTAAAATGAAAATAGCAAAAAAAAAAATGTTAAATCTACAAAATTTTTGGCTAAAATTTTCTGAAATCAACAAAACTTTTGCAGATTACTAGTGGACTGGAAAAAGGTAAAAAAGGAGCAAATGAAATGAATATTAATAAATAAAAAATAAATGTGTATTTAAAAACATACTTGGGACCAGTTTATTGAATTTGTCAATTAATTGAAATTTTTTCAATTGGCATTGTTCAATGCCTAAATGCCCATTTATAATTGATGAAAGAAGTATTTGTTTTCATGTTTTAGTAAAAGAATAAATTAAGGAAAAAAATTAAAAATTCGCGTATTTCATATATTTTTTTTATATTACAATGTTTTTTCTTCAATTATGTGAACATTTCATTACCATTGTTTTCATCAATGCAAATTGAAAACAATTTCATTGGCATTGAATGGTGATGAAATTTGTTGTCATTGACATTGAGATAAAGTAATGCCAATTATATTTCAATGCCAATAAAAATTTCCCAAGAATGATTTTTTGTAAAAGTGCTAATATTTATAGACAATAATATGTTAACCATAACAAAATGTATATCTGATATAAACTTCCGAATTAAAAATATCGTATTCTTTAAATAAGCTTAAAAAGTTCAATATTGGGGGGAAAAAATTAGGGTCATCCCCGTAAACTCCACTTGCTCCCCAGAGATACTTTTAATCACAATTTTCATATTAAAATGGTTCGTCCAAAATAAACCTTGATATTTGAAAATTAATATATTACGATAAATAGAAACTTTTCTCATAAATTTTAATAATTTATATATTTTATAAGTAGGACAAATCTTCAACCATTTCAATTAAGCTTTATTTAAAAACTTTTTGCATTAGTTTTGGCGAGTTATTTTATGAGTCATTTAACATTCTGTTTATAAGCGCTCCAAAATTGGTGGTTTAGTTTACAAAAAATTTGTAAAATTAGCAAATCTTCTGTTAAAAATTAGTAACTAAAATTCAGCAATATACTGTAAAGTTAGCTAATTTATTGTTAAAAATTAGTAACATAATTCAGCAAAAAAAAAATAGGAAAAAAATTTGTAAGTTCGTAATGTGGAGGTAGCAAAAAAATTAACTAAAAATTGAATTTTAACTAAAAATTAGTTAAAAATTTGTTAAGTTGAAGTACCAACAGTTTTACTAACTTTTCTACAAACTTTTTTCTATGAGTGTACAATCTCTGAGACCCAACCAATGTTGCCAGTTTTGACGATTTATCGTCATTTTGACGATTTTTACTATCGAAAATAGCCAAATGACGATTTGACGATTTTTCTCTTCAAAATGACGATTTTTTTCAATAGGAAATATAGCAACAATTGTTCAAAAATACGTTATTTTCCATTATATAAATCAATAATTCTGAAAATTTATTCAAGAAACGCATCAATTTTTATAATAATATTTTTATTTAAGGGAGTAATTTGAGAATCTGAAAGTTTTTCGTAGGGAAGCTAACACAAAATCTGGTAATTATTTTTATTTAAAAGGGTTTTCCCCATAGTATAATAGTTTTCCCGAAATCCCTAATGAATGTAACGTGTTTTTCGAAGAAATTCATATCTCATATCGGATTCTTTCTTCATGTACATTCTTTAGTACACCCAGAAAACAGATTCAGTTCTGATAACCGCATTTGTAGCCAATCGCATGGTTCGGTTATGGTAGCCGAATTTTTCAGTTGTGGCAACAGAAAACAAATTGAGACAGGACTAATTTGACTGTGACAACGGGATTTCAGTTGTATCAAGAATAATTCGGTAGCCGCAACCCAAAAATTTCATTTGATGCAACTGAACCATTCGATTGGCAACAAATGGGGTTGTCAGCACCGAATCTGTTTTCTGGGTGTAGGTGCCTGTGAAATATCTATATATAGGGTGTTTTTTTAAGCCCGATAGAACTTGAAATTGTAAAAAATAACACAAAAAATTAAATTGTAATCAAAATTTTTTTTTTATTGGAAAAATCAATACGTGACATTAACATTTGAAAATGATTTCGGGCATATGGGCACCGCGGCTGTTCTTGACGAAGCGCATTCTGGACGTCCAATTTTGGGCCACTTTTTCGAGCACTGCTGGCCGTATGTCACGAATAACACGAACAATGCTGTCCTCCAAGGCATCAATTGTTGCTGGTTTATCAGCATAAACCAGTGACTTCACGTAGCCCCACAGGAAATAATCCAGAGGTGTCAAATCGCACGACCTTGGAGGCCAATTGACAGGTCCATTTCTCGAAATCAACTTATCGCCAAATTTTGATTTCAATAAGTCGATGGTTGCGTTCGCCGTATGGCACGTAGCGCCATCCTGTTGAAAACACATCTCCTCCGGATCAATGTCATCCATATTTTCAAACAAAAAATCATTGATCATGGTGCGGTAACGATCTCCATTGACCGTAACGCGAGCTCCGGCCTCATTTTTGAAGAAATAAGGTCCGATGATGCCACCAGCGTGAAAACCGCACCAAACGGTGCATTTTTCTGGATGTAATGGAGTCTGTAGGGTCTCTTGTGGATTGGTCTCACTCCATATGCGGCAATTTTGCTTATTAACAAACCCGTTAAGCCAAATTTGCGCCTCATCGCTGAACACAATTTTGCGTCTATAAGTTGCGCGAATCGACGACTGATTTTCACAGTAAATTTGGATAATTTCGTAGCGTTGTTCAAGCGTGAGTCTATTCATGATGATTTGTCAGAGTATACTGAAACAAATAAAAAAAAATGTTTCATCAAAATTTAATTTTTTGTGTTACTTTTTACAATTTAAAGTTCTATCTAGCTTAAAAAAACACCCTTTACTAAGTACTTTAAAATCTAAAATTTTTTCGATACGAAAAATGTTTTTAAAAGTGAACTTTTTCTTTCCAACAATTAATTTATATGGTGAATTTTCAGTACATACATACATACATAAAATTGTTTGAAATTTTGAGATACGAGTATTAGAGGATTATTTTCTAAAACACTTCGGTGAAGTGTTGCGTTATTTCTATAGAAATTGTTTTTGTTACAAAATCAATTTACATTGAAAGTTTCCTTCACTTTAACCAATCAAATAAAAAACTAAAGTTTTAGAATTTTTCTTAAATTACAGCTGCCACCGAAAATAGGGTGATTTTTAATTTTCTATTATGATTTTATGGTTATAATAATAAAAATATGTGATTATTAAAGTTTTGACGATTTTTAACAATATTTTGACGATATTTCAAAACGCAATGACGATTTTGATTGGACCCAACGTTTTATGTTGACATCTGTACATATGGGTGATATCGACTCTTGATGTTCTGGGCATGAAAATTCAGTATGATGTCTACATAGTGTTGTTTACATCTGTGCAAGTATCTAGGTTTTTTACGTCGTTGCAAGAAGTACTTCATTCCACCCGATTTACTCAATATTATACCTCCTATATCCGACCGATGATGGAATACAACTCCCATATATGGGCAGGCGCTTTGAAGTCTATTTTGGAGCTTCTGGAACGTGTGAAAACGAGGGCGTCGGCGCTTATCAATGACTGTATCGTATCCAGCTCTATTGATTGGATCATGAAAACTGGATTAAATTTATAAATGAATATAAAAATTTGCGAGAATTATGGGAGATAAAATGTGCTCAGCAAAATCTCAGTAATGGGTGCTCATTACTAATATCTAAATAATAAGCAGTAGAATTAGGGTCTACTGCTTATAATTCGGTGTCAAAACTCATTATTTTTGTTCGACAAGGTCGTTTTTGTAACCATATTCGCTGCATGAAAAAACGCACAAAATTTGTGCTCCCGCTTACCTGCTGCATTGCAAAAGTATATAAAGTAAGTAGTTACCAAAATAAGTAGTTATTCGTGTGCTTATACGCAGTTAAAAAATAAGTGGTTACAAGTTGTCAATAATACGACTTACTTGTATACTTACTAGTGGTTAAAAAATAAGTAGTTACCGAATTCACATTATCTTTATAAATAAATAAGTAGTCGCGCGTAAGCTAGACTGCTTATAAAAACGTCTTCGCCTAACAAAAATAAGTAGTACTGACGCCGAATTATAAGTTGTAAAAAATTTTAGTTTCATTATGAAACCACCCAGTCAGAAAAATACAAACGGGAAAGCGGTGGCAAAGCACTTTAGCAGGTAGTACAAGTACTGGCAAAAAGTGCTTTCCCATTCCCAAAATGATAACATCATTAGACAAAAGGACCGGCTGTTCAAAAAGCGCCGGAAAAGCACTGGAGGAACAAAATTTTTAAACGTTGGCAAAACGCTGGCAAAACCAATAAATAGGTGATCTGGAAATATATTTTCCAAAATAAAATTTAAAAAAAGTTCATATGTATTTTTTTTGGTCCTGCCGTGATTTGAACCCAGGCCATCAGATTGGCAGACGATTGCTCAACCCACTGAGCTAACGAGACATATAATATTTGATGGCTAAACAAATAAATGAGTGATAATAGCTGGACAACTACTGGCTGTGCCAAAATGCTAGTACTGGCAAAGAATTTTTTGTAACTAGTATGCCAGTGTTGGGAGGGCAAAAAAAAAGTTGGTCTTGAACGAGCTTTCCCACAAACAAAAAAATTGATTTTAGTAAACAAAAAAAATTTTAAATTCAAAAAAATCCAAAAAAAAATTTTTGCTTGCAACCGGATTTGAACTCGGAACCTTCTGACTACAAACATTTTTTAACGAAGCGTCAGCATTTTTATAAAATCATTGGTCTACCAGCGAATTGATTTTTGTACGCCTGGTAGCATTGTCTAGGTAGCACTGGATAACCACTGTTTGCAAACCTTGGGATGTCACTCTAAGCCAATTCTTTGCCAGTGGTTTTTTTTATAAACCACCGAAATTTTTGTAAAACAGATACTGGTAAAACGATTATTTCAAACACTGGCAAAGCTACCCAAATGAGTGTTCTGTCAGTCATTTATTTTTAACACCGTGGTTACCCAGTGGTATGCCAGTGCTTGATGTTTTGTACCACTGGCGATTTCTGACTGGGCACTTATTTGGTAATGAAAGATTTTGCTGGGTGATAGCTATAAAAATAAAACTAAAAAAACAGAAGCATATGAAGAATTAACAATTAACAAATTAATTAAATTCGATTATCTTCCACGAATTTTTGATTTGACTAGTTCGACAAAAAAACAGAACTGATGTTGCGTTTGAGGTTTTGTTGTCGGTGGAATCGTCTGTATTAAAAAATGTAACCAAAAATTAAACACATGTTTCAACGAATGTTCCCTCGTGTGTAGGCAACATTACAGGAAGAAAAAGAAAAAAACATTTTTAGCAGCACTTATCTCTGTGCCTACCATGGTTTATTTCGTTAGAGCGGCTCTTTTTTTTATATAGAGATTTAACGCCTAAGAGTAGAGGTATCAGGCGGTATTCGTCGCTCTTTTTCGGAGATTGACATTTTGTATCGAAAAATGTTAGCCTTTGCAGACATGTGTAATTCATATGGTAACATTTTTCGCTACAAATTAAGAAGAGAGGGATTTAACAGAGGTTGGGTGAGTTGGTACCTCTTTTAATTATATGCTCGTTGGAGATACAACCTTCCGGCTTCTACTGCATTTATTAAAATTATTAATAAAAATCTCATACTCGCATATTTTCGTTCTCACTCTCTCTTCAATGTTGCCATATTTTCAAAAAATAATCCACTTATTTGGTGATGTTCAGAGATGGAAAAGTTGAAACGATTGAACTTTTATTTTGAAAAATCATTGTTTTTCATGTTTATTATTATTTTAAATGTAGCCTATCATTTTAATTTAATGATCTTTTTCAAAGTTAAAATGAAGAAAATTAAAAGTTGTTGTATACCACCGCTGCAGAATCCACAGCCGAAAGGTTGTATCTCTACTCTTAAAAGGTGATGATACGACTCATAGCCTGTGTAGAGGGTTATCGGTTACATTCCCGGTCATTACATACACAAAAATTTTTCATAGAGAGACAATTTAACAATTAAAAATATTTTGATTAATTGAAACATAAACTAACCACTGACGAGTCTTTGGGGGAAACGAAACTGCTACTGCCTTTTGATTCCCTTTTGTCTATTAAATTTTTTAATAAAAATGTTTTCTTTTTTCTGTAAAATTAACTTTAGAAAAATTATTATTGTGGAGTTTTTTTGTATGAAGTTGTTGAGTTTTAAATAGATTTTTTTATTATTTAATTGATCAAACTTTTAATTACCAGCAGCTTTTAGCAATTGTAAGCATACACTTATAATACCACTATAATTCATAATAAAAACCAACCCACATAAGACTACAAAACTTCTATTCATAGTGTAAAAGTCTGTATTTATTTATCCAATTGAAATGAAAATAAATCAATAAAAGCCAACAATGTATTAATACACTCGTTCTATTCTTCAGATTATGAAAGGCAACAACTTTATTCAATTTTATTGAATATTTTTTTAAACAATCATTAATACATACAGGGAAAAAAGACAAATACGGGATTGAAATAAAATAAAATGCAAATATTGTGCAAGTAAACAGTACAGTACATTTACAAGATGAAAAGAAGAATAAATAAAATTGAATTTGATTGTAAACAAAAATTGAATTACAAAATCCAAATCATCAACAGCCAGCGTCATCATATATCCCCTAAACAATGTTAAATATACATATAAATGTAATATAAAGAAATGGGAAATAGAATCGTGAATCCTGTTCCAAATTTAAAATAGAAATTGAATTGGAAAATATTTTATATTTAAATGATATAAAAATTGCAAAGTAAGAAATATTTAGTAAAAATGTACATTTAAAAAATGTGACAGTACTACTAGTGATAAAACTTATTTGGTTATATAATAGAAATTCATAGCTTCCCAGTGTAGAAAATCATTACCAGATATGTGGTTATGTAACTACATACCTGGTAATGGTAACAAGTTACTTTTATTATTACATTTCTTATTACCTTTATATGGCGATGTCGCGAAAAGTAACGAGTTACACACCAGCATACGAAAAATCAAAAAATATGTCGTTACCTATGTGCATACCAGTATTGACTAAAATAATGATTCTAAAAATAGATTTAACAAAAAAATGAGTTTTATAAAAAAAAACTTTTTTAATGTAAAAATTCTTTTAATAAAATTTTCTCGTGCGGGAATCGAACCTGGGACTCCCGGTTGCCAGTCAATAGCTCTACCATCTGAGCTATATCGACATGTAATGTTTGATAGATAAAAACATAATTGACTACCTGTGCACAAGTCAGCTTACTCGAAAAAATACAAATAAATCAAAAAATATGTGGTTACATATGTATATCATTACCAGTGTTGAAAAAATATTGAGTCTAATAATAGATTTCAAAAAAAAATTACAAAAAAATCTAGAACATTATTTTATTTTTGAAATAATAATAAAAAGTCATTATTGGTAATACATTATTTTTTATTTTGAAATAATGAAAAAAGTAAGTATTTATTAGTAACTCATTATTATATAATTTAAAATAATGCAGAAAGTTAGTACTAATCATTACTGGTAGTCCAAAAAATAATGATATGTCATTACCGTTTCTACACTGGGTATATATTCGTTCCTTTTACTACTGCAAGGAGCATAGGGCCGCTAAAAATATATAAATGTATAAAATTTAACTTTGTAAAAAGTACTTATTTAAACTATTGTGAGTAAGTCATTATTTTATATTCAAAAGCAATGACTACAATAGGCCGTTATTAAGAAGTCATTATTTTATCTTACAAAATAATGCAAAAGGTAATGATATATCATTATTGGTAATGCAGACAGCAATGAGATGTCATTACCAATATTTTGCTGGGTAGTTGCCATTATTTGCTTTTTATAAATTTTCTTTATTTCAAGCAATAAATTTTTTCCAAGTACCAAAAAGTGAATTTAATAAACTAAAATGTGTAATAATTTAACAAAACATTTAAAAAATTTGTGCTAACTAAAGAAATTGTGTGTGATTGAAATTGTCAATGATGTAGAGATTACATTTCTCGCTTGTAAACGTGCCTTAAAGGCATATCTACACGGGATAGAAAACTCGCGAGACTTTATGAAAATGCAGTTCTGCAAAAGTCTGCGAAATGTAATCTCTAGACCAGGAGTGGCAAGACTTTTTTCGCTGCGTGCCAGAAACGGATAATTTTTTTGTAAAAATTTCTCGCGTGCAACCTTAATTTTCCTTTTTCAAAATTTTTAAAATTTGGAAATTTTCTCTTTAAAACAATTTGGAAATTTTCTCTTAAAAACATCATCGCAGATGTACATATTTATCAGCGCTACGGATAATCCCAATGAAATAACCCAAAGGGAAAAATAAAATAACATCCAAGAAATGACGTAAACATGTTTGACGGTAATTTAATTTTTGGGGGTTTATTTAATCTTTAAATATTGAAATTATTGCTTTATGAAAAAATCCCAAATGAAATAAATTTAAAACAGTTTGAACATTATTGCCTTTCATTTTTTGGGGGGTTATTCCATTTTTGGTGGATATTTCATTTTGTTAAAAAAAAGTTAAATTATTGGGCGCCATTATTTATTTAAGTACGTAAGAAACTAGTTCAAAAATGTGCTTCTGGCAAAAATTTGATTTTGTTAAAATAAATCGCGCGGGTTTTATCTCATAATAATTAATAAAAAGCGAATATTATGGATTTGAACAGAGAAATATCTATTTCAGATGAAATGTCTCTGCGAAATACGATCAAAACATAATTTAAAATTCCAACGAAGGGGGTTATTTCATTATGAAACTTATTTTCAGCCTTTATTTCATTGAGGGTTATTTGTAGCACCTATTTTCCCCTAAAAAAAACTTAAGTTTTTAGATGAAATTTTATTAAAAGTTTTTTTTTCCATTTTTGTGCAATTTTCTGGTACTTTTTATTTCTCCTATTATGAGGCGTGTTCTCATCGAAACATTTAAACTTTTTTCAATTCAGAAATTTAGAAATTTTCCCAGAATTTTCTGATAATCGAATTTCCGAGTTCTGTATTAACCATATTCCTTTAAACAAAATATGGTGGCAATATAAATTTTTATTTATTTTAAAAGACGATTTACAAGCTCTACGAAAAATTATGGAGTTAAATCACACATTTTTGTTGAGAAATTTAACATTTAACTGAATTTTTTGCCAGTCTTCTAATAGTTAAAATTTTTTGTAAATATCGAACAAAACGTCGCGTGCCACCTAAAATCCACTCGCGTGCCACTACTGACTCGCGTGTCATAGTTTTGCCAGCCCATTGATGTCATAAACAATTTCTTTAATAAGTAAAAAATTTTTAAATGTCTTAAAATATTATTGAACATTTCAGTTTGTTAATACACCTTTTGGTATTTGAAGAAAAAATATTCTTTGAAATACAAAAATTTTAATAAAAACAAATAATTGACAACTAGAGATGGTAATTTTACGATAAAAATTAGTTCCAAAAATATTAGAGATTAATGGTCTAATTCATAAACTTTTACAATAGCTTTATTGCAGGATTTTAAGCTAATTTGTGAAAAACAGTATTCATATTTGCTTAATAATAAAGAAAATAATAAAGGTTTATAGTTGGTACTCATCAACTTTAAACGTTTTATAAAGTTTGGAGTGAGGAAGCCACCATTTAATTGTTAATTATTTCTTTTTCAGGCATGAAATGATTTATTAAAGCCATCCTATCCCTAGAATGTGTGGCTTCCAACAACTTGCATCCATCAAACTGAAAAAAGCTACAACAATTGCGTAGCCAATGACCTTTTTCGAAAAAAATTCAAAAAAAATGTAAAAATAAAATTAAAAAGAAAAACAAAACAATAGTGATGTACAGACTGTCAAAACATTATTCGAAATTCGATTACTTTTGTATGCTTCGAATAATATGTTCTAAAAAAATTACTTTTTTACACACATTTCCATTGATTTGCTTTATAAATAAAAAAAATATTTTTAATGGCTTTTAAATTTATCTTAGCACATCATTAGTTCTCTAATTTAAGAAAATACATTTCCACTTCCGATTACCAAGTCAATCGTTTACTAAATTTGTGCATCACTTACGACTTATTTGGGAGAAGAGAGAAAATAAACAATAGTGTTGCCAGTATCAAATCGAAAAATTAATTTATAGTTAAAATACGATTATGAATCAAGATTTCTAATAACTCTTTATTAAGCGAAATATGCACTTTTACTATATCAAGCTTCAAATACCAAATAATTTTTTTTTATGAATTAGCACATAAAAATTTAGCGCAAACTCTACGAAATTTGTATCCCGTGTAGATGTGCCTTAAGATTTAGTAATTTATCTCTAGAGTAATTTATACAAAAAGTAGGATTGACTTTAAATTGAATTATTTATTAACTTGTACGCTATTATTTAACAATTTTTTTTTAATATAGTCTTAATTAATGTGAAGAAAAGAAATTTGAAATCAAAACTTGAACAAATTAAGTAACTTTTAGGTAATTCGCGGTTTTTATAAAAATTATACAAAAAATACATAATTTAGCAAAAATTTCCAAATTTTCCTAGAAGATGTAATTAAAAATTTAACTTGTTTTTGCCTTGTATGCGCAAATTTCTCATATCTGATCTTTATTTTAACGAAGACAACAGATATCCTTGCAAATTAATTTAAAATTTGACTCTTTTTAGTATTTCGCTATTATTTAGCTTGCTATAATTTTATTGCTACCAAAAATTCTATCTCACATAATAGGACATTCCATAAATATATGTATGTATATTAATGCAAAAAAGAAATTTTCATAGTGGTAAATATTTATAAGAAAACATCCTCATCAAAATTGAACATTTTTTGTATGGAATTTTAGCATATTGGCATATTTCCAGGGTTGTGGAGCATGAAAATTCCAACGTTTTTTACATTATTACATTAATATAACAAAAATATAATTGTACTATTTTTAAATTATCAGTTTAGGAAATCTGTTTATTAAGCTTGTGATTTTCTTTTTTGATTTATAAATTCCCAAATGAACTTTAATATAATTAATTAATGATTTCAATTCATTTCTTAGTTTTATTTTATAGCAAGAAATGGAATATTTTTTCATAGTTCACTAAAAAGTCAAACATGCATATATTTTTCAATGCATTTATAAACGATTGATGATTGTACTTTAAAGTTGTTATGCATAATAATTTGAAAACCTTATAATACGTTTATCAAAATAATTTATTATAAAAACTATTTTAATTTTTGCATTAAAAAATACAAAAATTGTTTTTTTTTCGGACTTTCTATATTTTCATATATTTAGTTAGAATATTCTTCCACCTCAAGTCCAAATTCTAATATGATATTGTCATATTAGACTTTTATTTGTTGTTTCAAAAAGGGGTTGATCATTTTCATGACAGACAATACAATTGTTTCGTAGACATCACTCTACTCTTCAGTTGTCCGCAATAAGAAAATGATAACTTTCTTACTCAAACCGAGACATTACATAAGGTACAAAAAATCAACGGGATGAGAATTTTGTACTTTCGTATATGAACTGTCTGATTTGGTAAAACGTTTATGTAATTGTTGCTTTCAAAAAGGAGTTGATTTATAGCTGGTTTTACCAAATCAGACAGTTCATATACGAAAGTACAAAATTCTCATCCCGTTGATTTTCTGTACCTTATGTAATGTCTCGGTTTGAGTAAGAAAGTTATCATTTTCTTATTGCGGACAACTGAAGAGTAGAGTGATGTCTACGAAACAATTGTATTGTCTGTCATGAAAATGATCAACCCCTTTTTGAAACAACAAATAAAAGTCTAATATGACAATATCATATTAGAATTTGGACTTGAGGTGGAAGAATATTCTAACTAAATTTATTATAAAAAATTTGTTATATAACCCCCCGTTTCCACATGCAAGTGCAAGTTCGAAAAACTCAAAACACTCACACTTTTTCACTAATACTATCACACTTATACGACTTGCGGCTCAACTTGCAAGTAAATTTTGAAGACAGTGGATTTTTGATACTTGCGGCAAGTGAAATGACAGAATAAAGAAAACAGTGTTGCCTAGTATTGTTTTCTATTAATTTACTAGTATTTGGTAAAGTAAAAGTTGTAATGCAACTGATTTTGTATTTATTTGTAAACAAAAGTAAAAATAACACAATTGCATATCTTAATGGTAATTTAAAATATCAATTTTATAAGTTTTTGAAAAAAAAAATTGTTAAGAACAAAATTTTTTCCCAGCTTTGTTAGAATATTGAATACTTGGCAATACTGGAGTGCTATTTAGTGACAACCTATGCCTTCAACGACATTTTAAAAATGAACTTGCAGCAAGTAGCGTGGACACATGTAAAATTTTAATGTTTTTACGGTATTTTTCGAAATTTTCGCTGATAATACGTATTCTCAACTTGCAACCATTTACTTGCATGTGGAAACGGGGGGTTAGTCTCTTATAAATTTTAAAAGTGATTATGCATATGACCCTTAGTATGTATTTCAACTCCATATGGTATGAGATTATTTGTCAGGCCAGACATTATGATGTTTGCTATTCAGTGCGTAATATGAGTACAATGACTTTTTGTTATACAATAATTGAAGCCATTGACTATGGCAATGAATAAACAAATATTTTGTTCTATAAAGAAAGGAGGAACTTTTATATTTTGAAAATTAATTTTTTTTCTATTTGTTCGCAGTTTGATTATGAAAATACAACATATCTAGGAGAAAAGTTTTTGAAAAAAATGTTGTATACATTTATATGGGAGTTGACATGTGTTCAATAATTTTATTTTTGTGTGTATAATAAGCTTTTATTGATTTTTTAAAATCATACACCTTTAAGCACCGTAAAGGTATAATTAGTTTGTACGTAACGTGCCGTGACGAATCAGCTGATTTGTTTTTGTTCTATGAAAAAGCATTTGAGTCGTTAGTTTGTCTGTAATGTAACGTGCCGTGCCGGATGAACCTGTTGAAAACAGAATTTTTCTTATCCGTTAAGTGACAGTGAGTTGACAGCTGCTGTTTTGAGATCTGCGACGAATGGCTTAAACCGTCTAAATTTTTTTTACACGATAAAAACCTAAAAATAGTATATATTTTTTTTAATTTTCTTTTTTTTACCGTTAAGCCGATGTTTTGTATGTGTCAACTTAAAGTTGGCTAGCTGATTGGTTGGCGCAGATCTCTTCTAAGAAAAACAACATTAAACAGCTGATACGTTGTTACGGAAAAGACTAACTACACAAAAGAGCCATCCGGCACGGCACATTACAGAACCGTCACGGAACGCAAAGACTAATGGAGCCTTAAGTTGTCTGAGTTTCACCTGAAAAACAACTTACGGTGCTTTAGTTTAAAATTGTGTGTTGTTTTATATTTTCAAATGTGTTAATAATTTTCTTAATTTAATTTAACCATAAAAACATAAATTTAATAAAAATATGATGTGAAAAAGAAAAACCAAATATCCAGTGTAAATGAAAAAAATCTCAACTGGATAAAAATAATTATTTTATATTACATGATCCATATGGGGTTAATTTTTATACTTTTGGCCAAAAACAACCCACTAGGAAATTTACAGAATAACACCTTTCATAATTTTCGGAAAAATATCACTTCAAATGGATAAAAAAAATCTTTTTTCCCCTTGATAAAAACTACTTTGTGTAACTTGCTCCATAATATTTTTACTTTTCGGCAAAAAATACCCACTTGGAAATTTACAGAATAATTAAAATAAATTTAAAAAAAACACGTTTTTTCATTTTTATCAAATTTGTGGGTCATTTTGGATTCCACACTAAAGTGGGTTAATGATATCCGATGAAGTCAAAATTCCATATCTGAATCATTTTGACTATATTAAATGAAAAAATTAAATAAAAAATATTTTTTTTCGAAATTTTGGATTTTGGGAATTTTTAATAATAATACACTTTTTTTTTCAAAATAGGTCATTTTCGTCCAACTTTCGGCACGGATTAACGTTTTCCAAAAAAATCGATTTCTTCCATTTGGGACCATTTCCAATAAAAATTGGCGGTGTAATGAACGAAAATCGACAAATCGTTATTTTAAGGGACATACTTATATACATATGTATATAAAAAATTATAAAAAATTGCTTGTGAAAATAGTACTGAAAACAATACTGAATTGCAATGCACAATAGCTATTTGATGAAAAATATTTTTTTTTGCACTCGTTCAAAAAGTACTGAAAATATGTTGAGGTGAGAGTACTCTTCTCTTATGACAAATCAATATTAAAATCATTAGTGTTTCTGTTTAAAAAGAAGTACATCTAAATCGTTAATTGTAGTGCTTTTTCTACTGCTTTGGCATCTCTTTTTTTGTTGGGTATTTCATCGTATAAGATCCACGGTGGACCTAATTTAATACTGCACGATCCACCATTTTCGGATCAAATTTTGTTTTGCGAAACAACAAAAAGAGATGTGATTGTATGTTGTACCTAAATATTTTTTTTTTTAATCGGGTATTCAGATGATTACGTTAGGATTATGATCGATTTGTGTCGTGGATTTAGCTCCGCACTGTTTTAACATTACACTCAAAATTATATGTATATTGCCTCAACAGAAAAATTTGTTACTTTATTTTATGGATTAAAATAATTTTTTTTTTAATTTTAACACATTTTTTTTTTGTTAAATTTAACAAATCTATATTTTAGTAAAAAATTAGTAAAAATACAGTTTTATTTGTAATTATACTGAGCGAGCGTAAAATGTGTTAAGATTATAGGGATCCTCCCCGGACCTAATCCATACTATCTAAGGCTAATTCAGAAGAGCAAACGTTTTGTACGTTTTGCTCTATCTCCCTTAGTTTTCGAGATATAGGATATATAAATTTTTATTGAAAATTCTCGAGGGCCCAAGGCCCCACCAAGGTCCTAGCAGAACATGAAAAGGTTATATTTTAACAAAAAATTGTGTAAAATGTAACAAATGGGCTCTTAAAAATTGGTTATAAAAATTTTGGAAAATTAACACTGAAAATTAGTTAAAGTACAAAGGATTTTTAGTAGTGTGTTAAATGGAGATAATTAATTGTTTAACTTAGTGTTTCAACTAAAAATTTGTTAAATATTAGTCTGATGTATTATTGTTAAGTGTAGTCTATAATAAATTAAAAAACAATATTTGCTACTTAAATGTTTATGTTGAATTTTCTTGTGTTTTTTTTTCCTTCAATAAATGTGATATGCGACTTTTATTTAGACCGAGCAAAAACTTTTTGTTCTTAACCGCTACAAATATATTTTAAAACAAATAAAATTTCACTTGAAAACACCAATTAGTTCTGAACTTATATCGCAGGCAAAAAATAAAAATGGATTAAACGGAGTTCAGTTTTGGCTAGAATTATTGTTACTCTCACCTGGTAAGAAAAAATTTAAAATATTTATGAAAAAACTCACTTATAGTTATTTCGCGCACTGTTGAAAAACTATACAAAAAACTGACATAAACCATAATTAATGATATTTTTTCCATAAAGTTATAAAATTTAAATAAAATACTTATGACACTATAAGCAGCTAATAAGGTGTGTCATACAAGAAATCACATTTTATATTCTATGGAATATTTTTTCAAACAAAAAATAACCGTTACAATATTTCATAAAGCATTAAAAATCTAATTTAAATATGCAAACAATCGATATTTAAAAAAATAAGAATTAGAATTGAGTGTTGTTTACACTTTCAAAATGACAAACACGTTCTGTAGAAATAATTTTATCATATTTATTTAAAGCAAAAAAAAAATGTGCTGCATTATTAAAAATAAATTTGAAAAAACGTGCTGGTTTTTAAAACTCACCGGCTGCTGATTAAGTTGAGTTCACACTAACCACAAGTCGTTAAATCCATCAGAATTTTGTAAATAAAAAAAAGGGGGTTTATTACTATTTTAATGCAGACGGAGATCAATAATTGATGTTTAGCTGAGCTACAACATATTTTCTTCATTTTATAAACTTTAACAAAAAAAAAAACTTTTCTTAAAGTCTGCTTGTGTAATCGGTGCTTTATGAATCATTTTTTAAAACACTCAATATTTTATGAACAAATTTTTTACAAAAATTCGTTTTTTTAAATTTTTTTAAAGTTATAACTTGTTTTAAATTTATTTAAACATAATTTATTATTAAAATTAATATTCAATATCATTTATTACCTCGATTTTAACTTGAAGTAAAATTTTGATAAGTCATTGACTTTATTTTTAAGGTTTGAACTTTGAAGTGCGATTTGACACTGAAATTGTAAAAGAAAGATGGAGAGAGTAATGAATTATTAAGAATTAAAATTTTATATACTTTTCTGTTTATTATTATAAAAAGTATGTAAACAAACAAAAAAAAAACGCTAAAACATGCTAAATTGTTAATGGCATATGTAAAAAAAAATAACCACAAAAGTGTTAATTAAACACAATGAATGTTAGACATAAATAGCTACATACGAAATTTAGAAACAGCCCAGAAAAGAATACACAAAAACAAGGTAATAAAAATAAGAAAATAAATCTGGATAGAAAATATAAACCACAAACGTTTAGAAAATATATTACGATACAAAAAATTATATTAAAATAAATGAAGGAATTCACAGTTGAAGTGCTAACGTTAGCAAGTTGTCAAATACCATGATTTTTTAAGTTTAACCCATAGAAAGTTGTCAAATTTACGATGAATGCTAATATAAAATTCATTAATCTACAAAAATTCCCAGCAAAATTTCTGTTCCAAAGAATCAGTTGTATAATACCTTCTTCCCTTCCTTCTACTGTCGGTTGTAACACCGATAATTTGTCTTTGAGAAACTGAAATCAATCGTGGAACTAGTTGGGTGTATAACTTAAAAATACGGGATTCACAACAGATGGCTTATCTTTTACACATGGTTTGTGTCTTTAATAAGTTATAATCTCACTTAATCACTGAACGAAATAATGTAAACAACAGCTATTTTTTTCTTGCTTCGAAAATGTCGAATTTTGTGCCAACAAAGCATCATTTGCGAAAAGTTTTGCTTTACTTCTTCAATCTGAAAAAAAGAGCAGCTGAAGCACATCGATTGCTCACGGAAGCTTTATGCGAGAGATGGTTTGTGCGGTTCAGAAGTGGCGATTTTGACACGGAAGGCAAAGTTCGCCCAGGTCAGCCAAAGATGTTGAAATGGAGGCATTACTCGATGAAGATTGTTATTAAACTCAAGAAGAACTTTGCAAAATTATTGGGAGTCACTCAAGCAGAAATTTCAAAACGTTTGCAAGCAGCAGGATTCATCCAAAAGCAAGAAAATTTGGTATCACACGAGTTGAAGCCGAGAGGCGATGAAAGACAATTTTGCATGTCCGAAATGCTGCTTGCACGCCATAAAAAGAAGTAATTTTTGCCTCGGATCATTACTGGTGATGAAAGATGGATCCATTACGACAACCCGAAGCGCAAGAAATCGTATAAGAATTTGGTGGAACCAGAAAGGTAGACGGGTAGATTCTGAAATCGGTTCAGGCGATCACAGGGCACCTGTAGCGAACACAATTGTTTCGTTTGAAGCGAGCATTGGCCGAAAACCACCCCGAATATACGACCAGACATAAAGCCGTAATATTCCATCATGACAACGCTCGGCCACATATTGCCAGAAAGATGGAAAAAGGTCAGAGCTAACGATGGCCAATACTTCAGTTATCCAAGTTATATCATCAGTTATACAAAGGATCATATAAACCGGAAAATAGAAACTGACCATTCGGCGTCTTGTAAAAATTTTTAACACAATGAAAGTTTCGTTCGCGACTTATGCGATGTTTATGTGTTCCTTGTGTAAGGTATTTATGACGGAGAATCAGATCTAGAACTAGTTAGAGAACTGATGCGACCTGGCGACCGGCTTTAATTTCGAGCTATTTGCTTTTGGGATAATTGCAAACAAAAATCATCAGTGTTAGAGCCGACAGTAGAAGAGGTAAGAAAGGAAAAAAAGCTACTTATTCTATAACCGATTCATTGGAAGAGTTAATTTTTTGGATTATGAGGTTATAGTAGCTACAATCCGAATATTTAAATTTTTTTGCATTCATTTAAAATTATAGGCGATATTCGATTTACGTAAAAATTAAAACGCTTCTTCACTTCAATATTTTTGGGGTTGTTCTGTAAGACAAAGTCACAAAATATTATGCGTTTCTTAACAACAACTAGATATTAATGCAGATCTTAAAGAATATCAAATTGGATATGATTAAATATTGCGCCAGATCAATATTTTTTACTCGGGTAGTAAATTTTGTATGAAATGTTGACAAATCCAAGATTGACATAACGTTCTAGTGTGAAGTTGGCTGCAGCTAAACTAGATCTAACAGGGATGGGAAATAGGTTTTTCATTTCGGTATCAAAAAAATTATTGGAGAGTACTTTTTTGACTCCAAAATTTTAGTTTTGATTTTGTTTTTAATATTAACTAAGTAATTAAATAAAAAATTATAAACTATTAAGTATTAAATGGTATCAAAAAAGTAATAATCAAAACAAAACAAAAGAATGCTGGAACAGTTCAGCATTATTTTGTTTTGTTTTGATTACACTATGCGACAGTCAAAATCGGGATGGGATGAAACCAACGGGAAATGTTATATCGGTCAAAAACAAGTTATACGTGTCCCGGCGTTTCGCTGGGTCACCCCTAGGAATCGAGATATATTTTTTTTTGACATAACTCGAGAACCACTAGTCCGATTTTGCTCAAACAATTTTAAAAAAATTAAAAATTACAATTCCTTTAATCTGTTCATATAACGTTTTTCTATATACTCAACAGTTTTGCCGGTAAAAATAAATGTTTGTTACCGCTACCATAAAAATCAATAACCTTTTGTTTTTTTTAATATTTTAGGCAAAAAATATTTTTAATTTTTTTAAAATTGTTTGAGCAAAATCGGACTAGTGGTTCTCGAGTTATGTCAAAAAAAAGACCACCAAAGGTCAAATCGATATATCTCGATTCCTAGGGGTGGCCCAGCGAAACGCCGGGACACGTATAACTTCCTTTTTACCGATATAACTTTCCCCGGTAGTTTGAACCCTTCCCGATCACTGACCCCTACCATTTGTCTCACAGTGTTATTACTTCGTTCGTATTTCGATAGATGTCACTTAAACGTCACCCGCGACTCACTTTGATTTTGGGATGGGGGTTAAGTTTTAAGGACAAGCTCCATATTTTTCATCAAATGTTTGAAAACAAAATATTTTAAATATACCTATAATTATTTTTTTTAATTTAAAATTTTTTTTTTTATTTCAGCGATAGTTGGAAACCATTTATTGTAAAACATAACAAAAGTATTAAGACATTTGAAACTTTCTACAACCAAAGATTCTGAGGACTATTTTATTGAAATACAATTTCAAAAGGTAAGTTGATTGCTGAAACAATGTTCACTAGTGTTCTTGAAAATCGTACGGAGAAACTTAATGTAGTGCGACTTTATCTTGCTAGACTACGGCAGCCTCTATAACAAACTTCAGCGAAATTGAATGACATTTAGAGGTCCCTAAAAATTTCAAGTTTTTCTAACCTTTTATATGGAAATTTCCATACAAATTAGAAAAAAGTTTTAATCCCAATTGGTAAAATTTTTTAATTAAAAAAAATTACGGAAAATAGATTTTTCGTAGTTCCATAAAGAAGAAGTTAAACTGTTTTCTTTGTATACAATACATAAGTGGTGAACATTAGGGTTCTTTATATAGTAAGACCTAGAAATCTTCCAGCTTCTCAAGATATCATTAATGTAGCTTCTCAAGATATCATTAATGTTTGGAAGTTTTTACAATAAAAAAAATTAAACAGTTGTCTTCTAAAGCTTGCTAAACAACTATTAAATTACATTAAAGGAACCAAATATACTAAAATTTTAAAATTTATTGCTTCTCTTTTTTTTATAAAAAAAGGACATATGAATGTCTGGCTCGAATAAGGGCATTAAATACTATACTATAATACGGCAATTAAATCATAACCGCTTGGTGATATTAATAAATTTTTACATGAATTTTGACCGCAAATTGTTAAAATTACAACTTCATAATATTAACTAAAACTTTTAAAGTTTTTTATTAAAAAAAAGTCAAAAATAAAATTATTACTACAAAAATCCCGTAAAAAAGTTAGATGAACAAATTTCCCATCAAAAAACCACTTTGGAAGAAGTCCCGTTAAAAAATAACTAGATCTAGCGGGATAACTGGCGTTATAATAAAATAGATTCTATCTCACCACCTCACCGCTCGGCGGTTATTAAATGTCGAATTAGAGTAGAGATTAGGGTTTGGGATTTCGCGGACTTTTTTATTTCCCGGAAAACGGGAATAAAAAAATTTAATTCCCGGGAATTAAAGTTCACCCCTGGGGGTCCGCGGACCCCCATTTGGGAACCGTTGCTTTACATATATGTAAAGAAAAAAAATGTTTTTTCTCACCGCAGCCGCAAGGTTATATCTCTACTTTTATATGGAAAAAACTCTCAGCACTTATTCTGGGCCTATATGCACACTTGCATAAATATCGCATGACAATTTATTTAATAAATTAAATAGTTATCATTTTCAAAAATTATTATGATTAAAGCACCGTAACTTGTTTTTCACGTGGAAAAATTTCACTCGAACTTTAAATGCCCCAAATTGCAATTTAATTTAAACAAATGAACAATTTTTAAATTTTATAACAAAGACACAATCAAAATAAACATAAAATGTCACTTTTTCCCAAGAAAAATAATAGTTTTGTACATTAAATTTGCGTAAAAACAAACTCTACACAATTTTCACGTGAAACTGATTGTCGTGAAAAATAATTTTTTTTATATAGAGTATAACAGTTTTTTCACATGAAACTCAAACAATTTACGGTGCTTAAGGCCTTAAATATTTAAAAGTGCGGATAGAATACATTTTCAATTATATAAACATAACAATTTACGTAGAAAATTTTTACAATCTTGTTAACTTTCGAAAAAATTAAACATTCTTGTGTTTATGCTGTTTACACATTTTAAGATAAACTTTTTAAATCTTAGAAACAATAAAAAAATTCATACGAATTACTAAATAAAACAGTGAAATATAGACAAAATAGTACATTTTAACATAAAACTGTTATATATATATTTTTTTTTTTTTTTTTGAAAAATAGAATACAAAATTAACAGGAAATGTTGTTAAATTTGTGGTTAATAATAATAAAACAAAGATGTTTATTATTGAAAAAAAGCTGGGGATTTAAAGAAACCAACTACATTTATCAAAATAATATTGAAATTAAAAAAACCTTTTGAAATTGACCAAAAAACTATTTTTAAAATTTTTATAGTCACTGCTTTTTTATTGTTGTTTTATAATAAAACTTAATAAAATACTATAAGTAATAAAAAAAAATCAGAAAATAAATTTTATATAAACAAGTTATTTTTACAAAAATCAACAAAAGTATTGTGAAATGTCCATTAAGTTTTTTTTTCTTTTTGTTTTTGAAATTAAATATGTTAATTTTGTAATTTATTCAATTTACTATTGTTTTCACTCAAATTTTAAAGCGGCATTTTAACGGTTTTTTATTAGGCCTATAAAAGATTTAAAGTGGAGAAAAAAATAATGAATGAAAGATTTTGTTTTCAAATACGAGTATTGTTTTTCTTAATATTTTATATTTTTAGCTAATATTTTCAAAAAATTTATATATGAACTTATTTATCTTACATCAAAACTTGACAGGCAATAACATAAGAGCCTTGTTAATGATTAAAAAAATGTGTATTTCTTCATGCAAAAAATAAAAAAATTGGTAGTTTTTTTTTTCATTCAAAAAAATCTCATATATTTTACCCTTGGATTTTTATTGTGTATTTATGTCGAAAAAAATAAGAAAAATAATTTTTCAAATCCAATATAAACTTTACCGTATATATTTACACTCATGCAAATAGAATAGAAAAATATAACAGAAAATCTATCAGAAAAACTAAGAACACGCTGAGACGTAAATTGAATATGAAGAATTATATTTTCAACTAAGTTGGTGAGTATTTTTATGCCCATGTGAAAACCGAAATATATATGAATATACAGGATCTTGTATATGATCATACAAGGGCATCCATGACGATATATGTACATGGATAGTTCAATATTTGACCGTATATGATATCACATATATCTTCGGATCCGAAACTTATGGCTATACGGCCGTATATGGTCATTTGTGATCTTACATGATTCATGTACGATTATTTATGATCATCTGAAAATATTTGGGCATATATACATATATTGAACTATAATACATGGACGTTAGGGCGGGTCAAGTTCTATGGATAAAAATTTTTTGATATTACGTACTCGATTTTTCAAAAGCTTTTAGCATGGGGAAAAAAAGTTCCACTACGACATATCAAAAAAATCATTTTCGAGGCTCCCAAATTTAAATTTTTTGCAATTTTCTAATAAATCTAGATTAGCGCCATCTTGAGGTGGCTTTTTGAAACAACTAATAAAGTTGTAAACAATATAACATTACAACCTTTCCAGAAAGGTATTACTTATGAAAATCGGATAAAAAATGTGGCAACTAGAGGTAAAAGTATATAAGTAAAATTATTTTCTCCTTGTTGTCATCAACATCATTATCATCATTTCTCATCATTATCATCATTTCATCATCAAGCAGAAAATAATTTTACTTATATACTTTTACCTCTAGTTGCCACAGTTTTTATCCAATTTTCATAAGTAATACCTTTCTGGAAAGGTTGTAATATTATATTGTTTACAACTTTATTAGTTGTTTCAAAAAGCCACCTCAAGATGGCGCTAATCTAGCATTTATTAGAAAATTGCAAAAAATTTAAATTTGGGAGCCTCGAAAATGATTTTTTTGATATGTCGTAGAGGAACTTTTTTTCCCCATGCTAAAAGCTTTCGAAAAATCGAGTACGCAATATCGATTGCTAAATCGACCCACCCTAATGGACGTATATGGAATGTATGCCCATGTATGATAATATAAAAGGTCATATATGATCTAATATGTTCCTTTATATTTCGATTATCACATGGGTAGAGAAATTTTCAGAAAAAATCAAATAAAAAATGTTTCAAGTTTTTAAAAGAATTTCAAATTTAAAGAAGCCTTAATTTCCATCTAACACATTTTTATACGTGTAACAAAGTATTATTTATGTTACCGAAAAGTATCATATATTGTTTGTGATGACAAAATTATTTATTTATATATTGTTTTTTTTTTTTTTTGTTTTTTGGTATCCACTTGTTTGTATCGTCATCATCATCGTTCATGCCCCCATAAACCCACAATAAAAAGAAAATGTTAAATATTCTGACAGATGCAACAAAAATGTCCGAATAACATTTGTGTATAAAACAATTTTCATTTAAAAAGAAAACTACAGAATATTGTATGTGAAATATTTTGTTAAAATGAAATTTTCATGATGTATATATGGAAATTTTTCATTGGTTTGAAGAAAATTACAAAAAAAAAAATGTTAACTATTCACAGTGGGGTAAAATCAAAGTAATTTGGAAATAATCCATATTGTCGTAGCCATAATATATTAGTGCTCAGCTTCCAACAGAACCATTGTGAGCTGTTTCAGGAGCGAATTTGAAATTTATTATTACCTGCAGAAACATACTTACATTCAGGGAATTATGTAGGTAAAATCAACTGCAAATGACAGTTAAAATAACTTCATTTGCAGTTAGAAAGGTGTAGTCTACATTTGCATTTAAATCAACTGACAAATGTAGTAAAAACAACTACAAATCCAATTAAAACAACATACAGGCAAATTATTGTAAAACTGTACAAACAACTGCAAATTAACTACATCAACATAGGTACTCAAAAATTATTTTAAAAATTATTAATTTAAATTTATGTAAATACTCTTAACCTAATTTTATTCCCGAACATTGAGAAATCAAAATTTACACTTAATATCACATTAATTGTTCACTATTAAGATATTGTTCTAGATGTCCGTTTGTGAGGGATGAAATATTATTTGGCTTCCTTGATTCTCCAGGTAGAAAGGGATGAAAATATAAAAGAACTGAACGAAAATAAATACAATATTTTTTATTATTCCCGTAAATTAATTTATATTTTATATTATAAAACTTACCTTATTATTTTAATAATTTAATAAAATATATAACCCTTTCCGAATTACGCGTCTTCATTCTTTAGCGTTGTTTTATGACTAAAAGTGCAAGAGAAAACATGTTCTTCTCATATTCTTTCACTAGAAATCTCTAAACAAGCACTTGAAAATTGAAGTATTTGTATTAAAATTCAAAATAACTGAATAAAATTAATGTTCCTACAATGTAGTAGTTTGTTTAAAAAAATAACTGTTAAAAACATTGAAAATGTTTGCTCTAAGTAAATTAACTGCAATTGTAGTTAAAATAACTTCAGAACTTTTCTGAATGTATATAAAAATATAGAAAATCCGAAAAAACAATTTTTGTAGTTTCTGATGCAAAAATTAAAATAATTAAAGTTACTGCTTTTAAACAATTACATGTAATTGTAATTGAAATTTTTTCTAACCGAGTTTTTTAATTATATGGAATTACAAAATGTATTGATTAATCCCCAGGTTTTCTTTCTACAAATCAAAATTTTTATTTTACTTATATTTGGTTCTTTGAAACCACTGTTCTTTTAGTAAACGAATACTTGCCAAAAAAATATATTTCAAATGTTTAAGGTATTTCGTGAAAATTACATTTATCTTTTTCATCATAAGGAAAATTTAGTTTTCCTAAAGGTTGAATTATATTTACTGAATGTAGTTGACTTGCTGATGATCAGTTTTTCTTTCTTACAAGTAAAGTATCTCAAGGGCAACCATCGATTTCGCTTAAATTTGGATATGTCACAGAGGGGAGAATGGTAATTAATATGTATGTTTTTGGCAGCACAATCTCATGTTGAGAGAGTAAAAGGACGGGAAAGAAAGCAGGTTTATTTTCTTATTTTTTTCGGGTTTAGCCAACTTTACCCGAAGCATTATGTTTACCTCTACTTCTAATATTTCAAATAGGTGAGAGCTCTGCATTCAAACCGTAGGCAATATAAATCCCTGTTTCGAGAACGAAGATAATGGAAGTTTACATCATTTGATTTGTGTAATACACATGTTTTAAACAAAATACAAATGTTCGTAACCTAACGTAACATATATTGAACAAAAGTAATTAGGCTTTAACCATAATACGATTTTGCTCCATACCCAGTTTTGCTAACTCTCTCTTAAAAATGTTCATTAATATCCACATGATATTAATGAATTTTTGCGTAAAACCAATGAAATGTCACTGGAACTCGTCCACTGAAACTTTTCAATAATTAATGGAATATTTTATAAAATGTTGTGAAATTTTGAATTTTATTTTTTAAAAGTTGCATACAATCAATGACAAAGTTTCATTAATACTAGATTCACAATATATGTATAGCTTTTTTTTATAACATTTAAGAAATTGTTCATCTACTTCGTGAAGAAAACTTCACTAGTTTACTGAAAATTTTCATTAAAACTCATCCAGCAAAATTATCTCTGTGTACAATCACAAATATCTCAGATTTGAAAGAGATATCGAAACTATTACAGATTTAGAAATAGAATATTTCGATCATGTATAATCAATTCCCAACTCCATTTATTCAAAAATGTCTATAACGCATACCAATAGCAAGGCGATGATGCTCGGAGTTTGACATTAAACTTATAAATATACCAGGCTTATACCGTTTACGAGTGGAATACGAGTTTATATGAAAACCCTTAATGTTTCTTTTCTGGAGTACTTTGACGCCATGTACAAATTTATTTCAATCTCGTACACAAAGAAAACAGATTCGTGCTGACAACCAAATTTTTAGCCACTCAGATGGTTCGGTGATTGAACTTTCGTTTCCAATGTAACAATTTCGGTTGCCTCAATAATAATTCGGTAGTCAGAATCTAAAAATTCGGTTTCTGCAACTGAATCATTCCATGCGCAACTTAAATTTATATCAGCACGAATCTGTTCACTGGGTATAAATTTCAGATTTATTTTCATACAAACAAACTACGTTTAAACACTTCACTTTTACCCCCTAAACCTTAGATTGAGCCGTAAAAAATACGCGTTCATTAATTTTCTCTTCTGCAAATTTCAGCGAAATTGATAGGTAACCGCGGAGATACCTTCCTTATTAGTAAATATTGTGGACTGAAAATATTTGTTGACAAATGATTTATTTGTTCTGTTTTTATTTCACTTTGTTTTGTAAATGTTTACTTTTGGTAATGATTTGGAAATAATAAAGTAATTTATTATTTAATTTTGTAATTATACATAAGCATTTTTAACATGTAATTAATTGTTGGAGTTATGTTGAGACCAGACCTCTACAAATGTAATTCGTTAATTCACTTTTTAACTCCGATTCGATTTTGAACGCATTGAATTGCAAAATTCTTTTCATTAAATGAACTATTTGCTATTTTATTCAATCAATCCCAACAAGAAAATGAGAAAAAGAAGTATTAAAACACTTTAACTATTGAATAGGAAACATTAATATTGGCTTGCTACACAAAAGAAGTTCTTCTTCTTTCTAACAACATTTAATGAAAAGTGATTCATTTCATTTCAGAAGTCGTTCCATTTAATATTACGAAAATGAATTTATTAATATAATCTATTTCGATTTTTTTTAATCCTTTAAAGAAATAAAATGAATTAAATCATTTTAATCAACTCAACGTTGATTTAATTTGTTGTTCTCGAGCTAAATCACAAAACAACGGAGAAAATTTATTGATGTCGATTGTCCATTCGGCGACTAAAGTCGCTGAAATAGCAAAAAACCATAAAAACCTATATAAAACGCTAAGTAGTGGTTTAAATATCAACATTAGCACATCGCATTTATATCGGAAATATGGCCAAAGATCCTGTGCTTACAATTTAACACAAAAAATTAATATTAATTGAATTTGAAAAATTTTTTATAAAAAAACTGAATGGACAACCGCCAAACTTTAAAGACATTTAGCGAAAAATCTGTACCCTTGATCGAAAAATAAAGTATGCCATTGTAATCAGCATGTCCGAAATATATAGAATTGATGAGAGCTCTATTAATTTTTAAAAGTCAAGATTTTGTCATGTTTCGGAACGATGTTCGAAACGGTAAATAGTGATGAGTTATATACAATAGAAAGCTATCAGAAATTGATATCGATCAATCGACTCGTTTGGAAGATCATCATTTTCCAAATTAATGAATTCATCCCCTGAATAAATGTAAATTGAACTAAATCACAACCTCACTTTATTCAATACACTAAACAACAAAATGAGAGTCATGGTCTATGTATTTCTTAGGTTAAGTCAGAGGAATGTATTAGGTTAATAAATTAAAACCCTGGAAGGATAAAAGTTCTTATGAGCTAATACTGCATTCGAATCTCCAAATTTATATTTATGAGGGTTTTTTTAATTAAACATTTGAACCATATATCCGAATTTTTTAATTGTCATAAAAGTTATTTAAGTAATTTAAAAAAGTGCGCTAAAATGGGCTTTTTTAGGGTAAAAATATTCTCCGAATTTCACTAGGTTAATTCAAAGACAAAAAATGCATACTGCGTTTTGCATCTTATTTGATACAAAAAATATTTAAGATAGAAATTGTCATAAAACTTGACTATATCAACCTTATAAATTTATTGTATCAGGCATACGATTTATTGAGGACCGTGGATAGTTTTGCGCAGTGATATCAATTCATTAATTTAAAGTGTAAATTATTCACTAAATCATAAAATTTATATATTTTTATGCGAATTGGTCTAAAAAGAATTATCTCTTTCAAAATATGGTTAAGACACAGAGTGTGGTACAAATGCTTGTTGGATATTTATTAAATATTTAAGCAAAACTGGTATTAAATGATTTAGTGTGACTAAAAAGAAAACTATTAATTGTTTAAACAGATTTTTAATGATTTTTTAAATAAATTACATTAATCAATTGCTGCTTAAAAACTTAAATGAAATGTTGAACATATTTTGACGGAAACTTTTTTACGTTGGTCCGCATAAATATTTAGGATTTTTTTAATATTCTAACAAGGAAAGTATTTAAAGTTTTACTCTTCGATTTGTTGAAATTTGTATAAGAATTTTGAATTCGAAAAGCATCATTTGAAAGTACTCGAATTTACGGAACATGCTTTTCTTATCCAAACCCTGATTTTAGCCCGTTTTGAGATGGGTTTAATTGTTTTCCTTTGTAAATTGTTAACAAAATATAATATTTTTATGCAATTCTTTCTTTCAATTACCACGCATTTATATTAGAAAAGTTTCACTGTATCAATATTTTCTGAATATCCTTAATAATTATTAATTCAAATATCTGCATCTAAAATTGTTTAACATACTATTTTATATTCCATGAAGTATAAACTTTTAAATCAATACTTCGCATAATTTAAAAAAAAAAGTTTCATTCCCACGTTTATAAATCTCTTCTAAACAGTTTATTTTATTTGTTTGAAATAAAATTTATGGCATAACAAAAAAACTCCATAAACTAAAAGCTTTTCAAAGTTTCAATGCCATATAAATATATATTTTTCTAAATTTTTTAAAAGAATCATTAAAAAAATAAAACTCTTCAAAATTGAAATAAATTGCAGTTAATTAATCTTTAGATGGCAAATGATATTTAACTTTTGTCTCAATTTAAATTAAAAACCATAAATTAAATTTGCATAACTTCGCACTGGAAAAAATGGAAAATCACCCTGCTAAATATGGTTAAAAAACAATTTGATAAAAAAAGGTGTTATTTAAATATGCAATCAAATATTTATTACATGCGGTAAATGTGTGTTCTGTATTTAAATTTAATTATTTAACAACTACTTTTTATGGAGTATACAAAGCAAAAAATAAAACTGAAACTCATTATAGTTTTTTCAAAACTAATTTATTTAAACAAAAAAATTAAAAATAAAACAATGTGTAATAAAACAAGGTCTTTTTTTTATCGATTTTTATAAGTTTTAATTAACTATTTATAAGTAATTTTGTGGAATAGTTTGTTGTTTTTATTAAGGAACATATTTTCAAGTAGTTATTATTTTATTAAAGTATTTTATAGACTTGCATCGGAAGTAGTAATTGTTTTATGTTATCAAATTAAATTTATTTACAACTGATTAATAGTAATAGTAAGTGAATTACAAATTTGTACTCGACTTGCTGAAATTAGATAAACTTTTTGCTGGATATTAAATACTACTTATTGGGCAAAGGAAGACAACTTGTTACGTGCCTTAAAGTTTATGATATATTTTATTTTCATTAAGAATATCTACATGTGCACTTACAATAACTTTACCGTAAAAGTTCAATAGTTATTTAAAAAGTAAATCAGTAAAGTTGTTTCAATTGAAAAAGTAGTTAAATTGTAAAGGCTCCATTAGTCTTTGCGTTCCGTGACGTTTGTGTAATGTGCCGTGCCGAATGGCTCTTTTGTGTAGTTAGCCTTTTCCGTAACAACGTATCAGCTGTTTAATGTTGTTTTCTTAGCAGAGATCTGCGCCAAGCAGTTTCATCGGTTGCGGTGGCTAAATAAAAAAAATTGCAGCGGCGGCTTAAAGCTGGCTGTGAGCCAAAAGCTGTTCGGCTAGCCAACTTTAAGTTGACACATACAAAACATCGGCTTAACAGTAGAAAGAGAAAATTAAAAAAATAGCCCTATTTTTTAATCATTGGATTTATTTTTGGATTTATTTTATTTTGTTGACAAAATCCATATTTTGTTTTTAATTTTCAAAATTTATAATTTTTATCAGAATCTAATACTTATTTGCCAATATAATGTGCAAGAAAATTATTAAATTTTGTAAAAATGTGAACACAGCAATTGAAATAAGCTAAATCCAAAACGGATTTAAAAAATAAATAAATCCGTTTTGGATTTAGCTTAATTTTATTCCAGAAATTGCTTTTTCGCAAAATTTAAATTTTTTCATTCACATTATGTTAGGGAATAAGTGTTAGATTTGTATAAAAATAAAATTTTGAAATTTAGAAAACAAATGTTAACAAAATAAAATAAATCCAGTGATTAAAAAAAAGGCCAAATATATACTATTTTTAGATTTTTATCGTGTAAAAAAATTTTTTGATGTCGGCGGTGACAAAAATTAGACGGCGGCTAAGCTTAACCGGTTTAAGCCATTCGTCGCAGATCTCAAAATACCAGCTGTCAACTCGCTGTCACTTAAAGGATAACAAAATTCTGTTTTCAACAGGTTTATCCGGCACGGCACGTTACATTACAGACAAACTAACGACTCAAATGCTTTTTCATAGAACAAAAACAAATCAGCTGATTCGTCACGGCACGTTACGTACAAACTAATTATATCTTAAAGAAATTTCTGTTAAAAATTATCAGTTCTTATAATATAATTAATTTTAAAATAATCCAGAAATCTATTATTTTTACCAACTTTGCCAGTGAATTAACAATTAAAAATTTACGGCAAAATACAGTTGTTTTGAAAGAAAAGTAGGTAGTCCTTTTTTAACTTATTTTCAATTGTTTTAATGTACATAATCAACAGATTATAAGGAAAAAAATAATGTGAGTGCATGTACATTAAGAGTATCTCATTTTTAGGGTTATAAAAAATACATGATATACCCCACCTTAAAATAGAGATTAACATGTATTATGACAGTTCGCGAAATATTTAGGCTCGTAGCGATAACCGCTCGTAAGATCAACCTTTATAAATAACCCAGGCAGAAATCGCCAGTGGTACAAAAAATCAAGCACTTGGTAACCACGGTGTTAAAAATAAATGACTGGCGAACGCTGATTTGGGACGCTTTGCCAGCGTTTGCAAAAAGCGTTTTACCAGTATTTGTTTTACAAAAATTTCGGTGGTTTATAAAAAAACCACTGGCAAAGAATTGGCTTAGAGTGCTATGCAAAGGTTTGCAACCAGTGGTTATCCAGTGCTACCTAGCCAATACTACCAGGCGTACAAAAATCAATTGACTGGTAGACCAATGATTTTATAAAAATGCTGACACTTCGTTAAAAAATGTTTGTAGTCAGAATTAGAATCAAAAAAATTTTTTTTTATTTTTTTTTATTTTTTTTAATTTAAAATTTTTTTTGTTTTATAAAATCAATTTTTTTCTTTGTGGGAAATCTCCTTCAAGACCAACTTTTTTTGCCCTCCCAACACTAACATACTAGTTACAAAAAATTGTTTGCCAGTACTAGCACTTTGGCACAGCCAGTAGTTGTCCAGCTATTATCACTCATTTATGTGTTTAGCCATCAAATATTATATGTCTCGTTAGCTCAGTGGGTAGAGCAATCGTCTACCAATCTGACGGCCTGGGTTCAAATCACGGCAGGACCAGAAAAATACATATGAACTTTTTTTAAATTTTATTTTGGAATATATATTGCTTTTCCGCCGCTTTTTGAACAGCCTGTCCTTTTGTCTAGTGATATTATCATTTTGGGAATGGGAAAGCACTTGTTGCCAGTACTTGTACCACCTGTTAAAGTGCTTTGCCACCGCTTTCACGTTTGTATTTTTCTGACTGGGAACCTTCAAAATGGTATTTTTTGTGAGATTTTCAAGTAACTTTTGTCTGATATTTTATAATATAGAATTTTATTAAACATTTTTCTCTCAATTTTTGTCCGATTTTCTTTTCCAATGCATCATTGGAAAATATTGACTGCAGCTTTTAATAATATGAACTAATAAGCACTACACTGTACTGCACTGTGTCAATTTTTTGTCATATAAACAGTTAAAGAACTTCCCAACGACGACTTAAAAAATAAAAATCAACCAAAAAAAACGAAAATATTCTTTGAGTATATTCTTGATCAGTTATACTACACAATTGAATGTGATAAAAAAAAGCAAACACAAAACAGTCAAGGGTTAATTTGTTACTGAAAATAAACTCAGTTATTTGAATTTTCATGAAAATCACATTAAAAACACCAAAAACAACTGGTTCAACATCTACCCAGCAAAAAGAGAGATGCCGAAGCAGTATAAAAAGCACTACAATTGATGATCTAGATGTACTTCTTTTTTAGCATAAACACTAATGATTTTAACATTGACTTGTCATAGGAGAGGAGTACTCCCACTTAAACATTTTTTTAATGCTTTTTGAACAACCCAGCCAGCAATTCCGGAGCGCTCATAAATAAGATTTTTAAATGGCTCATAGAAATGATTATTGTTTTTTTGAAAACACTCTTTTTTTGGTAGAAAATATGAACCCTCAGAAGACAATCCAAAAAGTTGTCTCTACAATCTAAAAAGCTGTCTCAAAACGAGGGTTCATTTTTCGGACTCAAAGAAGATACCAAAATTATTTAAATTTATGAAGAAAACTTCGATTTTATACGTTCTTTTTTCGGAGTCATTTCTGAGTATACAGGGGGCTCTTTTGGACGGACCACTTTCATAGGAAAAAGTGGACAAATGTTTATGTTTTTGGAGCTCAATTCTGAGTCATTAATGATCATCTTTGTTTGCTGGGAAGTTAATAATTAATTTTTCACCAATTAAAAGTAAAAAAAAAATTTATTCACAAAAAAAAAATTATATTTTTTTTATTTTACAAAAGCTTTTTTATTGCCGCCACCGGGTATCGAACTTGTGACCTCACGGTTGCTAGTCTAGCGCTCTACCGATGACCTATTCTTTGATATGAAATTTGAGTGGCATAAAAACACCACTTTGTTACTGCGAGATATTGTTCCTTATTCTCTACAATAAAAGTACTTATTAAACAAGTGTAAAAGGTGCACTCCAATTTAATATTGTTTTCAGTACTATATTTACAGGTACATAAAAAGTAATTTCTCACCATTTTTTTTATATTTAAATATTTTTAAAAAATTAAAAAAATGTTGAATTTAAACAAATTAATTATAAATATTAAAGAAAAATTAATATAATAAAAAAAATTAAAAAAAAAATAAAAAATATATTGGTCCCGCCGGGAATCGAACGCCCGACCCTCTGTTTGGAAATGAAAGATGATACCAAAATCACTTTTTACGATTTCTTTTAGAGCAATTACTCTTTAGAAGCAATACTTAGGTGATTTTTTGGATGTTGTTCAGAAGTAATTCTAGAAAAGCTGTAAAAATATACTAACGGATACTTGTGAAACAGTGAAAGAAGTAGTTTGTAAAGCACTACTTCCAATTTTTTTTGCTGGGTAATTACATTAAATATATGGTGTGATTTTTATAAAATCTTTATGCCGAATTTAAAAGTTGTTGAATATCTTTAAAACTTGATAGAAGTTGTCACAAAAATGTTTTATTCATAAAAAATACCATTTGGAAGTTTTTCAAAACGGTTTAGCTCACGGGCGGTTATCACTATAGCCGAAATATTTTGGCAATCACCATAAATCATATTAAGGCTTATTTTTCGGAGTGAAGAAACTATTTTTTTTTTATTGATGTACAGCCAAAAAAGTTCAACAGTTAATACATGACAGTTGTTTCTGTAGTAATGAGTGTTTTTGTTTTTAACTGTAATTACAGTTGCTTTTTTATGGAAAAATAAAAAAACTGGTATGAGAGTTATTAAAAACAAAAACAACTAACAGAAAGTACTGTATTTCTAACAGTTTTTTAGACAAGTTATT
This sequence comes from Leucophora obtusa, assembly GCA_949987735.1. Classification (NCBI taxonomy): domain Eukaryota; kingdom Metazoa; phylum Arthropoda; class Insecta; order Diptera; family Anthomyiidae; genus Leucophora; species Leucophora obtusa. Next base: position 172,967,162 of record OX465298.1, read on the forward strand.
AATAATTCTGTAACCAACAACTACCAAAACAGTATTTTTACAGTAAGAAATTGTTTTTGTTAGTTATTTAAAAAACAAAAAAAATACCGTTGAATTTTTAAAAATTTTGGTTTGTTGATATTTTTTATTGCTGCAATATTCTCAGTTTGCAAATAAAAAAGTCGTAAAACTGAGAATGTTTATTTTGTTTGAATAAAATATGAAAACATATCAATTTTTTATATTTTTTTACAAAATAAGAAATGCTCCTAAAAATGTAAAAAAAAGCACAAATATGCATTAAAAAGCACAAAATATGCATTAAAAAGGCACCAAATATGAATTTAAAGTCAAAATATGCAAAAACATGCATTTTTGACAAAATATGCAACTACAAATCGATGCCATTTTGGTCTAAATTTGATGATTCGGATAAATATTTAGTACATATTTGTTTTGAACTATCGAGAAAAAACATGCATTTGCATGGAATTCCTTGCCCTAGTAATTACATTTTTTTTATACCGACAGGAATTTTTTTATTAAAAACAGGACCACTAATATTTTATCAAATTCAACTTAAATTTTTGTTTTTGACTGTTATAAAATTAACAACAAATTAGTCAAAAAGCTAATAAAATTTGCTTTTTATTTTTTTAAAAAACAAAATGACTGAATTGAATGTTACGAATTATCAGTATTTTATGTTGTTTATTTTTTTAAGGTCTAATGAATGTACATAGTTAAAATTTATATTTCAGTGTTCAAAATTTATATTTCTCCTTTTAGGAGAAAACTAAAATAATACTTAAACAACTAACAATTTCTGACTGCTGAAGTTTCTTGAGTGTACTTTTATAATATCAAAAAACTAACTGTAAAAATAGTGTTTTTACCAATTTTGTCAGTTGTTTTAAAAATTTTGTAGTAAAAATTTCTCAGCTAATTACAACATCATTAGTTTTTTTAATGCAATTCTTGGTTATTTTTCAACACTAAAAATAACAAAATTTTTAATCATTTCAAAGATAAATACCTTTGTCGCCTTTTTAACTACATATACCTTTGTTTTAACTGTCATTTGCAGTAAATTCTACAGACGAACTTGTTTGAGTGCATATAAATATTTTTATCAAGCAGGTCATTTTAACATTTTAAAAAGGGTAGGTGTTTTTGGCCTAAAGAAATTTATTGAATAGCTAATTTCGATTGTTTCTTCTTAAAAAACCAGCTTAACAGCTTATTTTAAAATTTGAAAAACGTTGGTTCATTTTAAACCAAATGAATATAAGGGTTAATTAAAAGTTTTTTCGTTAAAAATGTCAATTTCAACCTCGGAAAATAGTTAAATCGAATTTCATAAAAATTTGCTAGTTTTTGTACAAAATCAAACAACAAAAGCCAAATTATTTACACCAGTTATTTAGTTTAGTCAAATAGCTTTTTCATTAAGCACTTTTCTTTATGTTTTTATTGGTACATTAAATTAAAAAAATGTTAACATATTTAAAAGTGAATAACACACAATTGTAAACTAAAAGAAAAATAGAATATTGCTCTACCAAAGATAAATATTTAAAAAAAAATCGACACTTGCTTTGCTTCTGCACTCAAAAAAGTTACTACGTGACAGTTGTTTGTGAAGTAATCAATAGTTGTTGATTTTAACAGTTATTTTTATATGTAAAACTACAAAACCATTATTACTACAGTTATTTAAGAAACAACTAAATTTAAATAATAAAAAAAAAACAATATTCTAACTAAATATATGGAAATTCGTTGTATATTTTGTAACTATAGCTTAGTTTTAACTGTCATTTTCAGTAGATTCTACCGATAAATTTTTTGAGTGTATATTCGTTATAATAGGGTGTATCGAAAATTAATTATGAAAGATATGGCATTTACTATTTTTACTTGGTTTTTGGCAAAAACCACATAGAATCTGGTTTTAAGTTTGTATGGAAAAACTTAATTAATTTTGTAGTTTTCGGCTCAAAAACTAAAAATGACCAAAAACTATAAGAACTAAAAAGTATTTGGAAAATCATGAAAATCCCAGAATATCAATAAACTTCACATTAGACCTTGGTGAGAAGCTAGTGAATATTATCCTTATAACTTGTTTTTACCCTTTGGACCAAGTTATGCCAATTTTCGCCTTAAAAATGGCTCCTAAGCTAGTTGGCGGGCTACAGATCGCAAATATAAATATATTTTATTGAAATTTGATATCTCACATGAGTCCAAGGACAGAGCCTATTGATTTTAGAATCGGTCCACAGTTAGATCTAGCGTCCATATGGCCTATATTTGCGATTTTCTTATTGATTTTACATTTTTTTTTCCATTTTATAGACAAATTTGGACATTATTTCAACCCACTCAAATTTCGGTTGCCTTTAACCAGACTGTTGTAGGGTACTATATAATCGGCATTCCCGACTATAACCTTTTTACCCATTTTGTTAGTTTTTTCATAAACAAATCTTTGGATTATGTTAATGTTTAGAAATTAAATATAAAATTTATGACAAAAAGCATACAGATAATTAAGTTTATATTCAACTACACATTAATTATTCACACATTCATTACAAAAAAGGACCCCATTAATATTGACTACAAGCCTTTGAACGTATTTGGATTTTGATATGAAATGTCCTGATGTACATACGAACAAGTAAATAGAAATAGAGAGAAGGGGAGACCAAACTAAATTAAATAAACTGTTGAAAATAAATCAAATAATACTTGAAACTATAGTCGGTACTGTCAAGTGGTAAATAAAACGGAAATTGCCATCATGACCCAAATTCGTTGTTTATTTTAATTCGTTGGATGGATATACAAATTGACAAAATGGAAAAACTCTGGTCAAATAACATTCGCATACACTGGCATTTTCTCTTAAGATTGTATGAATATATGTATGTGCCTACCACTACAGAAAAGTGTGTAGGTATTATATTAACCCAGCAAAACCTTGGTAATATGTTGATATTACCATGCATATTACCTGCACTCACAGAAAACAGAGGCCAGATTCCCGCAGTCGTAAATGTTCGAAATTATTAAAAAATCAAGTACAAATAAAAGAACACGAATAACTATTGTTACAACTTTAACTCATATTTGTAATAAAGGAACACCCAGAAAACAATCGCAGTTGTGGCCACCGAATTTGTTGCCAATCGAATTCGTGCGGTTACTTTTTGTCTTTTCCGGGATTCGAACTCGGAAATCCGGCGTACTAGGCCAACTCTCTACCGACTACACCACAAACACTTATTAATTTTGAAGTCTAATTTTGAATTTATATGTTTTGCTTGGAAAACAAATATAGTAAAAAACTCGTTTACCAATACCAATCAATAGTTGTGTGTGATATCATATTTGATTAGGATACCCGTATTTGTAGTTACCACTTTCGAATATTGAAATTTTTCTAATAAAGGTTATAGGTAACCCCAATTTTCTTGTATATTCACTAAATAAATGGCTGCTTCTACTGCATAGAATTACTAAACTGATACTAATTTTAAAATTGATTGGCGATAACAATAATTTGTTAAAATGATTGTTTTGTAGTTCATTTTCCCTATTTTTAATACCTAGTAAAATATTTTTGGTGTAGTATTCAATTATAGGCAACTGCAAATAAAATAACGTCCTGGCAAATTCATTTTAATGGTTTTGATCGAATTCCAACCACTCTTTTTCCTGGGTGAACTAAATGCCTCACATATAACCTAGTTTTAATCTTTGTAATGTTTTAAGTAACACTCGATCACGACTGCGGTAATTTGCCCCCAGATTAGGTGCTGACAACCGCATTTGTAGCCAATCGAATGGTTGGGTTGTGGTAACAGAGTTTTTCAGTTGTGACAACAGAAAACCAATTGAGACAGGACTAATTTGACTGTGACTACGGAATTTTTCAGTTGTATCTAGAATAATTCGGCAGTCGCAACCGAAAAATTCATTTGATGCAACTGAATCATTCCATTGGCAACAAAGAAATTTGGTTGTCAACACCAATAAATTTAACCCCCTACTCTTGTATTACTTCGGAGCCAAACTGAACCTATTAGTAATACCAAATTCAAACATGTGGAGGTTTTGAAGTGAACAACTGTTCAAAAAAAAAATAACCAAAGCTTAACACTAACCATTGCTAACTCCAATAATATTCTACATTGATAAAAATTGTTAAGCACTAAGCTCTGGTTATTTGAGATAAGTTAGCTGGCATTATACTTAGGATTTTTTCATTGGCATAGAAATTTGATTCGCATTAGTTGACTAATGCTAATGTCAAAAAATTTCATTATCATTTAATGCTACTGAAATTTTCTGGCATTAAAATTTGTCCTACTAATTCTTATGAAAAAAAGCATGGGCTTTACATGGGCTGTTTTATAAAATTGGATCCCTCGGGATTTCTCCAGGACCTGGCCTATTTGTATTACCGGAGTGTGTTCCTACTCCAACGGAGCAAAAAAATCGAGACACGGGCCATTTTTTAAAATAGACATTTTACAAAATGGCCGATATCTCGAAAACTAAGCGAGATATAGCAAAACGGACAACATTTTTGAAAACTCGGCAATGTTCACGCTCATATTATTCACATGAAGTAGGTCCGAGAGCGATCCCCAGGAATCAATTTTTGTGAAGCAGACACAGGGTGACCCATTTTTTCAATTTATAGGAACATAGAAATTAATACACTAAGATAATAAGAATTTCGTTCCCCGTTTCATTTCATTTCGTCCATTGTGTCAAGTGTTCCAATTTCACTCGTCCTCGTTCCATTCCATATCGTTCCGATTTGTACCGCTTTTCCAATCCATTTTCGGAGTGTGGTGATTTGTATAATCACGTTAATTGTCAAAAATAAAAATTAAAAATATAGGTTTGAGGTTAAGAAGAAGAATAAAAATTTTTCTCTAAAAATTATAAACACATTAATTTGCAAATCAGACTAGATCTAGTTTCTGACTTTTTTTATATGGACAGGCTTCATCAGTGATTTTCCATTAAATTGTATTATTGTTTACATTTTATTGTCAGATTGCCTCTATATGATAATTTTTCAACAACCCGTTGGCTAAAGGAATCGACCCTGTGCATTAGACCGTACCTAAAAAAAGTTCAAAATTTTTTTTTCTTTTTTTTTGCCGAACGTAGCGGTCGCTTAAAATTAAATTTTTCGTTATATCTTTGTCATTTACAGTCGGATCTTAAAGTATGTAACATCGATGTTTTTCTCTCGAGGGGACCAATATTTTGCTCTAAGGGCAATTGACCTCAAGTATTCCGTTCTTGAATTTACCCACCAGATCTCAGTTGCTAAAACCCTAATGTATAACTCAAATGTCAGAAAATTAAAGCTCGCAAATCCAGAAGAAGCTTCGATAATTCCAGAAGAAATTTTTTATTCTTTTTGTTGCCGAACGTGGGGGTCTACATTAAAAATTTTTTTTATTGGATTTTTCCTTTATAGCAAACAAACTTTAAAATCTGACTGTAAATGCCGAAGCTATAACGAAAAATTAAAAAAATCTACCCCTACTTTCAGGAAAAAATTTTTTTTTTGATTTACCTTGCAAAAATACTTCATATTTGAAGCTGTACCACGCACTTTTTTTCCCTGTAAGGTGGTATGGTCTACTGTGCATATTCCTATATTACAAACGTAACTATACAAAAGTGCGACAGTTTAGGCATCTCACCCAAGTAAGGCCTTGAATACAAAGTAGCTAATTCATAGTTTTCTTTTCTATTCAGCTTCCTGTTATTTTTTTTTTTATATTCAGAAGTGATCAAACAGATGCATACAAACACTCTACTTTTAGATTTTTGTTTATCTTCCAATCTCCTTAAAAATTTTATCCTGTTTCTGTTGTAGAAAACTGGATCCCCATTTGCAAGCTCGGCAATGATTACGAACTTTTTAAAGTGAAGTTTGCTAATGCCAATTCTTTCTTATAATTAAGGCATTAGTAATCGTAATGAATTTACTATACAATTGGCATTAGTAATGAAATCGATGTATTTCAAAGCATTAGGATTAGTCGAAATAATGATAATACCAAAAATTTCACTATCATTAGTTTCAATTTAATGCTAATGAAATCGTCAATTAATTTGTTCAAGTAATTAATTAGTCTCATGCAACAAAATGGGCACAAATTTTGCCTTTTTTCATAACCAAGTTCTGGCAACACTTGCACTTACCTCGATGGATATGCCCTTGTTAAAATATTAGATTTTGTAATAGGAAAATTGCCAACCTATATTAATATCTTATTACAAAATTCATTACCGGGTTATAGTAGCTTTTGCTGGGTAAATGACAAATATAAACAAACTATGTGAATGCAAATGTCAATATTTAATACACCCCTTCGATGGTCATAAATTGATAAGAATAAAGAAATTTTGTATGATATAAAAGTCGTTTGACGTGCTTATTTTAAATAAAAAAACAATAATAATAGTTAAGAGTTGTCATCGTATGATCATCGATATATGTTTCGGTATGTGTATGAAAGGATGTTTACTAGATATAATAAATGTTAATTATATAAAGAGACAGATTGTTTGTTTATTTATCACAAAAGTTTTAAAAAATGGCAAACCAAAATTTATCGGCATCAAATATTTCTTTTGAATCTATTTTAATTTAAATTTAATACTTTTTGGATAAAAACTTTTTGTTTATTATAATTTGTTTTGCTTTCAAACTTTATAATTTCTTAAAAATTTAAAACTTTTTCATTTATTTTTTCTAACAATTTTTTGTTGTTGTTTTCTATCAAGGTTGCTAAATATTTGAATCTTACCTTTAAATTAGATTACATCAAAAGCTTCTGCCATGTCATGAAACACAAACAAAAAATCCTTATACTAATATAAGATAAAAAAACTGTTACAAGGATAAGCTAGATGTTAACTTTCAAAGCATGATATTGTACATGACATCTAACAAATAAAAGATTTAAATAAAGTAAAAAACCATAAAATTTATTTTCATATGATTAAAATTATTATCCTTTATATGTATGAAAAGGTATTGTGCCTTTCTTCTCTTTTCCTTGTTGCTTTTTTATTATTATCTTTAAGGGCATCTGTTTTTACCATATAATTTTGGATAGTATGTTATTGAAAAGAAAAACTGTCTTTTACCTACTTATTTTTAAAATAATATCCGCAAACTGCAGTAATAAACCTAAATTTTAAGGTATTATATTGAAAACAGAATGCAGTTTCTTTTTTGAAATGGAAATTATTCTGGAATTTAAACGGTACACACAGAAAACATGTTTTCAATCAAATAGAAACAACATTAAATTAAATAGAAACAGCTTTGGAATCAAACTAAATTATTAAAGAGAATTATTTCGGTAACATTAACTGCAATTGTAGTTAAAAAAGTGTACACTTCAAATGCATTTAAAATTAACTGATATTGCAGCTATTTTAACTACATTTGTAATTGAAAATAACTGGAATTGTAAATAATTCAAATGCAATTGCAGTGTACGCTTTTTTAACTGCAAATGTAGTTAATTTTAGCGACATATGTTATTCTTTAAGTGTATGTTTCTACTTATTTTAAATTGCGAAAATAAAATAAATATTAAAACATTTATTTAAATACGAATGTATTTATTTTAACTGGAATCATATATACATACATACTTTAATAAAACTCATACTTAAATCAAAAATGTTCGTAAAAAATTAGATGTGAATTTAAATATGATATAAATAATAATTGATTTAATTATGATTTTTTTCTTTAGTCTGAAAATAGCATTCACGAGGAAATTTGTAAGTCATATAACTTGCATTAGATTGCATAGATATTTAAATGAATATTTTCCACCTTTTCTCCCTTAAATCAGTACATGCTTAAAAAAACTGTTGCCCAACTAAAGCTGTATTTTCGACTTAACTATATCCGTTAACTTTTAAAAAAGCACAAAGTGCATAAAAACGGTTTTTAGACGAAAACTAACATATTACTTTTCGTATGCACGTTAACTTACAACGTGGATAATTATCAACGTTGAAAACTCAACGTTTATACATTTTCACACCTAGCGTAACTTCTTCGCGTTATTACCTAAAAAGTTTTGCTTACGCATGTTCAATTATACCGGAACTATCATAAATACTCACTATTTAAAAAAATTTGATACTCCAATTAGTTTAACGTAGATTTGCTATAAATACTTAACGTTGATAGGTATGAACGAAAATACAGCTTAAATTTAATAAACATCCATTTTAATAGCATTCATATGATCAAGATTTTTTAATTCTTGAAACGTCATTCTCACCTACATATATTTCTAATATTTCAAATGGGTGGTAGATCTCGTTCCAAATCATAGGCAACATTGCGTATCAAATGTTTTCCTTTCAAAAGTAATTTAACCCTTTACACAAATAAATTTGTGTTGAAATCTATATTTCAGATACAGTGGTGGAATATATATTAGAACGATTAAAATTTTTTATAATTTTATTCTCGTTGTCTTTATTTTTAAAGATTAAAATAATGGCTAGATTCGCCCCAGAAGGCGAGAAGATGGTTCAGAAAATTGTGCAGAATTTTAACGTAATGTTTGTTTTTTTCTTTTGTCATTTTTTTAAGTGGGCTTGGCTTTTAATGAAAAATTTGCGATATCGACCTTTTATCAAATTACATAGTACAATTTAGCGAGTACTGATCGGCTCTGTACAAACTGTATATTTTTGAAAATCCTATGAAATTTCCCTAAGTTTTGCGTTATTTTTAGTAAAGTAATAAATAAAGTAAGATTTAATGAAAAATAAAGCAAAAGAAGAATTTGCAAACCTCAAGTTGTCATGTACTTAGACATTTATATTGGATATAATTTTTAACCAAACGCTCCCGAGTAATATATGATTTTTAAAAATCGATAAATTTCAAGCGCATTTTTTGGTTTGAAGTATTTATTTTTGGATTATTAGTGCATATTTTTGGGGTTTTAGTGGATATTTCAATTTAAGTGCATATTTTGCATTTTTTACTGCATATTTTAAGCGCAAATTTTTTTTTAAGTGCATAAAAGTCGCTGCCCTGATGACCATAATGATCATTAGGATCATATTATTATCATTACGTTACGTAATTCAATCACAAAATTATAGCCTTAGACCTGTGGTTCCCAACCTGAAGCACTCGCCTCAATGGGGGACAATCTCAATATTTTAGAGGGCAATGGGCACATTCTTGATTCTTTGTACACTCAAAATAGTTTGGCAGTTACTAAATGACAGTTTTGTATGTAGTAATCACTATTTGTTATTTTAACTGCAATTACAGTTGTTTTCTATTGAAAAATAAAAAACAATTGTAATTTCGTAAAAGTTTGCTGACTCAGCAAAATTTTAGTTAAGAAGGTTCTAGAAAATTGCTAATGTCAGCAAAATCCCTTTGCTAAAAATCACCGAGCTAATTTCTAGCAAAAAAGTAGTAAATTCAGCAAAAGTTGTGTTAACGCTTACAAGGGAAGTCTGAAGTTATTAGGTTCATAATATCTCAGAAACCTAATAATTTTTCGGGCTAATTGGGGTAGATGTTTTCGATATCGATACTAAAAACTTATTATAAAAGCAATTTATGCAAAGTTTTACAAACTAGATCACTTTATATATCCTCAAAACTGCATTATTATTTGTAAACTTCAAAATAAAAAATGTCGTTTTGTATGCTCACAAAAAATTAAAAACGAGTTTCAATTACGAAATTGATAATATCGATTATGTTTTAATTGATTTTGAAACTATCACGCACAAAATATTATTAATTACTAAAAATTGCGTACGATTAACTGAAAAAATTAAAATATTTAATTGATTCAAATACAGTCATGTGCAATATAATAGGGAAATTAAAGTTTTTTTCTAATTTTATTCTCGTTGCCTTTATTTTTAAAGATCAAAATAGTGGATAGATTCGCCCCAAAATCCGAGGAGATAGTTTACAAAATTGTGTAGAATTTTAACGTGATGTCTGTATTTTTATTTTGTCACTTGTTTTAAGTAGGCGTGGCTTTTAATGAAAAATAAGCGATATCGACCTTCCATCAAATTGCATAGTAAAATTTAGCGAGTACTGATCAGTTCTGTAAAAACTGTATATTTTTGGGATTCCTATAAAATTTCCTTAAGTATTGCATTATTTTTTTCTACAAATGGTCGCCACACTTAAAATGACAGTGCCTTAAACATGACCAAATTTTTCTTTGTTTTTAGCGATTTTAAAATAAAGTTAACAACACTGAAACTTCAAAGTGAATGGGCTTATTCTATACTTAGCGCGGTATAACAAATCAGTCAAGGTTTTTTTACGTTATAGTATAAAGCATTCCGTATTTAAACTATCTCCTCGGATTTTGGGGCGAATCTATCCACTATTTTGATCTTTAAAAATAAAGACAACGAGAATAAAATTAGAAAAAAAAACTTTAATGTCCCTATTATATTGCACATGACTGTAAATACAATATTTTTTTAAAAACAAATTCTTAAAAAATAATTAGATTATTTATGCTAAATATTTTTTGTGTGCAGGCGCATTTTTCCACATCGCCAACCGCAATGAGGCCCATTATTATTGTTTTTTTTTTAACATGTTAACTTTTTATTTATGAAATACTATAGAATCTTACAAAATCTCTATAATTTCTCGTCATTATGTCTTTGATTTTCTCATGAATTGTTTCTTATTTTTTTTTTAAGAAACTGCAATGATTAATTATAACATTTATAAATATGGGCTTTTTACATACACATACAACAAATAACCTGCATTATAACTAATTGCGTTATGAAAATAAATAAACAAATATAAAAACAGTATCCCGGAAATTTCTGCATCGTTACACATTGCAACACCACCTTCATATGAATTGAGACATGTGTAAGTATGTGGTAGGAAAACTGTCAGTACATATGTTTATACCAAAGATTCTCAAATGGGGTGTCGCGAGCCCCTGGTGAAAAAAACGTGATTTTAAAAACTTTTGCAGGGAATGAAAACTTTGTGTACCTACCTACACTTGAAATCTAAGCTTTTTAAGTTTTCTAGGGTCTTGGTTGGAAACCCCTCGATATTTCCCTAACATTTTTTCTCTGGTAAGTCCCCCAAGTTGTTTTTAATTTTCTGGAATACAATCTTTTTTGTTGCTGACACAACTTAGATATTTGTTTCAATCGAAATTTTGTTGTGTTAACCGAATTTCTGCTACCACAAACAAATAAATCAGTGGCTATAACCAAAGCATTCGGTTGGCAAAAAATTCGGTTGTCACAATAAACTTATTTTCTGTGTCTGCAAAATTTTTAAAATTGGGTGTCCGCGCGCCAATAAATATGTTTCAAGGGAACCGTAAAGAAATAGTTGGTGGGAACTGCTGCTATAGACCAACATCTGTAAGAAACAAAAGTCTTTCTCAAGACTTTCGTCAGTTAAATTAAAGCCTGATTTTTTTAAGTTTTAAATAAAAAAACCAACTAAATTATCTTAAGGCATAGATAATGTGATTTTATAAGAAAAAAATATATAAAAAAAGACTTGAATAACAACATATGCCTTTAACATTTTAGAAATACACAAGGTACTTTTAGTAACATACATTTCAGATTGTTTTAATAAAATTTATATTAACATGCAACATGTTGCATGTTTTTTTTTCTTTATTATTTTTATAAAGTCTGTTATTATTGTGGCATTTTTTCTTAACTTGACTTTTTGCTGTTGTGGTTGAAACAAACATACAAATTGCATATTTATGCTAAATTATGATTATGATGATTTACCTTACTATGTTTAACTTTATTGGGGAAAATACATATAAAATATTTTCCATTCAAAATTATCAATTTTGAATTTTTTACTTCAAAAATTTCTAATTTGTAAAAAATTTTGAAAAATTGTGATTCTTAAAAGAATAGAATTTACTTGATATTGTTCTCTGGGTCATTAATTTCAAAACTTTCTTACGATGTTTAACGGTAATTCTCAATATTTAAGCTACTTTTAAAGTCAAATACTAATGCTGATTCTCTAATATTGAAAATGTTGAAAAAAATCAATTATAAATGCATATTTTTCGTATTATAAATGTATATTTTTCGATTTAAAATACATAAATATATAAAGTATATAAAACACAATTATAAATGCATGAACTTCCGAGACTTAACAACCCTACTAAAAAAATATTATATGACTTTTGATATTATATGTAATTATATCCGAAAAATGAGAACATCTAATTGTATCAAATTAGATCGTATTATGGTCATATTAGATCTAATTTGACACAATTAGATCTAATTTGACACAATTAGATCTAATTTGATGGAATAAGATATGGTTTGATACAATTTTATCCGGATTTTGTCCTCATCCAAATATATCAAATATAATATAATCATATCCAACTAGATGTAATGGTATATAATTCGATACAATTATTCATAATTATATGAGGCATATGTAACTATATATAGATCTATATATAATTGGATATTGTAATATTGTGCACTATATATTGTGCAATAATAACAAGATATAGTTATATATTTAGGATATAATTTCGTAAAATTTTATATAATTATATCTTGTTATATATGTTCCAATATATAATTATACAAAATTTTATATGAAAATATATGACTATATCAAAACTTTTTTACTTGGGAAAATATTTAAATCTTTCAAGTTATGAATTCATTCAATGGAATGGTATATGAACATTTTCTGAACCTGAATTAAATTTTTCGTGAATTAAGCTCAAATTTATACCCTGTTTTTATAAAGCGACCGGCATTATTTCTCCAGAGGAATTGTGTGTATTTTGTTATTGTAAGATGCCAAAAGTTTTTTTTTTCCTCATGCCAAAAGCTATCAAAAAATCGATGGCACAATATCAAAAATGTTTGTCCTACTAATCGGCCCACTCTAACCTGCATACATAAGTACACATTTGTATCGTAGTACATGGTTATATATACATTTTAATTTAATATTCTCTTACAAATTGTTTTGAATTATCAAAGCTACTCATAACTTTTATAAGTGTAGGGGGTATGACTTTAAACTAAATTTTAGGGTTAGTTTTATAGCCAAAACTAACATCGATTTTGTTCTTGCATATTTCTTAAGCATGAAATTTTCAAACAAAATTCCTGACTTAAGAAATATTTAAGCAAAACAATTTTTATAATTCTGACTATAAAACTGGGCCTAAATATTAATAAAGAAAATAAATAACTGCATTAAGAGACTTATGTCATTAAAATTAATTGCAATTGCATTTAAAAAAGTGTACACTTCAATTTCATTTAAAATTAACTGATAAATATGTTTAGAAAAAAAACTATACATCTCCAAATACATATTTTTCATATTGGACATGGAGAAATAGCTCAAATAGAATGGCAATTTTTCACTCTACTGTAAGTAATTTAATTAAATCCAATTAATGAATATTAAATATTGCAATGGAATTTTTCAATTGTGAAAAAATATAAATTGAAGTGATAAAACCGAAAAGGCAGGCTGTCTATCGCTGTTTTATATAAAATATAATTAAAACTTAAAAGTTAAAGTAAAATCCTTCACCATCGAATTCGGTATTAAAAATTAGGGTGAAAGAAGTGTCGGACAGAAAATTCTTTTTAAAATAGGTAGAATCTACCCCCATCTGTTGAGCACTTTTAGAACTACTTTTTGGATTTATTAAATCCAAGTGATTAGAAAAAACGGCTAATATGTTGCTTTTTTGGAAACTGATAGGGAGAGATCAAAGGCGATGAAAGATGAAGAGCTTTACATATAACAACACTGTAATTGCGCGAGATAATAAAATTTATAACATTTCTTGTGAGCCATCTATTGGAGCATCCAAAATGACAAACTAGCACAGATTTACCAAATCGCCATTTTTGGAAAAGTAGCTTAGAAATGGAAATAAAAATTCAGAAACATCTAGTAAAAATATAAAATAATTTGAATGTCCGATGTCTTGCCCGATGAACTTTGCGACTTTGGTGGAGGGTTTACTGGACGTTATGTAATCGGACCTATATCTTTTCATATTTCATTTCAAAATCTTCTATTAAATTATAATGTAGTTCTGTAACTATTGAATAACACAGAAAAATTGCATTGTTTAATATGTTTACAGGTAATTATATATCGAGGGCTAATATTCAATAGGGGTCATCTGACATTTTAAAGAAGTAATATAGTTGAAGTATAATAGTTGATTTAAGTGTTTTTTGCATGTTTTAAACAAAAATACAGTAATGAAGGAATTTACAGTTGAACTGCTAAAGTGCAATCGGCGTAGATTAGTATGATTTTTAAAGATATAAATTTTCGTTACTATAAAAACAAAATCTTGAATTTCATTTTAACCAACATTGAAAACTATTTTTTTTTGTAAATTTTTTTCAAAAATTATCTACAAAGCTTGAGTTTTTATTGCATTTTATAGCATTTAGCAAAAATGGTATTTAATGGCAAATGCCAAAAAAACTTGCCCTGATTATAATTTAAGCACAAAGTCTATAAATTCATCTTTGGTTTTCCTTAAAACTAGAGAATTACATACAGTGAGAGGATTATCTGCATGATATTAATGAATTTTTACATAAAACCAATGAAGAATTAATGGAATTTTTCATAAACTGTTTTGAAAATTTTTATTTTATTTATTAAAAGTTTCATACACTTAATAACAAAGTTGCATTAAAACTGAATTCATAAAAGATATGAGGGTTTTTCATCAAATTTAAGAAATTTTTCCTTTATTTTGTAAAGAAAACTTCTTTAGTTTACTGAAAAATTTCATTAAAACTCTAGAGTTGATTTATAGGAAGAAGAAGAAGAAAACATTTTTATTGAAAAATTTAACAGACACAAGGGAATTACCAGACTGCCGCAGTTTCGTCTCACCCAAAGACTCGTCAGTGGTTAGTTTATGTGTCAACTGATCAAAGTAATTTTTAATTGTTAATTTGTCTCTATATGAAAAACTTTTTGTGTATTGCCATCAGAGAACAGTTTGAGTACAATCGTTTTTATTGTGCAGCCTTACCATTCATTGCTTTTGACATGTATTCATGCAACAACAATAACTAATGCTATTGCTATTATATACATTCATTGTTTTTGATGAGTGGTTTTTACGCATTATTTTTATAATGCCACTACATGTCAAGCAACGAAATGAAGAGATGACGCATTAAAAAAATAAAATCAATCACAACATTCATTTAGTATTCGTTGACCTGTTGCAGTATTTTGAAAAATGCAGTGTGAAGAAATTTCCATTTTTTTTATTTAAATATGAAATATGCATATATTTTTTCATTTTGTTAATGTTTAAGTGAAGAAAATAAACACCAAAAATATACTAAAATATTTGACAGAAAAAAATTTTCAATTTTTATACAACCAACATTGAGACTATTCGTAACAATCGGTATGTATTCATACCAATCATTTTATATTCGTTGCTTTTGTAGGTGTTAGGTAAGATTAACAGAAGACATGCAGTGCAATGTATGGCTTTCGTCATACTCACTTTTTTTCAATTGTGTCTGTATTGCTTCACTGAAATGATGTGTATTGACAACAATATGCACATTTTTTGTGATTGCATTCAAAAGCATAAAATAAGGCACTCAACCCGTTCTCTGATTGCCATGACCGGGAATTGAACCGGCAGCCCTCTGCACAGGCTATGACTCGTAGCATCACCTCTTAACAAGTTACACCACTGTCGGCATAGCGCTGAGTGTGGCTAATTGAAGTTTTTTCAATCACAGCCTATACAATGTATGTTTTGTACTCACCCAGTGTAGAAAATCATTACTAGATACGTGGTTATGTAACTACATACTTGGTAATGGTAACTAGTTACTTTTGTTATTACATTTCTTATTACCTTTATATGGCGATGTCGCGAAAAATAATGAGTTATGGTTACACACCAGCATACGAAAAATCAAAAAATATATCGTTACCTATGTGCTTACCAGTACATATTGACAAAAATAATGAGTCTAAAAATAGATGTTCAAAAAAATAAATTATATAAAAAAAATATTTTTTATTGTATTTTTTTTTTTTAATAAAATTTGCTGGTGCGGGAATCGAACCTGGGTCTACAGATTGCCAGTCAATAGCTCTACCATCTGAACTATATCGACATGTAATATTTAATAGATAAAGACATAATTGACCTGCTGCACACAAGTAAGCTTACTCGCGAACATACAAAAAATCAAAAAATATGTGGTTACATATATCCTTACCAGTGTTTAAAAAATATTGAGTCTTTTAGATTTCAAAAAATTTTCAAAAAAATCAAGAAAATTATTTTCTATTTGAAATAATGATAAAAATAAGTCATTATTAGTAACTCATTACTATATGTTATAAAATAATGCAGAAGGTAAGTGGGTGTCATTACTGGTAGTCCAAAAAATAATGATATGTCATTACCGTTTCTACACTGGCCAGAATTAACTAATACTTGAACAATTTATTTTTCAATTAGAATGTTTCCTCTCTTAATCCTATTGTTTTTTCTCCTTTTTCACAAGTAATTATCACATTATGATGCGCTTTATTCACATTCAATAGTTGGATACTCGTTCAACAAAATTCCCTCTGTGTACCCATTGTTATTATACACATGTTTCCAGGCAAACATTGCAATATTTTTATATGAGTCATATTTTCAAACCCAAACAAATGTATATTTGCAATTTTAGTTTTATGATTATTATATTTGTGAGATTCAATAATATATATTATTTTGTGGGGCATTATACCAGTCTTATTTTGTTGCATGTTAATTTAATTTGTAAGACTGTTAAAAAATCAACAAAATGACTATGTATTTTACCGGTAGATGCATTTCATTCCATCCAAATATACAGTGTGTTCGTTTACTCGAAATTCTTACTACTTTTACTACAATTGGAAAGTTTTGTTTACTTTTTGTATTGATTTTTTCCAGCTGTAGTAAAAGTAGTAACTTGTAGTAGGTAAACGAACACGCTTATAAATTCATGAGACCATTTTATATTTGCCGACAACAAATATATTAGGGGTTTTCATATAAACCAGTAAATGCCTTGTAAACCTTGTATAAATATAAACCAAATTTTTTATGTAAGGAGTTTGACATTAAACTCATAAACATACCAGGTTTACACTGTTTACGAGAACAATACGAGTTTATATGAAAACCCCTATTATATTAGAAAAATGGCGAACATGACAAGACAGTTCTTCCAAACATACCATATATATTACGATCAAAATATGTTTGGGAAAGCGCATTTTTAGCGTAATGTAAAAGAATACATATTTCCCATCATGTAATACATGCACAAATTTTGGTTATACCCCTAATACACATGCATATCATAAATATGAAGTAGAGTTGAGGGCTTTAATTAGGTCTCAATTTTCTTTATTACAACAGTTTATTGTACCAAAACTACTTATGGAAGTTTTAAAATATTATTGTTACGCAATTATGATAAAATACCCACGTCTGTTTTAACAGATAATTAATTTATTTATAGGATACAGAGACGTATCTCATCTATTTCTGTTTATCATATTCATATAATTTTAGTGAAAACTTTATCAAAATTATTCCAATTTCATCTGTTCTAGAACCGATTCCGTGGAACTAGTTTTGTAAGCCTTTCCAAGGAACTAAAATTTAAGGTGTAGCCAACTTATAACTTTTTTTTAAACTAGCCTCAACAAAATTTGACAGTTGCTACGTACATGCCAGTTGTTTACGTAGATACCAACAGTTGGTGATTTTAACTGTAATAACAGCTGTTGTACAAACAACAACTACATATTTTGACAGTTATTTAGAAAACCAACTAAAGAAAAGTACTGCATGTTGTAAAAGTTTTTAGTACTATATTTAGACTGGTCAAAAACTAGTAGTTTATAGTAGTTTTTTATATAATTTATTTTTTTGAAAATCTATTTTTAGACTCATTATTTTTGTCAGTACTGGTAAGCACATAGGTAACGATATATTTTTTGATTTTTCGTATGCTGGTGTGTAACCATAACTCATTATTTTTCGCGACATCGCCATATAAA
The DNA here is from genome assembly GCA_949987735.1 of Leucophora obtusa. Lineage (NCBI taxonomy): Eukaryota > Metazoa > Arthropoda > Insecta > Diptera > Anthomyiidae > Leucophora > Leucophora obtusa. Next base: position 172,985,349 of record OX465298.1, read on the forward strand.
GGTAATAAGAAATGTAATAACAAAAGTAACTAGTTACCATTACCAAGTATGTAGTTACATAACCACATATCTGGTAATGAATTTCTACACTGGGCAGTGTAAATAACTTTTATTTTGTAGTTTAGTTTTGTAGGGAAACCAGTCAGTATAATAGCAGTTATTTTTAATATTATAATAAACAACTACCGAAAAAATATTTTTGCATAAAACTATTTTAATTATTATTTAATTAAAAAGTAAGAATTTTCGTTGAGTTTTTGAAAATTCTTGCTTCGTAGATGCATTTCATTTGGTATTTTCTTATGTGTAAATTCATAAATGCTTTTTAAAGTTATATGAGGCTTACAAAACAAAATAGCTTAAAACACCGATAACCTTAAAATATCCTAATGAAATACTGTTGAAATAACGTTATCCATTATCACTGATCTTATGAATCGATTGAAAATCCAGCTCTTAAGTAAATTTTTGAATGAGAATCAACTCTTTGGCTTTTGAAATTGCTATTCATTATTAGTTTTCTTATTTTTTACTCTATGAATATTTTTTATAAATTAAAATTCAAAATCATGTTTAGCTGTTATATTCAACTAAATTGTCAAATTATTATGTCAACTTACTCAAAAGTGAACAGCAAGCGGCAGCAGACAGGCAAACATGAATAAAAAATAGCAATATAAATGGTTATTGTTTGACTTTTTACGGTTACTTAATTTAATTATATTTTAATTTATGTTTCTTCGCACAATAATACAACAGCATGGTGTTTTTTAAAACGATTTCTCGATTAATCGTCAAAATTTGTGTAAGCCAAATTTTTACTAATACCAAAAACTAGTAGTTTTTGAAAACATTTTGTACCCAGGAAAATTTTCTGTTCCAAAGAATCGGTTGTAGAATAGCTACTCTTCATTCACAACCACTTCTACTGTCGATTCTAACACCGATTCTTTTTGTTTGAAATTGTCCCAAAAGCAACCCCTTCTATAGCTCCAAATTGGAACCGGTTGCTCTGGAATCAGTTCTGGAACTAGTTCTGGAACTGATTCTACGTCACCCACACCTTCCATATAGGATCCCAGGAACTGGTTCCGGAACCAGTTCCATGGAATCGGTTGCAGTGGAACCAGTTGTAGAATGGGTGTGGTTGGCTACCGATTGTAAAAAATTTTCCTGGGCAGGAAAATTTTCTGTTCCAAAGAATCGGTTGTAGAATAGCTACTCTTCATTCACAACCCCTTCTACTGTCGATTCTAACAAAGATTCTTTTTGTTTGAAATTTTCCCAAAAGCAACCCCTTCTATAGCTCCAAAGTGGAACCGGTTGCTCTAGAATCAGTTCTGGAACTAGTTCTGGAACTGATTCTACGTCACCCACACCTTCCATATAGGATCCCAGGAACTGGTTCCGGAACCAGTTCCATGGAATCGGTTGCAGTGGAACCAGTTGTAGAATGGGTGTGGTTGGCTACCGATTGTAAAAAATTTTCCTGGGCAGGAAAATTTTCTGTTCCAAAGAATCGGTTGTAGAATAGCTACTCTTCATTCACAACCCCTTCTACTGTCGATTCTGACAAAGATTCTTTTTGTTTGAAATTGTCCCAAAAGCAACCCCTTCTATAGCTCCAAAGTGGAACCGGTTGCTCTAGAATCAGTTCTGGAACTAGTTCTGGAATTAATTCTACGTCACCCACACCTTCCATATAGGATCCCACGAACTGGTTCCGGAACCAGTTCCATGGAATCGGTTGCAATAGAACCAGTTGTAGAATGGGTGTGGTTGGCTACCGATTCTAAAAAATTTTCCTGGGTACCCAAGAAAAATTTTTACAATCGGTAGCCAACTACACGTATTCTACAACTGGTTCCACTGCAACCGATTCCATGGAACTGGTTCCGGAAGCAGTTCCTTGGATCCTATATGGAAGGTGTGGGTGACGTAGAATCAATTCCAGAACTAGTTCCAGAACTGATTCTAGAGCAACCGGTTCCACTTTGGAGCCATAGAAGGGGTTGCTTTTGGGACAATTTCAAACAAAAAGAATCGGTGTTAGAATCGACAGTAGAAGGGGTTGTGAATGAAAAGTAGCTATTGTACAACCGATTCTTTGGAACAGAAAATTTTCTTGGGTAGTTACTTGTCAAGTTCCACATAAATTTTAAGTGCAAAACTAGAAGTTTTCAAAATATGCTAGTTTTTAGTTATAGTATAAAATGGGTTGAAATATCAAAACAAATAATTTGTAACTGAAAATAGAACTCGAAATATTCGAAAGGTCCACATAGAAAGATAATTCCCCAGCAAAAACATGGTATCAACTTCTTACCAGCCATTTACTCGTTTAAATGCTTTTGTTCACGATGTCGGTAGTCACTATGTTGTGTTTTTTGTAAGTGAGATGGTAATGCGTACTCATTACTTTGTGTTTTTTTGCAAATGAGAAGGTAATGACTACCCATTACTTTTCAAACATGCGACTATAAGCAATTAAACGAGTAAATAGGCTAGTAAGTAGTTTAAACCCTGCTTTAGGTGGGTCGGTTATGAATTTCACTTTATTGGCATCAATTTGTAATCAGTGTTAAATATTCAAGTTTTACCCAGTGTAGAAAATCATTACCAGGTACGTGGTTATGTAATTACATACCTGGTAATGCTCACAAGTATTGACAAAAATAATGAGTCTAAAAATAGATTTCAAAGAAATAAGTTTTATAAAAAAGAAATATTATCTCGAAATGTTACAATATAATTGATACAAAAAAATATAATTGACATGCTGAGCATAAATATAATAACGTCAACATAAAAAAAATTAAAAAAATATTTGGTTACATACATATACATATGTATCCTTTCCAGCATTGAAAAATATTAAGTATAAAAATAGATTTGAAAAAAATTTACAAAAAAATCTAGAACATTACAACATATTCCAAATAGTCATAAAAATAAGTGGTTATTGGTACATAACGCATTATTTTTTATTTTGAAATAATGGAAAAAGTAACAAGTTATGAGTAACTCATTATTATGACTTTAAAAATAATGCAAAAAGTCGGCGTCATTACTGGAGTCCAAAAAATTACGATATGTCATTTTCGTTTCTACACTGGGTTTTTTCAAAAGTAGCAGGTTCTTAAAATCCATAAGCTTTTATTATATTAACTGAATGAACCGTGATTTATCGTGAATTTTATCTGAATAACCGATTAATCGTCGAACAATTGAAAACTTTAACAGTACTTAAACAAAAAAAAAATATTATAAACTTTTTTTATTTCTAGTTTATTTCTACAACCCAGCAAAAAAATTGCAAGTAGTGCTTTACAAACTACTTCTTTTAATGCTTCACATGTATCCGTTAGTGTATTTTTACTGCTTTTTTAGAAGTTATTCCGAACAACTTCAAAAAATCACTTCTTTCATTGCTTCCCAAATATCCGTTATTACATTTTTACAGCTTTTTTAGAATTACTTCTGCACAACTTCATAAAATCACTTCTTTCATTGCTTCCCAAGTATCAGCTTTTTTAGATTTACTTCTGAACCACATCCAAAAAATCACTTAAGTATTGCTTCTAAAGAGTAATTGCTCCAAAAGTGATTTTGGTATCATTTGGCATTTTCAAACAGAAGGTCCCGGGTTCGATTCCCGGCGGGACCAATATTTTTTTATTTTTTTTTATATTTTTTTATTCTATTAATTTTTTTTTAATATTTATAATTAATTTGTTTAAATTCAATATTTTTTAATTTTAAAATTTTTAAAAATATGTATATATAAAAAAATGGTGAGAAATTGCTTTGTATGCACTTGTAAAAATAGTACTGAAACCAATATTGAATTGGAGTGCACCTTTTACACTTGTTTAATAAGTACTTTTATTGAAGAGAATAAGGAACAATATTTCGCATTAACAAAGTGGTGTTTTAATGCCAGTCAACTTTCATATGGGCATTTCCATCATGTCGAACGGGACCGTCGTACACCTTTAAAGTGAAAAAAAGTCAAAATAAAACGGATTTTTATTTTGACAATAGGCTTTACTTATACCTTTTTATTAGCCCTACAATTGGTGCTGAGGTTGATTTTTAGCAATTTTTCGTTTTCAAGATAATTGTAAAAAAACAAGGCATTCGCACGGGACAAAAAGAGAAGTGGTTTTCGCGGCTAACAATTAAAATGCCGATTTCAGCGAAACCTGAAGCAATATTTCAATGTTACTAATTTTACACTGTTGTGCATTGATGTCTTTTAAAAATGGTTGTAATTTTACCCAAAAACGATTCATATTATTTTTTTAATTTAATTTTATTCACTGTCGCACGTGACATGTCGCACGGGACATTTTTTTCCATCATGAGATTTATGTTGTTTCTGTTGCTCTTTTTACAAAATTATATATAAACAAGCTTAGTAAAAATGTTTTTAAATCGACAGATGTATTCAAGGTATTTATTTTAATATAATAACCAAAAACAATCTTAAAAGAAATATGTATTATGAATTAACCCAGCAAAATTGTCGGATGGAAAGAACCCATTGTAGAACAACTTGTACGTGCATGCAACCTGTTATAATTTATGTTCTATCATCGGTGATTTTTGTTTGAGTTTGTCCCAAAAGCAACAGGTTCTTTTCCTCCAAACTAGAACGTTACTTTGGAACCGGTTCTAGAACCAGTTATAGAACTGGTTCCGCGACAGTGAAACCTTCCATTTTGACTCCCAGAAATCAGTTCTAGAACCTGTTCCACGTAACCGGTGGTAAAAACACCTGTTCTAGAACAGATTCAGAGGCAACCAGTTCAAAAAACTTTTGCTGGGAAGTATTTATTTATATGAAAATATAAAACACAGTTTTTTTTTTTAGAATAGGCAGTCCTAGCTACTTTTACTTCTTGACCATGGTGCATGCCAATTTTAAAAAAATTTAAAAGTAAGTATTTCTGTAAATAAAACATTTACATAAGAAAAAAAATTTAAAATTTTTAAATTTCACACTTACGATGTCGCACGTGAACAACTGTGTATAAGTACCAAGATCACAATTCTTCTTATTTTTCAGATAGGTTTTTTTTTATTTTAATTGTATAAAAAATCTCTGTTTGTAATCAATATTTGATGAGCTTTCTGAGTGTACTTTTAACGCACTGATAACAAATGTTGTTTTTCAATGTCGCACGGGACATCGAAATATGCGACAATTCAAATCAAAAACTTACAGTTATTTTCAATTGCATTGTTTATTATGCATTCTTTTATGACTCTTTGTACCTTTAGAAATATTTTAGAAAGCAAAAGTCAATGCATAATGTCTCTGTTTAAAAACTTTTATCAAAACAAAATGTGCAATAAAAATATCCAAATAAGAAAAGATGCGCTTGTGCGACTTTGCATTCGAATACCTTGAAATGGGGTATGAATAAATGCGAAATCTTTTTACGTTATTTAAATTTGATTGTTTCCCTATGAAAATATTATAAAACAAAGTGTTTTCAAGAACTTTTAATATTTTAGTCTCGGTGGACCTTTCGGTGGAAATGCCCATATCAAAGAATAGCTCAGCGGTAGAGCTCAGCGACTAGCAATCGTGAGGTCGCAAGTTCGATACCCGGTGGCGGCAATAAAAAAAACTTTTGTAAAATAAAAAAAATATAAATTTTTTTGTGAAGAATTTTTTTTTAACTTTTAATTGGTGAAAAAGAGCTTCCTTTGCACTCGTTCAAAAAGTACTGAAAAAATGTTAAAGTCGGAGTACTCCTCTCCTATGACAACTCAATGTTAAAATCATTAGTGTTTATATTAAAAAATAAGTACATCTAGTTTATCAATTGTAGTGCTTTTTCTACTGCTTCGGCATCTCTTTTTTCGCTGGGAATTGTTTCGTAATTTTATCTCATGGTTTAAGCCCCGCCTGTTTAACTGCTTGGTTAATATTAATTCTTACTATACATACAATCGTAATTATGGGAAATGTTGTTGGCAACATTGATGATAGACTAACCGATTTATGTTATATAATACATTAATAATATTATGACTAAACTTTAACTGCCACATTCGTTGTAACGTAAAACTTGTAATCTGACAGTTTGAGTTTGAAACGAATACAAGTATTTAAACTTAATCGTTTAATCTTTCATAAACAATTACATTCTTATGGTATTTTCTTTTTGTGATTTTTCATCTTTGTTGGAAAAACTAGGGTGGGAGTTTTATAGAATTATTTTACTCTAATCTACCTTTGTTTAATTAAAAAAAAAACAGTTGCGGTTAATTTTTTAAATATAATATTATTAAATTATATTGTATAACATTATTAAGTTGGGATTTATGTTGTTTTTCTTATTCTATAATTACCGTATAATTTTTATTTTTTCTCATCATCATACAACATAATTTCAATAATAATTATTTCAACACAATTTACTCTTAACATGGATTTTAAATAGTTTTCTAGTTACATGTAACTTTTAACATGTTGTAATGTTCGAATTTACATAATTTGTGCATAAAATATAGTAGAATTATGGGAATGAAAGTTTTTGGGAAAGGTTGTTAACATTTGCAGATACATTTTGAAAAGATCGGAAAACTTTTTGTACTGTTTCAAAATATGCGTAGTCTACGGAGCCGAGTTTAAGAATTTTAAAATTTTGTATTGTATGAATTGTGCCAAGGCATCTCTTCCTATCCCTCCCATTTTTATTAGATAAAGCTGTTCCATATTTTGAAAATCCACAGGAGCCGTGGTAAAGCAATTTAAAATTTCGGGTTGTATGGATGGCATTAGTATTAATGAACTAATGCTAATGAAATTTCTCAAGTATGTCAAATTTATTTTTATCGAAAAAACATTAATTCCATTAAACAAATTATTTTGCAAATTGTGAAAAAATACTTTGTTTTAGACTTACCCCTATAAAGATATCACTCTTTCCCAAAGAAATCGTCAGAGCATGACGTTTTTAGAATTTCTAGAAATCTTTTTTGGGACAAATTACAAACTCAATGAGAATTTCCTGTCCTCCTTTAGCAACGTTATTCAAAATTTCAAATATAAAAGAAAAAACAAAAGCAACAATAAAAAATTGGAAATAAATATAATATTTTTAGAAATCATATTGAAAAATCACAGATTCTCAGAAGCTATTTTTTCATAGAAAAATTCTTAAATTTTGTACATAACATTATTGCAAATATTATTGACAATATTATCGTCGCTTGGACCTACACCATACAATAGGTGTATAATAATTTTACACAAGATATCGGTCAACTGTTTTTTTCTATTTTAGAAGGATATAAAAATTGCACAATATTATCTACACAGTACAGAATATTTTCTACTTGTCATGTTTGCGCAATACGACTCAAATGCTTTTTGATTTGTTTAGTAAATGGAAGAAAACGAAAAGACCAAGATTTTTCACTTCAGAATCTTGATTTGCCTAACTTATGGTAATTAGGGGTTTTGACCTTTGCAGTTCTATAGAACCAAGATATTTAGTATAAGGCTTGGTTCTATAGAACTCTCTATAGAACTTTTGCATTAAAAATACAAAAATTGTTTTTCGGACCTTCTATATTTTCATATATTTAGACACAATATTGTTCCACCTCAAGTCCGTATAATAAGTTTGTGCTGATGTTTGCCGATCGACTCAAAATCACTTTTTGTTTCGATTTATCGATGTCCGTCCGTCCATCTGTCTGTCTTTCCATGCATTCTTATGCGCACTCTACGCAAATATTAAGATATTTTGATGAAATTTGGTACACAGACCTATGTCGACCCAAGAACGAAGCCTACTGATTTTGGTTAAAATCGGTCCATGTTTAGACCTAGTGCCCATATAGGTTCCCCCCAAAATTGGCTTTTTTACACGCTGCAGGTCGCTGACTAACATGGTCCCAAAGACAAAACAGGTTGACCATGCGCAAATTTCTCACATTAGATTCAGCAATGTGTTGCTGAAGTGGCATTTCCCAACATTTTAATGACAAAATTCGGTAGTTAAGTTGGCATTTTAATTTGAAAACTTGCCAATTTAACTACATAATTTTGTCTTTCAAAAGTTACAGAATTGCCCCTCAGGTGTTGTTGTAGTAGTAAAAACCAACAACAAATTACGTTTTTTTTTAATAAAAGTTTATTAATTTCTTTCATTACAAATAGGTATCACCGTAGCTGACTGAAATTAATAAATGAAAACTTAAAAATTCTATTCGCAATAAATTCATTCATTTATCAAAACACTTTGATAAATCGTTAAAACTGTTTGGGTTACAAATGTATCACGTTTGTGCGTTTACGTTATGATTTTTGATTGTAGGCGTGACGGTTAAAGGTCTTCTCCGTTAACATAAATATGAGGTTTTCCATACCAATTGCACTGATACAGGAAAAAGTATAATGTATCAATGTCAAACTTACAATATTTATTGTATTTAACACTCATAGAAATGAATCTGTAAAAATAGCAGAAATAGTTACTAAAAATTAGTTAAAAATGATGCTGCAGAAAAAACTGCTTAGCAGATGTTTCTACTAAATACTAGTAAAATGAGAACAGCAAAATTAAAACTGTTAAATTTACAGAATTTAAGTTATATGTAATTAGGCTAACTTTTAGTTAATTGAAAACAGCACATTGTACCGTAAAATCTGCATAAAATTTTGCTAAATATTTGTAGACTAAAAATAGCAAAAATAGACTGTTAAATCTACAAAATTTTTGCTATTTTTAAGCTAAATTTAGTTGAATGCAAATATCAGTCTATTCTGCTAAAATCAGCAGAAATATTTGGTAAAAAAAATGTAAACTGCTGTTTTCTAAAGGCTTGATTTTTATTTGCATTAAAAAAAATCGAAAAAACTCCGAAAATTTTAAATTATTTGGTGATTTTTAGGCTACAAATTATTTAGCAAATTTTTTTTGTTGATTTCAGCAGGTTTATTTGCTATTGTAGACGAGAGAACAATATGTTAACTGATAAAAGACTTTAATCATTTTGTACACTCAAAAAAATAAGTTAGTAGAAAAATTAGTAAAACGTCTTGTATATCAAGTGTACTAGTTTTCAGCAATTTTTTTGCTAAAATTCCGTTTTCAGGAAAATTTTTAGTTATATTTTTTTAGAACTAAACTAATTTTGAACTAATGTTTTACTAATTTATTTTGCTACAAAAATTGTGCTGATAACCGCATTCATAGCGTGGACGACAACCAGATAGACAAGATGTATATGTCGCAGCTTGTCTGGAAACAGAAATGACAAAAAAAGAAAAACAACTCTACACATATTATATATTTAAATTTTCAGCAAATAAATTAACTAAAGTAAAATTTCGCTACAAGTTTTTTGAGTTTTTTTCAGTCTACTAATATTCAGCAAAAAGTTTAGTGATTTTAGCAAGGATTTTTTTCATTTGCAGTCGACTAAGTGTTAGCAAAACTTTTGCTGAAGATTACTATTTTTTGGTAAAAATCAGCTCGCTGATTTTCAGCAAACCTTTTGCTGAAATTACCAACTTTTTTGCAAGCACGCTCCTGTCTAAAAATTTGTTGACACAGCAACATTTTGCTGACTTTACTGACTTTTGTTTTGAATGTAGTTAAAACCTAACTACAAAATGATTAAAGTTGACCATATAATTTATAAAGTATGGTTAATACATTAATAATTTGATTGCAACAACCACGTATGGCAGTAGGGACCATAGTTTTGTAGCCGCGATCATATTGCAACCATATATTTTCTCAAAAATCACCTCACTAGAAAAGAAGTTTCTTATTCAACAATTGTCTCCTATTTGCGTCCTTTCTTATTTCTGAAAATTAAAGATTATCCGGGGTAAAACGCCTAAAACTGTAAAAATAACTTACATTACCAGGATGGAACATTTGCAACAAATTCATAAAAAAAAATATTTCAACAAATTGCAGCTAGTTTTTCCTAGATATGTGTACGTGTCTTACATTTACCCACGCTCACGAGGAAAAATAATAATCTTACGCGTGATTCACGTAAATTCCCGAAAGAAAAACTTACCGGAAAAAATAGAATTCAAAAATTAAGGCAAATTGCAAAAAATAAACTTTAAATTGCATCGAATATATAATTCTGCCATTCATTTTTGTATTTAAAAAAAACTGTAAAAATAAATAAGAATAGAAATTAAAAGCATAAAAACTCACTCAGCCATGCATAAACCTGGCTAACGCACATTCGCTCAAGATCATTTTTTGTCTATTCACACACACTCACGTTTACGTGTGTAAATTTAGGTTTCCTTCAGACTCGCGTGTTCCACGTGAATCATGCCAAATTTTGATCACGTGCACACCTGTAGTTTTTTCAATTTAATTTTGAGTTAAAATAATAGCTGCGTTTGTGCGTCATTCCTATCAATGATATCTCGAACTATTTTGACAGTAGAAAGCCGGAATACGTTGAAAAACTGTCAAAATCGTTCTTGATAATACTGATAGAGAGTCACACAAATACAGCTAATATGTCAGTATCAAACGAATTGAAATTTGAATTCTTCAAAGGGTTGCTAAAATTAGTTTTTGCTAATCGAAATGTTAGTTATTTAACCACCCATACTCTGGCCACTTTTTGGAAACATTTTTAAAATTGTTCCATTTTTATTCGTATTAACATATATGGGATAATAAATACTATAAGTTTGACATTGATATGATATATTTTTTTCTGTAGAGGAACAGTTGGTATGGAAATTCTCATATGTATATTCAATTTTCCAATTCATTTGCTGTCCATGAGTAATACACATATGAATGTCTTCTCTAAAGTGTTCAAAGTATGTTAACAAGATTTACAAGCATTAACAACCACAACGCCATTTTGAAAACAGATATGTTCGTTAAAGTTATTAACAATAAAACATAAAAAAACTAGTAAAAAAAAAAAAATAAGACGGGCGTACAGACTTTATACTTGATTTTGTCTAATGTTAGGAGTATTTCAGAGAAAACCGGAAATATAGACGCTCGGTGCACATATAAAACGATTCTATCTAAAATCAATAGGCTTTGCCATTCACTCCATGTGGGTCAGTGTACTAGATTTCACTAAAATTTCTTTATATTTTCGTTCGATCAAGCATGTTAGCCAAACGATTTAAACCAAAATTAATGGCCTTCGTCCTTGGGCCATGTTTGTGTATTGAATTTTATCAAAATATCTTAGTACTTGGGACCTATTCCGAGCGCACAAGAATACATTAACTGACAGACGGACAACGCCAAATCGAACAACAAAGTGATTCTGAGTCGATCGGTTTACTACAAGGTGGGTCTAAGTCCAATATTTTTTGGTTCCCAACATCATCACAAATATACCCTGTCTACCTAGTGGTGTAGGGTGTAATGAGCCTATAGGTAGTAAGTAGACTGATCAAAAGATTGTGGTTTATGGAATTTGTTTACTTCTAAGGCATGGGAAATTTAACAAATGGACAGTATAACGAATCGCAAGTAACGTATGAATCATATAGAATGACAGGATTAAATGCTAACCCGAAAAAGTTCACAATGCCTAAAAAAGGAACAACACTTTTCGGACTAGGTCAAAAACATTTATTATACTAGATGGGTTCTTTGTAGGAAAAAATATGGTACAATATTTATTAGACGAATGTTGCTCATAATACGATATAAAGCTCAATAAAACCACTGAGAATTCTTAATCCGGAGACTTTGTTTCAAAAAATTATCTCTAAAAACAACAAATCTTTGGGTTAAAAGGAAAAACCTTCTTTTAATAAGGCCCACTCAATATGTATGTGTCTTTTTTTTCCATAAAATTAATAATTAAAACTTATAATCAATCAATTAAATAAATTAAAAAAAAAACTGACCCCAACAATAAAAACTAATTGAATTTATTTTTCTTATTAATTTGCAGTATAACTCTGTTACGGATTAAAAAGAACACAATATTCCATAAATAAAACACCCACATCTTATAACGGAAGAATTAATTTTTATCATTAAATAAATAATCAACAGCAGCGACATCAGCAACTTATTGCAACCATTACTACCTACAGTTGTGTTTTCTATCCCCCAGTTCTTGTTCGTAATTTCTTTATCGTAAAGAACTACCATCAGTAGAAGTAGTCAACGCCGTTGTCGTCATCATCTTAACACATAAAATAGTACGTAGTAAATCATACCAAAGATGCAGTGCGGTCTAGAACAAATGAACGATAGTGAACGTTCACCAAATCGAACAAATCTACGAGTAAATTTCAATGAAAAGGGCTCCGAAGTTAAAGAACGTCGTGAAAAGTTCCTCACCGCCAAATATGGTTCACATCAAATGAGTTTAATCAGAAAACGTTTGGCTGTTGAGATGTGGTTGTACGATGAATTGCAAAAACTTTTTGATCCGCCGGTAAGTTGAAAGTGGAATTAAAATTGCCTTTGTTTGTTGTTTTTAGATGTTTGTTTGCTTTTTTTCATCAATTATTATTTTTAGACCGAACCCGTTGATGTTGATATTGATGAAATATTAGATATGGATACAGATGATATAAGAAGATCTCATTTAATTGTGAGTTGAAATGTATTTTATTTAAACATTAAACAGAATTAAGATTTTCCTATGATCTCCTATATTGAAGAGTAGAGTTGGGAGTAATTATTTATTTTTTTTTTTGTAATGATAATTACTTATTTTCATTACCATTACATATACGTAATTGTAATGATATTTTTTTCATTTTCATTATATTTAAGTAATTGTAATGAAATATTTTTTGAATTTTCATTACTCGGAAGTAATTGTAATGAAATTAATTTAAAGCCCAAATAACAAATAAGCTTAAATTTTGAGGTCTAAAGCTATAAAATGTCCCATATGTGCTTCTCGGCCACAATATTTTATATGGAAATCGATAGCTTTTCCAATAAAGGCTAAAGTAATGATTTTTTTTTCATTTCTTACAATTAATTTGCTTTTTTTCATTACATTACAAAAAAGTAATGGAAATGAAAATCAAATTTCATTACCATTAGAAAGCACTAAAATTGACTATTATCACTGCATAAGTTCCAGTGTTTTATTTTTTTTTTTTTTTGTTATTCGAAAAAACTGATGTTTTTATAAGGAATTGTGGTTAGTTTCCATAAAAACTTTAGTGCCTATTTAATTTAAACTAAGTAACTTTTTCTGATTTTGTAATCATCCCAGAAAAACCTTGGTAATATGTGGGTACTATCGTGACCATTACCTGATAATATATCCAACCCCTTACCCTTGCATTACTTTGGAAACTTACACTTTACCCTTGCGTTACTTCGAAAAGCAAGTTCAGACGTTTAGATATTTTTTGGATATAAACAATCCGTCTTTTTTCAAATTTATTTTTATCGGGACAAACAATAATGGCATTAAAGGAATTAAATGTGCCAAAATCCCAAAACTTATTTGGCAAATTGTGAAAAACAATCGGTTGAAGGCATGTCCCTATCCGGATTTCATTCTTGCCTAAGGAAATCGTCAGGGGACGACGTTTTCTTCCTACATTAATGTAGGAATCTCTTCAAATGTTATAAAGTGTTATAAACAACTATTTTCGAATATTTAAATTTTAGATCAAATAAGTTTTGAGTTTAATTTTGTAAGAAAACAGCAAAATTTTAAAATAAAATTTTGTCATTCTGATTTCTGAAAGCAACATAAAGCGTGTTCGTTTACTTACTACAAGTTACTACTTTTACTACAGTAAGTAAACAAAAACACAAAAAGTAAACAAAGCTTTCCAACTGTAGTAAAAGTAGTAAGAATTTCGAGTAAACAAACGCACTGATACATAGAAACACGTTTTCTTAATTTTTTGCCCTCTACAATCTTTCCTATTTTTACTAAGATCTGCGGATTATACTGCATAGTAATTTCCTTGCCATGATTGTAATTTACTTTATTTATATTTCAGAGATTATTATCAGTCTGCAAACGCCCGCAATCTGACATATCGGTTAGTATTTTTTGTTTTACTATTTACACTGAACCAACTTGTATATAATTTGGAAATTTTTTCTTTTTTCAGAAATTCATCAGTGATCTACTGGATCGGGCTAAAACGCTGTAAACATTTTCTCTCATGTCTACAACTTTTAACAACCACAGAAAAAATGAATCATTAATTTTTAAAAATACTATGTTTTTGTTTATTGTAGTTTTTTTGTTAAATTATTTATATTATATAACAAATAGGGTTTATGTCCCGGGAATTCCCGGGACGGGATTCCCGGGAATCCCGCCCTTTTTTCCATCCCTCAATCCCGGGAATTTAGTGCGGGATTTCCCGGGATTTTTTTTATTCTTCTACAGAAGTTTTAGCTAGTATATTAAAATTTTGGAAGCTTTATTTCAATTAAAAACATTGATTGTTTTAAAAATAATTTAAATAAAAAATATTTAAAATTAAAAAATAATATAAAAAAATATTATTTATTCCGAATTTTTTGGGTTTAGTTACACCGAAAACAAATTTTATTAGACATTCTCAAGTTTAAATACCAACAAAAATACTCATACCTCGGAAATTTTATATTTTGTAATGATGGTCTTTGTTCAAATAAAGTAATATACATACACAACATTTCAACATCAGTATTTCAGCTCCAAATACCTCCAAAAAAAACTCGGCATTAAAATTTAAAAAAAAAATATAATATTTTCGTATTTTCAATTGGTGTAAGCGTTTTGAGTTTTTATTACCTACTTCAAATAATTTCATTTAAATTTCAATTGCTATTACCTTATTTCAGTTGTATTTTTCAAATTTTATGTTTTTGTTAAATTAAATATTAAGGGTTTTCACAAGGGGTGTACTATTTGTTGTATCGTTGTATCGTCCTAACAAAAAACAGAGTTGTTAAAAATTAAATTGAAAAAATACAACATTTGAGAATAGCACGATACAACATTTTTACGTATGTTTAGTGGCCTATGTTTGAGTGTGCTAACCGATAGAAAACTGAATAGAAAATCGTTGTTAAACACAAATAAAAATTTTAACAACTCTGTTTTTTGTTAGGACGATACAACGATACAACAGATAGCACACCCCTTATGAACAACCTAATTGTTGTTATATTTTTAGTATTGTTTGGCTTTAGGTCATAAATTTTTAAAAAATAAAATATTTTGTATTTTATTTTTTAATTTTCCTCCGATATTTTCCTCTGGGATATTTAAAAAATACAATATATTTTTGAATGGGACTGAGTTGAAAACTTCTCGTTGCACTTAAAGCTTACTATTATTTTTAAAATAATGCATCAGTTGCTTTTTCAAACTATTTTGAATTTTTTATATGTTAATTTAAAAAAAAAAATGCAACAATGAAAATTAAATAATATTTTTTTAAGTAGTTGTGCAATAAAAAATTTCTATTCAAAAAATATCAATTAAAGTTATAAAACTATTTTATAATATTTTAATGTCTATTTTTATAAAAAGATTTAGACGATTTGCCTAAAAATTTGTGTGAAAAATACTCACTTTTAAACTTTTTAATAAAAAAAGACGAATACTTCTGAAAATCTGCATAGCAACAAAATATCTAGAAATAGACATTTTTGGATTCCATATTTAATCAAAAAATCGATCTTAGTTCTGATTCTAAAGCTGGTCCGATACAAATTTGCACCCATTCATAGGCGTACCTAGACCATTTTTCTGGGGTGGGCAAGCGACCCATTAATTTTCTGCTGTTTATTTGCCCATTCTCACACTCTTAATCCTAAAAAACACTTTCGGCATTATGGTTACAATTTTTTCACACAAAAAAAAAACTTTAAAATGATTCCTTGCCTTCTAATAAAATGTTCATAATTTTCAAAATTAAATAATCCTGGTAGCTTATCCTATCAAAATCGCCATATTTTTATACAAAACTCTGAATAGTGCATTTACTTTTCTGAAGAAAACCTCGCACAAGGAATGTATTAAAAGCTATATTCTCAGATTATTATGAAATTTAGATATTTAATAGAGAAAAGAAATCTAAGATCAACCTGTCTAATTCGTCCACCTCGGACGAACCCTATCTAACCCCATATTCTGACCACTTAAATTACCGAGGTGGACAAAAATAGTGAGATGTTTATCTTATAATTTTTGTTTCTACAAAATATTGAAATTTCATTAAAAAATCATAGTAGTGTTTAGTTTGAAGTAACTTCCTTGATATAAACTAAATATTCGTTTAGAAAACTATGAAATCTAAGATATTTAACTCACCAAAATAGATTCTGCGTTATTTTTCTATTATTGAACAACTTTGCGGTTCTAATAATTTTTCTTAAAGAAAAACTCTTATAGTCAATTTTATAATCAGAACTAAGATAGATTTGTTTCTTAAATATTTCTTAGGTAAGAATTTTTCGAACAACATTTCTTATTTAAGAAATATTTAAAACAAAAATCGATCTTAGTTCTGACTATAGAACTGACTGACCCTTAGATTTCAACAAATTATCTGCCTAGGAAACCAGTTGACATTTTCCCAAACCAAAAACACAGGATTAATTGATATTAAAAAAAGTAATATTGTGATACTTTACGCCATCAAAATCATAGATAAAAGAATTGTAGGTAGATATTTAGCCCACCCCAGACCGGCCTAAGTCCGCCAATGCACCCATTAACAATTCCATTATATCCTGAAAGAATCTATGATTCAATTGGTTTAACCGTTTAAACCGCGAATTAATATTTAATTAATGTATTTCTAAGAGTTGTTTCAAAATTAAGATGGCCTTCCGTACAAATATATTACCTGTATATTAGTTCGCTATTAAACTGTTAAACGAATTGATCTCGAAAAAGTGGAAGATATGGATAATTTATATTAAGCCCTTATTTCAGAATATATTAAGTAGATTTTCTCATGACTGCAACCAAAAGATGAACTTTGTCGTAAGTTTTTTTGATAGATATCGAGTTTTTCAAGTAAACATACGTCGGATATATTCATTTTCTAACGAGCGGGAATTCCCGGGATCCCGGGAATTTCATAAAAAAATCCCGCTGTCCCGGGAAATGAAAAAGTCCGGGAAAAGAAAAACCCTAATAACAAACAACAAAGAGAATAAAAAGATTAATTTAAGTTTAGTTTATTAAGAAAATTTATAAAAAAAAAATAAACACACACAATTTATTTGTTTAGTTAAAGATAAAATTGAAGAATACACAGGGCCAGTTTGATAGAGAACACTTAAGTTTTTTTTTTTAATTTTGAATTTTATACAATTTTCTAAACTGAATGATCTATAGATCATCATCAATAGTTAGTAATGCTCAAAATACTTTAAAATTTTCAAATATTAGAAAAAATTTCATTTAAGTGTTAGATTTTACTTAAGAGTTCACTATTATACCGGCCCAAAGGAATCAATTTTTAATTTTAAATAAAATTAATCCAAATACTTTTATTTAATTTATCATAATTATTAAGTAGTGTAATAAAAACATTTTTTAATTTTTATATTTAATTTGTTAAAACAATAACAAAAATTTATAACTGAAAAAAAAACAACTGAGAATTTATAACATGAGAAAAATTTGTAGATGAGTTTTGGATTAAGCACCGTAAGTTGTTTCGATTTTACGTGAAAAAACTGTTATACTCCATGTAAAAAAAATATATATTTTTCACGAAAATCAATTTCACGTAAAAAGTGTGTAGTTTTTTTTCACGCAAATTTAATGTACAAGAATATTTTTTTTTTTTTTTCTGGTGAAAATTTTATGTTTGTTGTGATTGTATCTTTCATTTAAAACAGGAAAGTATTTTTTCATAAGTTTTTTCTCTATTTGTTGTAAAATAAATTGTGAATTCTATTTGGTATTTGTCATATTTGATCTTAAAACCGAAGAAAAATAACACTCATTGTAACAATTTTCAGATCAACTAAAAATCTATGGTAAAATTGTTAATTTTCGCAGACTAAATTACGATTTATGGCCTTTAAAGTTCGAGTGAATTTTTCCACATGAAAAACAACTTAAGGTGCTTTATTATTGAACATTATCAATATTAATAAATTAAACTTAAACCCGTGTCTTTAAATACAATAAATTATAGCAATTAATTGTAAAAAATTATTTTAGATCAAACAATTGCGCATGAACACTCAATTGCAATGTTATTGTAATGATGTGTGACATCGAATGTCGCTTTTAGTTCTATTTTTAGAAATTAAAAACAATTTAAGTTTTAGTAAATAAGAACGAAGGAAAGTTTAATTAATTTTTATTTGTATAAAAAATTAATTTTTGTAAGTCCTTGCTTTTGTATTACGGAAATAGTCGAAACGACTTTACGTACACTCAAAATAGTTTGACAGCTAGTACATGACAGTTGTTTGTGTAGTAATATTTGTGTTGTTTTTAACTGTAAATACAGTCATTTTCTACGGCAAAATACAAAACAACTATTATGACAGTTATTTAAAAAACACTTAATGTAACAACGTAACACAGTTTTGAAGAAGTTATTTTTAATATTATAATAAACAACTACCGTTAATTATTTTGTTAATTATGTAAAAAATTAGAAAAATAGAGTTTTCTAAAATTCTTGTTTAGTTTAAACATATTTGTTCTTATTGACATATTCTCAGTTTGCAAATAATTATAATTATAATTTTTGCATAAAAACTAAAGAACCATTTGAAATTTCAACTTAAAATTTTAATTCGGATAAAGTTATGACACGTTCTTTTGTAATTGAAAGAAAAAAAATGCCTTTGTTTTATTAAAGTACATTTTTATTATATAAAAAATTACAAATTTTCCAATTTTCTTGTAAAAATTTGTCAGTTATTTTTCCGATATTATTAGTTCTTTTTAATGCATTTGTTAGTTATTTTGCAATACATTTTTAGTTACTTTTAAGTTAAATACCTTTGTCGCCTTTTTCTGTCATTTTTAGTAGATTCTACCGCCAAACTTTTTTGAGTGTAATAGATCAACAGTGCTAAAATTTTGATATTTCTTGACAATGAAATGAGCAAATTTTCTCCACTATAGTGCACTGTGGGCCAGCTAGTCTAAATTTTGGACCATAACTAGAATATAGATTATAGTCTAGGAAATATCTTTAAGGGAGTTTGGTAAATTGTAAAACAAACAGCTGATGCAATGATAAACAACAACAATTGTGGAAATAAATTGATAATTTTAATTAAACAAAGAAATATGCAAAATAATCCCCTTAACCTCCTTTTTGTAATTGAAAAAAGATAAAAATAAAAAATAACTCTAAAATTTAAATAATTGTATGAATGTTCTTTTAGTTTGACTCTAGACCATAAATTAATATCACTTTCTGTTTAAATTATTTTCAAATCAAAGAAAGATGATACAATTTTTACAAGTAAATTACAAAGAATAAAAATATTTGAAAGAATTCGATAAGACCAGCAATACAGAATACGTATTTTCGGCTTTCGCTACAAAGCCATCATCAGTGTATTTCGTCTTTCTTTGATTTGAAAATAATTTAAACAGAAAGTGATATTAATTTATGATCTAGAGTCAAACTAAAAGAACATTCATTTACTTAAAAATAAGAGATCAACTAAAATATTCCCCCATTCATTTAAATAATTGTTTATATTTGTGCGACTTTTAAAACCAAAATTATCAGGGGTATGGCATCACCAAAAAAATAAGTTTTAACAAAATCGTTATCACTAGATGGCACTTTGTTCAAAAAATTGACAATTTTCTTTTTTATTTAAATTTAATAATAACAAACAACAAAGCAAAAAATCAATACGGATATCTCAAATTTTATTATTTGAATATATTCCGCGCTTGTTTTTTTCCTTATTTTGTGCAGTTTTTAGCAGTTTTTGACTTTTTAAATATAGGCTCAACTGATATTAAACTGACAATAAATAGTTGCTCAGGTAATAATAAATTTCAGCGCCCTCTATTGGTTAGTAGTGTAAGTTTTTATTTCCTATCTCTATAATTAATAGTCTCAGAAAATTATCACCCCTGTCCAGAGTTCTGACACTTTTTAATTAGAGTGGATTTGTAAAATCACATGGAATTAAAAATTTGCTGTTTCGAACAAATTTTAAATTTTTTAAACAAATTTTTAAATAAATTTTTATATATTAATTGTAGCAAAAAATGTATATGTTCGTTTTACTTTCACCAAGCGTTTTCTACACGAAATAAACAAAAAAAAAAAAAAATAATTCGGATATGGATCACAGAACACCAAAAAAAATTCGGAATATTCCACTTTAGAATTTTTTATGTGGATTCGGAACTTAGAACAGCACCGTATATGCATTTTCTTTAAAATAAAGTTTTGGGATAGAAAAGTGGATTTGTGCGTTCCCGTACTTTGGGTATTTTTCCATTTATTGAGAGGATTTTGTGTTTACTCTTTAACTAAAAAGAAAAGGAACACACTTATTAAAAAATTAAAAAAAGGTCAGAAAGCTTGATCTCTCGCGAACAAGAAACGATTAACCACAATGATACAAGGGTTTCCTCCCAAAGTATTCAAGATTCCTAGATTTTCAAAATATTTTCCCTTTACCTGAATTAAACTTTTGGCCAAGAAACGACGCAGATGACCCGCAGTGCATTGGAGTGGAGTTTAATTGGAATCATTTTGATGTTTTTTTTTCAATCGGTTTATTGCATTTAAAGACGCAGGGTAATAAAAGAATGTTAAAAAATTAAAAACTTTATTGATAACTAAAATTTATAATTATAATGATTTATTAACTCGAATCAGAAATTCGAATATTACTAAAAACTTTTTTGATAAAAATTATTCTCAAAATGTTTTTAGGAAGCTCAGGTTCACTGCCAAATTGTGTTGAGTAAAGAGGTTATGTGAATAGTCCATGTACAATATTTCAATTGAAATAAACACATTTCCAAAAAGTATATGGTTAAATATTCAAGGCATTTGAATATTTGAATTTTATTTTGTTAAAATGCAATAAAATTGGAAAAATTATATTGATCCTTTTATTTCATTTTAAGATTTTCTTTATAATTTTCACACTTTTTTTTTACAAAATATAAAGGCGCATGTTGCAATAAGAGTTAAGAAAATCACTTTAAGTCATCCTCATTTATGATCACCCTCAACGAAAACCAAAAATAAAATAATATTCCAAAAGTAAACTACCACAGAAAGTTATGATAGAGATTTTTGGAAAGCTTCCTCAAATGCATTTTGTATAGAAACTTCTGATAAAAAGTGCTTTCTTCTAAAGAAAATCCATTTAAAAAAATATAGAAATTTTTTATTTTTGTTTTCAGAGAATGCGTACACCTACAAAAAAATTTGTTGTCCCAACCGAATTTGGTTCCAACCGAATAGTTCGGTTGCTGCAACCTAAAATTCGGTTGTTTCAACACTATTTTGGTTGTCACAACACTATTTCGGTTTAGATCTCTTAGGGCCAGTTTTATATTCAGAAGTAAAATCGGTTTTTTTTTATTTAAGAAAGTATCTTAGTTCTAACTATAAAACTGGCCATTAGAACTTTCTGCGTTAGTTCCATAATTGGTGTGTTTTGTTGTATATATAAATGTGGGTTATTTGTAGTCTTTAGTAAATTATTTTAAATGAAATGTTTAATCAATTCAATTTATAATCACGTAATATTCTATGTACATATACGTAAATGCAGAGAATTTACTTTAATTATAATTTAGTTTAAGTTTAAGGGCCAGTAATATAGTCAGCACTTAGTAGGATTTCTTGCTAAAAATTTACTTAAATAAGAAATTTTGTTTGAAAATTTATACCAAGTGTGACTATAATACACAGAGAAAAAAGCAAGGCTAAAACAATTATTATATCATATTTAAATAAATAAATAATTTTTTACTAACATTTTTAAATTAAGTATGAATTTTAATAAAGTAAATATGATTCTAGTTCGCATTTCAATTAATATGTCGACATTTAACTAAGTACACTAATAGAAAAAAATCCGTAAAAAATTTAGTTTAAACTACTAAAAATTATTTGCTATATATTAGTAATATAGGAACAGCAAAAATAAAACTGGTAAATTTACAGAATTTAAGTTATATTTGAGTTAAATTTTTGTAAATTGATAATAGCAAATAAACCTGCTAAAATCAGCAAAAAACTTTTGCTAAATAATTACTAGCCTAAAAAATAAAAAAAAATTTTTAATTTTCGAAGATTTTTTTAGATTTTTTTTTAAATGCATCGAGCAATCGAGCCTTTTGAAAACAGCAGTTTACAATTGTTTTAGCAAATATTTCTGCTGATTTTAACAGTAGCTGAAAAATAGCAAGAACAGTTTTTAGAGGTGACCCCATATTATACTAAAAGTTTGACTTTGGGGAGAACTTGGAAAGCTATGCTGCCATATGCAATTTTTGAACAGTCGCAATTTTAACATATAGGGCGCTATAGAGGAATAAATTTTTTTTTTGTTGAAATATTTTCCTTTTAATTGCTTCTTTACTAAGCCATAGCATTTATTAAGGACGATTTTGCTTTCAGCGATTCTAGGCTAAAACCTTAATAACCGCAAAAATCCATATAAATCACGAACAATGGATTTAATATCAAGTTTTATGCATCAAATTTTAAGCCTAAATATGAATACAGTACCGGTGTTCTGTTTCTCACATAAAAATTGCAACTCTGCCATATTTAAAACAGAGTATCATAATGTTAAATTTAGCCAGAGGTATGTAAAAAAAATTTACTTATATTCAGTTTGAAATTTTATGACTCACCCTGTTTTAAATATCGTAGACACATCGTAGAGTTCCAATTATGTGAGTAACTTCTCGCATAGTTACAGAACACCGGTACAGGTCCTGTGCCTACATTTCACCACAAAAAAATTATACACTGAAAATATTATTACAGTAACGGACTGTAGTTTATTTAAAAAGTTATCCGTACATTTATTTTTAAATGATTATACACTCAAAATAGTTTATTCTTACGGATTTTGTAGTTAATTTTTTGAAATTTAAGAAAACGAAATAAATGAAAAATCATTATTTTTTAAGGATTTTGTAGTTTGTTTATTAACATTTAAAAATAAATGAAAAGTTCTTTTGATTTAAATGAAAAGTTAGTAGACCGGCTTTCAAGTGATTTTTCATTTATTTTAAATTACATTTTCAGTTAATTTAAACTACAAACTATTTTGAGTGTATTGATTGCAATTGAAAATTTTTATATATAAAAAACTAAATGGAAAACCGCCAAACTTTAAAGTCATTTAGCGAAAAATCTGTACCTTAAGCACCGTAAGTTGTTTTTCACGTGGAAACATTTCACTCGAACAATAAATGCCTCAAATTGCAATTTAGGTGGTGTTTCTAGATGACGTTTTGCTTCACACGAACGAAAATACAATAACAAAATACATGCAATACAAAAACAAAATACATGTAGTCACTCATTCGTGAGACAACGAACGTCTTCTAGAAACCCCATCTTAATTTATAAAAATAAACAAATTTTTTAATGAATGGGGGGAACAAAGATATAATCACAATAAACACAAAATGTCACTTGTTCCCAAGAAAAGTAATAGTCTTGTACATTAAATTTACATGAAAACAAAATCCACACAATTTTCACGTGAAACTCATTATCGTGAAAAATAATTTTTTTTAATGGAGTATAACAGTTTTTTCACTTGAAATCGAAACAACTTACGGTGCTTTAGATCGAAAAATAAAGTACGCCATTGTAATCAGCATGTCCAAAATATATAGAACTGATGGTCAGATCTTCATTAATTTTTTGAGTGTCATGCAGTGTATTTAGCAAAATTTGATGCAGATTTTACAGTACAATTTGTTATTTTCAATTAACTAAAAGCTAGCTTAAATATAACTAAAATTCTGTAAATTTAACGGTTATAATTTTGCTGTTCTTATTTTACTATTATTTAGCAGAAAAATCTGCAAATTTTAGCAATTCTTTCTGAAGCACCATTTTTAACTAATTTTTCGTAACTTTTTCGGCAAATTTTTATAGATTTATTTCTATGAGTGTAGAAAACAAAATTAGTTTTATTTTAAAATTTAATGTAATGTTGTTTCTGCTTGTTTTTCAATTTTCTCTGTGTGTGTACCGGCCCACAATAACACATCCCTTTTTTTAAAAAATAGTTCATATAGAACTGCTAAACTCTAATCCCTGCACTTAACTAGATGTATACATTTATATGAGACCCTGTTTTTAAAGGCTTGGTTTCAGGACATTTAATGACGTAATCGAAACTAAAGCCCACCTGAAAATTATAAGTAATAATTACTTACTGAATTGAGCTCAATCTAAACCCTTATCACTCTGAAAACAAACACTGTCTCTCAACAAATTTGTTATACATAAACAGAAAAAACATGAAAAAAATCATATTTAAGGACGTGAGCGAACAGGATAAATTGAAAATAAAATAAAATATAAAAAAAGTTGGTAACACAATTTAGATGACATGCTTTTTGAACTAAATTATTTGAGAGCATATTCTAAATGTACTGTCAAAAGAAAATTTATGTTTTCAAAAATTTATATATAAATTATAAAAGAAAAAAGTTTTTCCGGAAAATTCATTTCCGGTTTAACTAAACCAAGTTTAACTGACATCCGAAAAACTCGGCGTTAAAAAATAAATATCGTCGCTGCGCCTCAGAAATTAGCTATTTGCTTTCAAAATTTATTTGTGAGGCACCTAAATTAGGTCTTTATTTTGTATATTGGCTATGTTTTTTGGATGTAATTATTTTATAAATGGAAAGTCTGGAGTTTTGTTTATATACCCAGTGTACAAACGGTAATGACATATCATTATTTTTTGGACTACCAGTAATGACACCCACTTACCTTCTGCATTATTTTAAAACATATAATAATGAGTTACTGATAATGACTTATTTTTATCATTATTTCAAATAGAAAATAATTTTCTAGATTTTTTAAAAAATTTTTTTAAATCTATTTTTAGACTCAATATTTTTTAAACACTGGTAAGGATATATGTAACCACATATTTTTGATTTTTTGTATGTTGGCGAGTAAGCTTACTTGTGTGCAGCAGGTCAATTATATTTTTATCTATTAAATATTACATGTCGATATAGCTCAGATGGTAGAGCTATTGACTGGCAATCTGTAGACCCAGGTTCGATTCCCGAACCAGCAAATTTTATTTAAAAAAAATACAATAAAAAATATTTTTTTTTATATAATTTATTTTTTTGAAAATCTATTTTTAGACTCATTATTTTTGTCAGTACTGGTAAGCACATAGGTAACGATATATTTTTTGATTTTTCGTATGCTGGTGTATAACCATAACTCATTATTTTTCGCGACATCGCCATATAAAGGTAATAAGAAATGTAATAACAAAAGTAACTAGTTACCATTACCAAGTATGTAGTTACATAACCACATATTTGTTAATGATTTTCTACACTGGGTATGTGTGAAAAAATAATTTATAAAAAGTTTCGCGAAAGGCTGCAAAAAAGCTGTTTTGTGGACTCCTCACAAAAAAGTTTTTTAACAAATAGCTATTTTCTTAGGCGCAGCAAGGATATATATTTTATGTGTAAATTCATAAATACTTTATAAAGTTATAGGAAGCTTACAAAACAAAATTTTCATACAAAATTTGTTTCATAAGCCCCCTATAACTTTATAAAGCATTTATGAATTTAAAAATTAATAAAATATTAGTGTCGAAACAGTATTGTTTGGAATATTTTCTGTTGTAATAACGTATTTGTGCGAAAATAAAAGAAACTTGGAAATCTTTTTTATGAACCCAGAAAAATATTTGTAATGACACCTCATTATTATTTGCATTATCAATAATGATATATTATTACCTTTTGCATTATTTTATAATAATGCAATGGTAGCCGAAAAAGAGGTTACGACAGCGGTTACTAACCGGCAACCTGCATATGTTTCTACTTATTTTTAAAATTCGAAAACAAAATATATTTTAAAATAGTTTATTTTAACTAGAACCATATTTACTATAATAAGATTCACCTACTTAACTCAATGTCCATAAAAATAAGATGTTAATGTAAATATGATATAAAAAATGCATTTAAATATGATTTTTTTCTGTGTACTTTTTTCGGAAATGATAAATGACTCGCAGACCCAATTTCTTTGTAGTTAAATGTTCAATAATTGTATGCATGTATATTATAGGTGCGGACTAATAATACACATATAATACATATTACGAGTAAATACACTCAAAAAAGTTTGAGAATTACTACATGACAGTTGTTTGTGTAGTAATCAGTAGTTGTTGTTTTTAACAGTAATTACAGTTGTTTTTCTATAGAAAAATGCAAAACAGCTGTTATGACGGTTATTTAAGAAAACAACTAACGAAATATACTGCAATTTCGTAACAGTTGTTTTAACCAGTTATTTTTAATATCATAATAAACAACTACTAAACAGTAATTTTGCAGTAAACAGTTGTTTCTGTTAGTTATTTAGAAAATAAAAAATTTCATTGAATTTCTTTGAATTTTAAAAATTCTTGTTTAGTTTATATTTGTTATTATTGATATACTCGTATTCCTAGTTTGCAAATAATAATCAGAAACTTGTATTGTATCTCCATTGCATAAAAGCATAATAACTGGAGAACCGTTTGGAATTTTTACTTCAAATTTTAAATAGGCTGAAGTAATTACACATATTTTTTTAATCGAAAGAAACAAATATTTTTTTATTAAAATAAACTTTTATAATATCAAAAGGAATAACTTAAAAACAGTAGTTTTTACTTATTTTTTCAGTTGTTTAAACATTTTTGTAGTAAAAATTTGTCATTTAATTTTACGACATTGTTAGTTGTTTTTAATGCATTTGTTAGTTATTTTTCAACAGTTAAAAATAACAAAACTTTTAGTTATTTTAAAGGTAAATACCTTTGTCGCCTTTTTAACTGCATATAGCTTTGTTTTAACTGTCATTTTCAGTAGATTCTACCGACAAACTTTTGTGAGTGTACGCAACCTCATCAATACACATTATTTTGAAAATTCATAATCATACGATGCTTTTAAATCTTTTTTTTTTGTAGAAATTGCAATAAAATCATTTATACAAATATAACATATTTAATTAAGTTATTAAAGGAATTCATACTGTAATAATTAAATACAATAAAAATATTAATACATTGGTATTGAATGTTTTTGCATAAGAAAAATGAATTAATTTTATCATAAAAATAAAAAATAAGCTTTGAGAAAAAAAAACATTACAAACAAATGTTTTATTAAAAAAAAAAACCTTTTTGATATACAGGTAAGGAAAAAAGTATACGGAACAAAGTGGCTGGATTCTCTAGTTAACTATTTTTTTTTGCAAATCTACAGCTGTTGACAACTAACAAAAATGCTGTTTTTATATTAGTGCTTGATCGTAATTGCAAAATTTGCAAATTTGCCGTTATGTTTCGATTACCCGGTGAGTACTATTCGAGTACGCTGAATTAGGTTTATTATTATTTGTTATTCCCCCAGTCAGCTTTGGGTTAAAAATTATCAAAATCGGTGCATCGGTTCAAAAGTTCTGAGTGAAAATGTGAGACCACTTCGAATTTTTCTATACAAAATTGTACATTTTTTCCTTCGTTATATGTACCGAAACTTGTATTGAAGTGAAAAATTTGCATAAAGATTTTTAAGGTGTCCTCACATTTTCACTCACAACTTTTGAACCGCAAGACCGTTTTTGATTATTTTTAACACGAAGCTTCTTAGTAGAGTAAAAAACAACTTAACTAAAAATTAACGGTAAACAAATTAAAAATCGAGTGTCTTGGGGTGCTTGGAACCATAATTTTCAAACTTAAATATCTTTTTTTAAGAGCTAACCTAGAAAAACGGCTAGCACCACTAGATTAAGCGTACCCGAATTAGGTTTACTCACTGGATGCCCCACATGTCGGGAAAAAAGGCTCCGATTCGTGCACAGTGTTATCAGCGTCCTACCGATTAATCGACTTCGAACAAAAATTGACATCTAATAATCTGTAATGGGCTATAATTTGCCCGATTATTACCCAAAATAGCCCAAACAACAATAATTTCCATACAATTTTCAGTACGGAAACGATTTTAAGCTGTTTTAAGTAACCAGGATAATTTTTACTTATGTCTTTTTCCTATACCTTACATCGGTAACCCAAAAGCGTTTTCGTACTCATAAGTGTGTGTATACTACAGATCTTTGAAGAATTAATTATTTTTTGAATGAATTCTAAGAGAACTAGTTCTTCAATTCCACAGTTAATGACTTATAATGACATTTCCTCCAATACTCTACATGATTCTCTTAATCGTTTTGCTAAATATTTCCAATCTAATTTTAATGATGACACCTTTCCACTTAATGGGTTTGATCTAAATGATATTAGCTCATATTTTGATTTCGGGTCAATGCAAATTTCTGATGATGACGTTGCCTCAGGAATTGGTAAACTTTCTAATTCGTTTAAATGTGGTAGTGATGGTCTTTCATCATTTCTTTTGAAAAAATGCTTTTCTGCACTAATTTTACCACTCAGAATTATTTTTAATAAATCTTTGATGGCTGGATACTTTATACAAAAATGGAAATATACAACAATCTTTCCTATTCTTAAATCTGGTAATAAAAATAATATTGTGAACTATAGGCCAATTTCTAATAATAGGTCCATTCGATTACTGTATAATTTGTACAAATTTGTACAAATTTTTACTGGATGGCGTTCGTTTACATAAATACTCAGTAAAAAGAAAGAAAAAAGAGAATAAAGTGACAGTTCTATGTTGAGAGTTTCTAAGTCTTCTTCTTTTTCTTGCAAATTTTTACTGAATAAATTTTTGCCAGTAAGAATTTGCAAGCAGAAAAAAACATATGATTGAATTATTTTCCAATTATATTATTTTATGGAAATGCAAAGCAGTAAAACTTTCAAAATAAATTATGTAAAAGATAAGAAAACCTTCTAAAAATGTTCTGCTTAAGGTTTAACATTAAAAATATTCTTCTTTCATAGCGACCAGTTAAAATTTATTTGTATATTTGGTGTTGTAATCAGCTGTGTGTACAAACTTGCGAATTGTTGCAAATTTTCTGTTCGCGTACATGTTTGCGAAAATTTTATTTTGAGAGTAAATCTTGTCTTACTCTCTGCAAGTTTGTACTGAGTAATTCTTACTGGACTTGACTGAGAAAAGTAATCGAATGGACCTATTGCAAAGATTTTTGAACATATTGTATATGATAAACTTTTTTTACGTCTTAAACGTTCAGTCTCACAGCATGGATTTATGGCTGGAATATCAACCACCACGAATTTAACCGTTTTTACCAATTTCTGTGTTTCTTGTTTTGAAAAAGCTATTTAAATAGATACAATTTACTTAGACTTTACAAAAGCATTTTGACAAAAGCACATAAACTTCTATTACTTAAACTTTCTAAGATAGGGCTCCATTCTCAGATGCTGAGTTGGTTTCGTTTTTATTTAACTGCCCAGCAAAACCTTGGTAATGACTGGTCATTACTACATGCATTACTTAGATCTCATATCTCATTACCCGTTGAATTACTTTTAAACTGAATGTAATGGGTTACCGATAATTATACCCCACACATTACTATTTCACAATAGCTGAAACCAATAATATATGTTCTAAATCATTAAAAACCATAACTATGGCGTAGCCTAGTGGTTATCGTTTTTGCCTGACAGACATGAGGATCGCTGCTCAACTCGTGTTAGCTTCCATTGTTGTTTTTTTTTTGTAATTTATATTAAACATCTATTTATAGAAATGTTGATGTTCATTAAGCAGTATTTAATAACAACAAGTTTTGTGAAAAATAGACATGTATAACAGTTGCCACAATAAATGTGTACATAAGTTAAAGCAATAAAAGTCATAGTGATGTCGTGGTCTAATGGTTAGAGTGTTTGCCTGACAATCGTGGGGTACGCTGATCAATACGTGTCAGCTCCTATTGGTTTTTAAATTTTTTTAAATCTATATTCAACATCTATTTATAGAACAGCTGATAAACTACTTACAGGTAACATCAGTGTAATGACTTTCCTCCAATGACATCACCATGTTAAAATAAGTAGTTTAGTAATTAAAAGGTAACTAGTGAACACTTAAGATTTCAATACCTAAAACTCATTACATGATAATGAAAGGTTTTGCTGGGTGGTAGATCTACTGCTGTTTCTGTAGATGGAGTATACTCTGATGTTTTTATCCCCACCTCTGGTATACCTCAGGGTAGCATTTTAGGTCCTTTGCTGTTTAATATTTTCATTAATGATATTTGTCATTGTTTTAAAAAATCTCAGTACCTTATGTAAGCTGATGATCTAAAGATTTTTAAGCCAATATCTTCTTTTGGAGATATTGCAGACCTGCAGGAGGGTTTGTCTAGAGTTATTTTGTGGTCTGAACGTAATGGTTTACCTCTTAATATTGCGAAATGTTTTTATATGGTATATCATAGATGCCGTCATGTTTTACTTTCTCAATATAGAATTAAAGGTCATACTCTGTCATCTGTGGATGAAATATTGGATTTTGGTGTAGTCTTTGACGCCAAACTGACATTTGGCAGCCATTTAAATTTTATAATTCCTAAAGCTTACTTACTATTAGCTTTTATACGTCGCAATTCTACTAATCTTTTTGACTATTTTATAAAAAAAAGTTTTATATGTTTCTTTTGTTAGATCTAAACTGGAATACGAGTCATTTATTTGGAGTCCTAATGCAATTATTAATAAAAGCCGTATTGAGAAAATCCAAGTTAAGTTTGTTAAATTTGCTCTTCCTTTCTTCAATGTTTTAAATTCCACTCTTTCTGCTCCCCCGCTTCCTACATATTGTGTTCCTTCCTATGAAGATAAATGTGATTTTATCTTCTGGAAACTCTGGAAACTGGAAACTCGTAGAAACATTTTTGCGTTAACTTTTATACATGGTATTATTTGTGGCGCAATTGATTCCTCTGAATTATTAAACTCAATTAAAATCTATGTTCCTCCTAGATCCCTAAGGATTATAGATAAGTTCTTCTTTATTGATATTCATAAAACTAATTATGCACTGAATGAACCTCTAACTAAAGCATTGAGATTATTTAATGATTATTGTAATCAATTAGATATAACTGTTCCTCATTCTCAATTTAAAGTTTTATTAAATAAGTTATTTTAAGTTATTTACTATTGTTCTAGTTGCTAGTCTGTAAGGATAATTATTGTATCCATAGACCAAATAAATAAATAAATTCACTACCAATCGAATTCAATTTTCTCTAGAATTGAATGAATTCCTTTTCTTAAGTAATTCACTGAATTCAAAAGCCGTGTTGAGAAAATCCAAGAAATCTGAATTCAATAAATTCAAAGAATTAATTCCATTGCAATAGTTATCTTTATTAAATCAAATGAATTAATTCACTGGTGAACGCGTTGAATTTTATAAATCGAACGAAAAAAGAAGTGAATTAATTCCTTACTGAATTAATTCACCACAGAATTCGTTCAGTGAATTAAAAAAAATAAAATTACGTTCAGTGAATTAAAAAAAATAAAATTACGTTCAGGGAATTAAAAAAAATTAAATTAAGTTCAGTGAATTAAAATGAAAAAAATACGTTCACTGAATTGAAAAAAAAATTACGTTCATTTAATCGAAAAATAAAAATTACGTTCGTTGAATTCAAAGCCTGTTTTCTGCCGTTCAGTAGAAACGTATAAATGAAATACGTCATAGTCAAGCATCTACATTTTACTGGGAAGCATAAGTTTTCAAAATTAATAGTTATATTTTTTCCAAATTCATCTATATCTGTAAAGTTTTTATTTTTAATAGTAAAAGGCTTTATTTTTTAATCATGTAGGTTGATAAAGTGCATCGGATTTCTCTAACACTAACCCCTCAATTCATAAATGCTTTTTAAAGTTATAGAAGGTTTACAAAATGTCATTTTCATACAAAATTTGTTCAATAAACCTCCTATAATTTTACAAAGCGTTTATGAATTTAGGGGTTAATATATATGGGTGAAATCAAAAAATGTGGTAAATTTTTGGGCCAAATTTGTGAGAAGCAAAAAGTGTTAATATTTCGGTTTTTTCTTAATGGAATCAGTAAGTTTAGTCATTATAAACCTAATTGCAAAAAATCTCTTCTACAAGTTGTCGCAATAACTTTTTTTGTACAATTTTAATTTTTTTTTTGTTGTAACGGAGTTTACATTTCTGCAAGCAAAATATATAACAAAAAAAATTGCGTACGAATTTTCTTCAATTTATTAATTTTTCGTATTTGGGTTTTCAACTTGCTTTCCAATGATATATAATTTGTGTTTATCAAATTGGCGGTTTCGCGAATAAAAATACAATTCATTCCGCGAAAAAAATTTTAATTTTTTTTTTAATTTTGTATTTTTGGTCCTTTTAAATGCTTTTCAAAAATATAAAATTTTTTAAAATCCAAACAGCGGTTGCGCAGTTACAAAATAATATATTAAAAACATAACATTTCACGATCAAAAAATTCTTAAATTGTGTGAAACAAATTTAATTTGTCAAACTAATGTCAGTAATGACTCGAAATATCGATTCAAAGCCAATGAAATGCAAAATCAATCGTTTTTCGCTCCAGTAGCTTAGGGTAAAAAACTGATAACTTTTTTTGATTTGACGCAAAATTATTAGTTGAATCGTCTTTTGACGCATAAATATTAGTTGAATCACCTCTGTTTATGGTTATTTTAAAATATTTTAAACATGTATCTACATTTATTTGAATGAAACCTGATGCAAACAATTGTGGTTACGGAGGTGAATCCAAATATGACATTGTTTTTCTTACACGTTAAATAGTTTGGTGTAAAAATTAGGAACGGAGTTTACAACATTTTTTCAAATCTTATTAAAGACATCTTTTTTCATCTCGAGAATGTTACATGCTGCAGAAAAGCTTCAAGTCTGTTATACTGTATGATTACTTACAGTCCAACGATCATTTGAGTATAAATAACATTATACTTTTCGCAATAAAAATAAAAGATAATTCCAAAATTCTGGTATATGCATTTTTATCAAAAATTATGACGAAAAATCGTTACAGAGTTGAAGTCGTGATAGCTAAGATATACGAAAAAGTTTGTAAAATGTATTAATTTTTATTAAAAACACCACTTTTCTTCTTCATAAAAATTCTTACAGTTAGTGTTTAGCTTTATTGGTTATTAAAATATAAGCTATTAAAGTTAAAAAACCTTATGAGTTACTTGTTACGGAGTTTACATTTGGCCTATAAAATTGGTCACAAATTTTATGTATTAACCAAAAATAGGTCAGATTGTTATAAATTTTGTAAAACAGGTGACAGTGCGCTGATATATATCGAAATATGTAACTCAAATGTAATCCATGCATTAGAAATTCTGTGGTTACACGGTTTTTATCACATTTTTTGATATCACCCATATGTAATTTGTTTATTTTTACTAGCGAACGCTGTAAAATTGCTTAGTTGCAAATTTTATTTGTAAATAAACGTTTTCTTCTACTGAACGGCAGAAAACAGGTTTTAATTCACTGAACGTAATTTTATTTTTTTTTTAATTCACTGAACGTAATTTTATTTTTTTTTTTTTAATTCACTGAACGAAAATGAAATTTGTCAAATTCAGTGGTGAATTAATTCAGTAAGGAATTAATTCACTTTTTTCCGTTCGATTTATAAAATTGAACGCGTTCACCAGTGAATTAATTCATTTGATTTAATAAAAAGAACTATAGCAATTGAATTAATTCGTAACAAAATCAATCGAACGAAAACAAATATGAATTAATTCCATTCAATATATGGTGATTTGTGAATTAATTCATCGAATTTTTAATTCAGAATTGAAAAATTGAATTAATTCTTCAAAGCTCTGGTATACTAGAGCAAGTCGCCCCCCATACAAAAAAAGGTTGTGTAAGAATTACTCAGTACATACTTACAGAGAGTAAGAGGAGATTTACTCTCAACAACACAATAGAACATTGAGTTTGGAAACACAAAACATCAAAAAATTTTGATAACACGATTCAAACCCCCACCGTTACCGAAAAATCGTTATCCTTAAACTACCATTACCAAAATAACTGAAATACCGTAACCCTTAAAATACCGATACGGAAATAAATGAAATATCGATACATATGTACATCGATATCGATGTTTTTTGTAAAAAAATTTGCGACATGCCTCGAAATAACTGAGACTACCGTTAACCTTAAAATTCTGGTACGGAAATAACTGAAATACCGTTAACCTTTAATACCGTTACTAAAATAATCAAAACGCCGTTATGGTTAAAATACCGTTACTGAAATAACTCAAATACCGTTAACCTTAAAACACCAATACCAAAATAATCTAAAATAGCGTTACCGATAACCGCGTCATTTCGGTTACCATCCATGAAAAATATCGTATTTTTAAACATTTGTTGCTATATTGGATGGTAACCGAAACGAATGCGGTTATCGTTAGGGTAACAATATTTTAGGTTATTTCGGTAAGGGTAACACTATTTCATTTATTTCGGTATCGGTATTTTAAGGATAACGGTATTTGAGTTATTTCGGTAACGGTATTTTAAAGATAACGATATTTGGGTTATTTCGGTAACAGTATTTTAAGGTTAACGGTATTTCAGCTATATCGGTAAAGTTATCTCAAGGTTAACGGTAGTCAGTTGAAAGGTTTTTGAATCGATAACAGTATTTTAGCGGAATTGCCTGCCAACCCTGCTATATTTCGTATTAAAAAATCGTCAATTTGAAGAGGGAAAATCGCCACAACTGGCAAGATTACTAGTAAACAGTAATGAAATAGTACTTCCCTTATACAACTGTGTGTATTTAGCAGCCGGTAAATATTACCGCGTTTCTTATAAAAACAAGCAAATTTATTAAAAATTCATAAAAATTTTGAATAAAATTATTAAATACTATTGAAAAGGCGTTACACAAATTAATAGCTAACAACAAACATAATGTCGGATAGTCCGTTCGGTTCAAAAAAAGGTATGATTAATGCCAAACCTCAAACACCACATCGTGCTGGAGCCAATGATTCACTCAATTATTCCATTACTCTCTTGCCCAGTGAGCTGCAAAGAATGATGGACCATTCCCAATTAAACTCGAGCATTTTAGGTTCTTTTAATGCTACGGCAGCGCCCGGCGGAGATAACCAAAGTATATGTGAACGTTCTTTAATGGATCTGCCGCATATTGATGTGTACAAGGAGAAAGTAGATACGTTATTTCCACAGTTTTTAGAGGTGTTACAGGCACGTACCAATGATTCAGAGATTTTTGATACTATACAAGATTTAATACACACCTGTTCTGGAGTAATGGAAGATTGTCAGAAAGAAGGTGTTAGAGCTGGCGATAAGAGTAAAAAATGGATTAAATCTGAATGGTTAGAAATGGAATGTAAAACATGGAAACTTTTGAATGCCTTATATAAAGACAGAATCTTAATACAAAATAATGATCCTGGAATGGATTGTGATGGCCCTACTTTGGGCGGTTCCGAAAAGGAGGTTGTAGCACAATTATACAATTGTAATTCCACTTTGAGAGAATATCAGTTAATAATCGATTGGTTAGAGGCTTGTTATGAGCGTCAATCAATGGGTCCCCAAGTGGGCCATACTACCGATCGTACAGTAGCTTGGGAAAATACATTGTTTCAATTAAAAAAACAACAACAAATTGCATTTGGCTCGGGAGCTGAGTTAGTTAAATCATTAGATCCAGATGCCCCCGTAAGAGAGAAAAAACCTCTGCATGCTTTGGATGAAGAAGATAATATGCGTTTGTCTCGCTGTGTATTTCAAGAAATACGTCAAGGGCGCATTGATGAAGCCATGGCTTTATGCAAATATTGTGGACAGACTTGGAGAGCAGCCATTCTGGAGGGATGGCGTTTACATGAAGACCCGAATTATGACGTCATGAATGCTAATTCTAGAGAAAAACTTCCAATTGAGGGTAATCCTCGAAGAGATATTTGGAAGAAATGTGCTTGGATGATGGCAGATTCACAAAAGTTTGACGAATATACTAGAGGTATCGCTGGAACTTTTTGCGGTCATTTGGAATCGCTGAAAACATTACTCAGCAATTCTTGGGAAGATCTTTTGTGGGCTTATTTAAAAGTGAGAATTTTGTTTTTCTTTTTTGAATCGAAAATTTTTTTATTAGTCTACACTGATGTCCATTAAATATAATTTAAAAGTTGGTTCTAAAATTCTAATTTAAGTTCTTTTCAAAGTTTCTTTTTGCAAAGATTGTTTAAAAAGCTATTTTGTGTTTCAATCAAGTCTTCATATTGCGAAGTTCGACAGGGAATATTTCATAACACTATTCACAAACCAAATGGTAAATATTTTCAAAGTCGGCTATTTTAAAGGTTTTATCTTTGAATAAAAACAAATTTCTGTGTAAAGTACTTTTTATTGTTCTAACGTAGATCTTTAAAGAGTATAATTCAATCCTAAATATTTTTCAAATCCCTTTCGTAATGTGATCATAGCATAGATTACATAGAATTCTTACTCTTTGAAATTTGCTGTCAGTGCACGTAACTAATGAGAATGTGTTGGGCAAACATACGTTCCCAGTTGGCTCTGTCTTGAAGACGTCCTCGACGCTGGGTGCACGACCATAAAAATTCGAAAACGACATATTGGTGACAGTCCATACAAAACTTTGCCGACGTTTTCAAACGAATATCCGCAAAATCGTACACGACTACCTGAGAGACATTTTCGCTGAGATTGTCCTTGAATTCTATTTGATCATATGGGCGACAATTTGACCCACTTTGTCGTTAACGACGAAATAGACGACGTTGTTCATAATGCTAACGTTGTTGTTGTTGTAACGGCTTTAAAAAGAGAATTTGTAGTTAATAAGTGCGTTCCTTTACTTTTTGGGTAAAGTTCGGTAAAATAAGAGTAAACAAAAAATCCTCTCACAAAATGACAAAATTACCCAAAAGTAAAGGAACGCACAAAACCACTTTTCGAGCCCAAAAATGCATTTCAAAGAAAAATGTGAAAATGCGTATAATTTTAGTTTGAAAAATTGAATAAACACACATATTTATTTGCATTTAAAAGTTCTTATTGATTTTGTTCAATTAATTATTATAAATTACACATTTCTTTTGCGTATTGGTTTGTTTAATTTAGTTTTTCAATTGTTGTTTTTGGTTATCATTGCATCAGCTGTTAGTTCTACAATTTACCAAAGTTACCCGAAGAAAAAGTTTGGGTAACTTTGGTAAAAAGAGAAACACAAATACACTCTCTTGAATGCTCTCATTTACCCAATTTTCGAATACGGGAACGGTTTTTGGGTAAGTTTGGGATCCCGCGGGTTCCCGCGGTAACGTAAAGAAACGGACCTAATAATTCTCATTTAAAACCGGAGTGGCAATCCTCGCTCGGATATATAAAAAATTAGAATACATCCGAATCGTTGCGGCACATAGTCCGATTGCCGTGGGAATCGGGTTATACCGCCCATACTCGGTCGTCAGCGTTAAGAGGGGACATTATGTCCAAGGTGGACTGTGGGTGAGGTTGGCATTTGGAAATAATTCCCTTGCCCCCACATTGCTAACGTAGACGACCTTGCTGGTGAGAGTGTCGTCTAGATGGTCACTGGCAACACTGATTGCTTTATTTTTTTAAATAAATTTAAACTAAAAATTTCTCATCGAGTTAATATTTTTATTTACTTAAATGTGAAACAAACGGCGAAAAACGGTTTTTTTTTATTTTTTGCATATGTAAAAATAACTTTTTTAATTTAAATTATATTTATTATTTGCTGTTAATTCGAATTTTTATTTAAATAATTTAACTCACTTAAACAAACAACATTTCATTTCAAAAATTGCTTTATTAACGATAAAGAGCTTGTATTAAGCAATGTCAATACTAAAGGTTAATATCAAAGTTTTATATTTAAGCAATCAAATGATGAACTAAATGAGAATTTCTAAAAATAAGACATCTAAAGACAATGTCAATCACCTTGTCGTCAACGGAGTCATAAGACGACAGTAATAATATGTTGTCGCTCACCATTTCGTTAACATAGTGGGTTATACCAAATATGCATGACAATATCGCTGAACTTGTCAAAAGCGGAATGTTATACACGAAAATTTTGTTGAAGACAGAAATCGTTGAAGACCATTTCATCGATGATGATTGGCCAACTGGGTTTTATACCTAAACAAAAAATATTTGATTGTATGTAAAAAAATGTGTTTGTTGACAAAAGAAGAATAGTAAGATATCTATGTAATCTATGGATCAGATCTTTCAATTAAACAACTTTTATGAGTTCAATTTCAGCTCAAACCATGGACCATTTAAAAGTTCTATATTTTCTGAACTCTAATTCAAATTTTCTTTTGGGATATAATACACAGAAAGATTTTACAAAATTCTAGTTAAATTTTTAAACACCTTTCTCTCATACCAAATTTGTAAATCCAAAAAAAAATTCTTTTTATTTTTGTAACTTTGAATTTTTATTTTTAAACAATTTTTATATGAAAGATAACAATTTACAAACGAGTTACAAATATTTCAAACAAAAAAGTTGTTGGGAATAAAATTTCAATTTAAAAGAAAATGTGATTGCTTTTACAAATTCCATTGTTGGTGCCGCATATTTTTTCTGTGTAATTGTAGATCCTCTAGCGGTGGGTCTCGTACTGCAGGTTCAAGAATTAACTTAAAGTTAACCAAGAAATTTGTTGTTGTTTTGTATACAATTTTTTGACATTTTCTTTTTTTAATAATTAAGTTAGTGAGACCCACCGTAAAATTATATTCTGTATTCATGTGATTAATGTATCAATTAAACTAGTCCATATTATATTTGAACTATTTTATTTTCTTATAGGTACAAGTAGATATTCGTGTTGAAAGTGAAATTCGTGCATGTTGCATGAAATCATATCACGCTCTACCCGAAAAATATTGGAATTCAAAAATGTCTTTGGAACAAATATTTGATGAACTTTTAGTACACAATGATGCAGCCGTGCGAGATTATGCTCAAAGTAAAGTGGGCATAATACAAAAATATTTAATACTCGATAATATTACCGAATTATTACAACAAATGCGTCGATGGATTGAAGAAGAACAGTCACAGAGTGATAACAACAGTAGTATGAATCCTCATATGATGAGATTTTTAACCCACATAGTGCTCTTCATGCGTCAAATTGGTCGTGTAGATAAAGAAGAAACCGCAGATAGAATTATAGCGGCCTATGTAGAATGTTTAATAAAAATTAAAGATTCTCAATTAGTGGCTTTCTATACAGCTGCTTTGCCGCAGAAATTGCAAATAGTATTGTATTCGAAATTTCTGGAATGTCTAACTGAAACCATGCAACGTCAACAGGCTTTAGAAGAAGCCATGAATGCCGGTTTAGATATTGAAAATATTACTCGTTATACTGTCGAGAATATACGTCAAAAACAACCTGATATAGAAACGCAATCACAAGAGAAATTACAACACGGTGAAATATCCGCATTTGATCAGCATAAAATTAAAGCCTTGGAATGGTTAACTTTCTTAGCCAACCAACGTGGTGACCTCTTATGGCAGGATAATGCCATGATACGCTGTTTTTTGGCTGAAAATAAATTGGAATGTGTTCGTGCGGTGTATGATATGATACCACAAGATTCATTGGCTCAAATTATTAATATTTATGGTTCTAAGGATAATTTGCCATGTCGTGAAGATTGTAGCATTAAGGAATATCTCAGTTATAAGGTTTATCTCTCGTCCATTGATTCATTTGATGAATGGTTACGTTTATATCACAATCGTCCAAAGGAACCACAATTGGTAAATACTGGAGCCAATTTTACTGAACGTATTGCCTCAGAACATAAGGAACAAGTCTATAGAGCGGAATTAAATCGTTGGAATGTTTCATTGGAGGAACAAGCTAAAGGTAAGGTTATTTTTATAGTGCTAATAACTTTGAAATAGTCTAAACGGAGTGCTTTAAAGAAAAAAGAAATAAAAAGCTAAATGTAGATATCTAAAATCGGAATAAAATTAATAAAAACGAGAAAATCGACACACAAGAAAATGCGCAAAGTGAGTATCACATAAAAAAAATAAAAACTGTAAAAATTCATAAGAATATGCCAGTCTGTATTGTTGGTCTTTGATGTTGATTTGAGTTTTGTTTTTTGTTCGGCTTAAGGTCGATTACTTTAAATTAAAAGAATCAGAAGAATTCGTTAAAACAATTAGTGTGAAAAACACAATCTTCAAAACATTTTTCTCTAAATTTTTTTAGCCGTATATATTCTATATAGATATCCTAACAAATTTGTGGAAAAATTTTAAACAAAAGTGTTTTTATATTAGTGTTTCTTATACAAATTTTCTAACGAATTCACATGATTCTTTTTATAAAAACACCCAGTAAAAATCAATAATTAAAATTATTAATTTTATTATTTCAGTGCTAGCTACAGCTTTAAGTGGTTGGAATTAGTGCAAGGGGAATACTAATTTATTTAAATTTTTGAAAAATTCCCGGAAGTTGGTTGAGTTATCAAATATTTAAATAATTTAAAAGAAATTATAAAAATTAATTATTGATTTTTAATCCATAAGAATTTATAAAATCAGTTAGAAAACAGCTAACCTCGATAATTTTGTTTTTAAAAATTTGTTCAGCATAATATTGTTTATTTTACTTCTCCCTTTTTCCAGTTTGTCGTGATGCATTATTCAACGTTTTACTTTTCCCCGAAAGAGGTTGGTTAATTGATCCCGATACTCCTAAAGATCCTGCCGATATTTCTCCGGTAATTTGGGAAAATCGTCAAATTCAATTAGATAAAATACGTAGTATTTGTATACCAGAAGTTGTATTACTTTTACATAAAGTTTTACATTTATCTGAAGATTATCAGGGTTGCGTGAAATTAGCCGATGAAATTGCCTCCGAAAATCGTCAACTGTACAAGGTCTACACAAAACATAAACTAGCAGAACTAATGTCAAAATTGGCGGAATCATCATTGGAATTGCTAAATAAAAAATTAGATCCTTGGGGTTATCCAGTAACTGTTTAAATTTATTGTTAAAATTATAACGGTTTTTTTTTATTTCAATTAGTTTTGTTATAAATGATTAAAGACAAGTAAATTAAAAAAATTTTGACTTAAAACCATAACACAAGAATTCTTCATTAGAAAATTAAGTGGTAACTTTTGCAATTTCAAAATGTTTGAGAACAAAACATCAAAGTATTTGTACCTATGTTTTGTTATTAAATTTTTATAAAATAATTACTTTTTCTGAAGTTTTCTAGAAAAATATTGCAAAATAATTCATATTTGTATATTTTGACTAAAATAATACCCATTTATGTATCGCACAGTTTATCAAAAAGGTTGTTTTTCGGTTTTGTATAGTAGTGGTGGTAGACCCTTAAACAACTGGGCAGTACATGTAAGTTTTTGGATCTAAGATCGCGGAAATTATGAAATTATTAAGTCAGACTTTCTAATATCATAATTTTTAAAATATTTTAAACTTTCAGACCCAAAATGGTTATGTTAAACGTGTTTTGGATGACGATATCAAATCAATGGTTTTGGAAATAATGGGCACCAATGTATCTACCATGTATATAACATCACCTCGGGATCCCAAACAAGAATTGGGCATTAAATTACCATTTTTAGTGCTACTGATTAAAAATATGCATAAATATTT
Organism: Leucophora obtusa; assembly: GCA_949987735.1. Classification (NCBI taxonomy): domain Eukaryota; kingdom Metazoa; phylum Arthropoda; class Insecta; order Diptera; family Anthomyiidae; genus Leucophora; species Leucophora obtusa. The sequence goes on from OX465298.1 coordinate 173,027,333, forward strand.
TACATTTGAGGTTCAGGTAAGTTATCCCTTTGACGACTACATGCAAATATAATTGCCAAGAGAAGATAGCCGAAGATAGAATTGCCAAGAGATAGATAGTTAAAAAATTTATGAAAAGTATCAAAAACTTTTGTGTTTCATACACTAGAATATAAATTACCTTATAAAAATAAGAAATAATTTATATTTTAAATAAGATAATAAGATTATTATAAATAAGATAATCTAATTTATAAAAAAAGATCGTCCCTTATTCTATGCGACATTGTTATATGCAGGTTTTTGTGCCAAATTAGTGGAATGGGCTTAGGCCAAATTTTTTATATACATTGAAAATTTTACAAAGTCTAGCTAAAAGAAGGAAAAACTTACTTAGAAAAAATATAGTAAATTTTCTTAAGTTTTTACTTAATTTAAAAATTTATTTTGATTGCATTTCAAAATATTTGTATATAAAAAACTAAATGGAAACCCGCCAAACTTTAAAGACGTTTAGCGAAAAATCTGTATCATTGATCGAAAAATAAAGTACGTCATAGTAATCAGCATGTCCGAAATATATAAAATTGATGGTCAGAGCTCTATTAATTTTTAAAAGTCAAGATTTTGTCATGCAGTGTAATTTAGGGGAATCAACTACACCACAAATAATACCATGTATAATATTTAATGCAAAAATGTTTCTACGAGTATCCAAGAAGATAAAATCACATTTATCCTCATAGGAAGCAAAACAATATGTAGGAACAGGAGAAGAGTCGGATTTAAAACATTAAAGAAAGAGCAAATTTAACTAATTTTACTTGCATTTTCTCAATATGGCTTTTATGAATAATCGCACTAGGACTCCAAATAAATGACGGGGTTTTTTTTTGGAAAATAAAAAAAAAAAAATAACAGAATTACGACGTATAAAAGTTAATAGTAAGCTTTAGGTATTATAAAATTAAAATGACTGCAAAATGTCAGTTTGGCATCAAAGACTACACCCAAATATAATATTTCATCCACAGATTACAGAGTATGACATTTCATTCTATATTGAGAAAGTAAAACATGACGGCATCTAAATATGATACGCCATATAAAAACATTTCACAACTTTAAGAGGTAAACCATTACTTTCAGGCCTCAAAATAATAGAATGATGTATTGAAGTCTTTAGAAGCTCTGCTCGAGAAAAATATTGTCTCACGTGGTTAACACAATTTCACTGCCGCTAACATATTAATCACGCAGAACTATTGTCATATCTTTTACATACCCGATGTTTGAATTTAAAACTTAATTCACATTTGATTTCTAGGTTTTTGATGATCAACATTTTTTTCGTCGTTTTCGTGTCTCTAATTTTCAAAGTAAAACTTCTGTCAAACCGTTCTGCACCTCTATGCCCATGGGTATGTCACCAGGTTGGAATCAAATTCAATTCAATTTGGCAGATTTTACTAGACGAGCTTATGGTACTAATTATATGGAAACTGTACGCTTACAAATTCATGCTAATGTTCGGATACGAAGAATTTATTTCACCGATCGTTTGTATCAAGAAGATGAGCTGCCCAATGAATATCGTTTGATGCAGCCACCTAAAACAAAAAGGGCTACAAATTGGAAAGTGCCAGCAGCCAGACCACCATCACCGCTATCAAATCGTATAAAAGAGAAAAGTGGTGCTGCAAGTACTGCAGATGCCAGTAGTACTGGGGGATTAGAAGTTCCCTTAGGAAAGGATGAACAATTTTAAGGAATGATGTCTTTATATTTTTATGTTTTACTATGAAATAAATATACTTTTTCATAAATATTTGGTTAAATTTTTGCTAAAACTTGGTAATTTATTTAACGATTACGGCGGTGTAGAAATATTAAAACTTGTAACCAAAAGTTATTGTAAGACAAACCAAATTATATATTCAAAGGCTTTACATTAATCTATTGTCTAATACTATTTTCATGTGATGCCTCCATGTCACCGGTAGCCATGTGTAGCAAATCATTGTCTACATTTTTCAAGGCATTTTGATATTCAGTTATTTCCAATGCCTCCCATTCAGCTTTAAAGGCTGCCTTAGGATCTTGTGGCATAGTTATAGCAGCTCCAGTCATAGCATCTGCCTGAGCTTGAGTTTGATCTGCTTGATTGTTTTCACCCAATACTAAAGTATAAATTGATCTTAAACCAAAAACATTTAAGAAATACCAAGAAGCTGATGACACCCAGGCTGCATCTAGGGAGGCCAACTCTACACCTCTTTGTAACATAGGTTTAAATCTCAAAGTTAAGGGGAATGGAACTTTAGTAGTGACGAATCCAGAGAACATCCAATTAATCCAACCGCCAATAACTACCATAGGTAAAACATTTAAAAAGTTACCCTTTAACATATCCGTTAACATGGCGGTAGAATTTTGTGCCACTGGAGCCCTCTTCTGGGTTTTGAAGTAACCAGTCTCCTCATTATTAAAAAAATTCTTACGCATCGAAAAAGAGTGCGCTGTCAAATATTTACCATTTTCTCTTAATAAACGGGCCCGTATCATAGCTTGGCTGAAATGAAATGTGTTACTCCGTTAAATTATAAATTCATTAAATTTTCTCTAATCTCACCTGTCTTGTATCTGTGTTATTTCAGCCTTTTTCTGTGACGATATCAATATGGACACATAGTGCCGCAAAATACCAATGAAAAATGCAATTAAAACAATTGGCAAAAATACCCAAACTCTGATGTGTGGATCAATCAGCAACTCCGTCATTGTGCTATTTTGTTTTTCTATTAATTTTAATTAGATTTATGTAAAATTTCCTGTCACCAACTTCACAACGCCAAACTCGTATTAGTTGTATTATCAGAAATAAGAGTTGCAAAAGTATTGAGTATACGGGTACTAAGTACTCAATACTTTTTTTTTTGACGTCAAGATAGAGATTAATCAGAACTGGGTCGACAACGACAACGAGAGTTGCTTTTTACTTTTATTCACGTCATAATTGTTCTATAATTTACAAAAAGGCCAAACACATAGTAAAAATTAACCTAGTTCCAACTTTTGTTAGTTAATTGTTTTCAACCATGAACATATTTTGCCACTCAGACCTCATAAGTATAGCGAATCACAAAAAAGCGATTTGGAAAAAACAATTTGCGGGTTTTGTAAAGTTTAAGAAAATATAGAAACCTTTGTATGTGAACTGTTTATTTCAGTTTTTAAATTAAAATGCACATGTACATTACTTTTTTACTTTGTATAAATTTATTTGATTTTATATTAAAAAGGCATGGTGCTTTTTTACGCTGTTTTAAGCGAAAAAACAACACTTTTTAGATTTTGTGTTTCCTAAAAAATTCTAATACTGAATTTAGATGAAGCAAAAACCAGGTGGTTTTGTACAAAACTAAATTACAGAAGCCAAGTGGTTTACATTGGTCATTTAGTTTTTCTTTGTCACATCACTTTTTTATTAAACACTTTTCTTTATGTTCTTATTGTTAAATTAAATTAAAAAAATTATTAACACATTTTAAAATGGATAAAAACACACATTTTAAAATTAAAATGTAAATATTTTAAAAAAATATAAAAATATATTTTTGACACTTGCTTTACTTCTATATTCGTTGTAACAGGGTGTATTGAAAATTACTTATAAAAGAAATGGAGTGTATCAAAAATGCAAATTTCATATATTTTTTCTTGGTTTTTGGCAAAAACCAGGTAGAATGTGGTTTTGAGTTTGTATGAAAATTTTATCGAAAAACTAAAGTAATTTTATAGTTTTCGGCTCAAAAACTAAAAATGGCCAAAAAAACTACTAGTTTTTGCCTAGTCTAAATATGCTATAAAACTATTTTATATAATAATATAAAAACTGTAAAACAAACTCTTGAAATATGAGTTACCTTTGCCATTTCTATGGCATCCCACTGTGGGATATCAAATACATAGCCAATCAAGCATGATGTACAGAGTACCGATACTGAATAGTTTGCAAGCGGTGAAGTGATAAAAATTGTCATTTGTTATTGTTACTTTTAATTAAGTGAAAAATATTTTTCCCCGCAAAGTGTGCGAACTTGCATTGTGTGCAAAACACCATCGTGAAAACAATCGGTTAAACCTTAACTAATTTATTGTTTTTTTATTGTAGATATTGCATTTTATTATTGGCCACTATTGTGAATTGATGAACTGGTTGGATAGTAAACTGCACCAGACGTATATATAGTGCAAATTTATATAATCAATGTCATTATTAATAAACCAATAAAAAAAAAACTACTGCTCATAATTAATAAAAAAAAGAGTAAGTATCTAATTTCATAGAACACTTGGGTGAAGTGAAGGGAACTATCAATGTAAATTTTTTTTGTAACAAAAACAATTTCTATAGAAATAACGTAACACTTCACCGAAGTGTTTTAGAAAATTAGCCCCTAAGTTTAGGTAGATTCATAAGTCCGTTTTTTGTTAAAAAAAACGGTACGGATACGGTCCGAAAACGGCATTCTAAAACGGAGTCAATCCGTTATTTACACGAAATAACGGTCCGGCATTGACAGACTTTCAACGGACTTGTCTGTTTTTTAGACGACATAACGGTCCATAAACGGTTTGTCATTAACGGACTTTAAACGGACTTCTCCGTTTTTAACACGACATAACGGTCCGTCATTGACGGACTCTCAACAGATTCGAATCAGTTTCGATGTTCCGTTTTCTGGATCCATATACGGACCAGAAAACGGTACGTAAACGGAGATGGATTCCGTTTATGGCAGTATGCTATCCTAAAGCTGCCTACACACTAGGGAACATGGTTGAGGGAACAAAAAATATCAAAAAATTTTGTAAACACGAAATGCACGCTCTCAACACTCACACACACACAAACGCACTCACACATTCACAAAAAATGCTCTCTTTTTTTCAGTATGTTCCCTAGTGTGTAAGCAGCTTAATAAATGTACATGGCTGCATTGATGATGTACATGTATTAGTGACAACAAACGGTTTACCTTTTGACGTTTACAAAATACATAAGAAAACAGCAACAACACAATACCGAATTTACGCCGTTTCATTCTAATGTCAAACAACAATAATGTAATAAGGAGCATTTGACATCCATATTGGAAAAAATAGCACATACAGTTTACTTCCTATTCTTTGTATGTTCTGTGGGCCGAAATAACATAGAAATAGGATGATAGTTTCGAAGATTATATAAGTATAATTAGGCAAATTAATTTTTGTCTGATATTTTCATAAGATTAATGACCCAGAATCATGGATGGTAAACGAAACGATGCGGTTATCGGTAAGGGTAACGCTATTTTAGATTATATCGGTAACGGTATTTTAAGGGTAACGCTATTTCATTTATTTCGGTATTGATATTTTAAGGATAATGGTTTTTTAGTTTTTTCGGTAACGGTATTTTAAGGATACCGGTTTTTTCTTATTTCGGTAACGGTATTTTAAGGTTAGCGATATTTCAGTTATTTCGGTAACGGCACTGAACAGCCACGTGAAATTACCAAAAGCAGAAAATTAAAAATAACGGTAACGATATTTTAGGGGTAACGGTATTTAATTTATTTCGGTAACGGTATTTTAAGGGTATCGATATTTCATTTATTTCGGTATCGGTATTTTAAGGATAACGGTATTTCAGTTATTTCGGTAACGGTAGTCAGTTGAAAGGGTTTTGAATCGATAACGGTATTTTAGCGGTATTGCCTGCCAACCCGGCCTAGAATCTATGTAAAATATTGTTGGGGATATTTTGAGATTTTTTTTGGGGTAAACCAACAAAAATATCTGGCAAGCCTGCGCTTTGTTGACATTTCACATTGATTTTTGTACAAAAATCGACTTTTTTTGACAAATATAGCCGAAAGCGTCAAGTTTTTGTTAAAAATTTATTTTTTTTAATATATTCTGGCCCTGCGTTTTGTAAATTAAAAAAAAAAACAATAAAAAAGGTATTCTCAATAAATTAAAAATTATATTTAACAAATGCTAACCACTAATTTTATTCAACAAATCAATAGCGGTATGGATAAACCTGATGGTCAAAATAATCAAAATGTGTTGCCGCCGTCTGAACCGGCACAACAAACACCTACCATACAAGTTAATGCAAATAACTCATGCCAACCTACTATACAACAATGTAAAAAACCACGAAGTGATTTGAATTCACTGCCCACTAGACAATATCTGGACCAGACTGTGGCACCTATACTCCTCCATGGCTTGCAGACTTTGGCACGTGAAAGGCCACCAGATCCAATAAGTTTTTTGGCTGCCTATTTGTTAAAGAATAAGAATCGTTGCGAAGAAGCCATACCCGAAAATGTTTGAAGGTTTTCTTGCTAACAGAATGCGACTGTCTACGGCTGGGATAATGAAGACATGTATTTTTCCTAACTTCTTTTTGTCGTAATTAGTATATAAGTCCTAATTTACAAAATTTTTAGTGTTATAAGTTGGAGTTTGTAAAACAAGAAATTCTTTGTTAGGAAAGAAAGTTTGGAATTATACATTTTCTTGAATTTAAAACCTTTTCTACCTATACTGGTGTTTTTGAGCATATGTATCTATATGAGAAATAAAATGTCTGTTCCCGTACTTTACCGAAGTTACACAAACAAGCCCAAAGGCGTTCCCGTACTCGAAATTACGTGTAAATTGTTGTTGTTTGGGCTGTTTTGGGTTCCCGCGGGTACCCGCGGTAACGTACGGGAACGCACATAAAATTGTGTTTAGATATCAAATGTTTTTATTTATTTAATCGCCATAATAATCAATGGTCGCGTTCGGCAGATAAACCCACCCAACAACAGCGTTTCAAGATGTTTTCCCTGCTGAACAAAATTTTTAATTTATTGTATTTATGATTAAATGTATTTAAATTGTCAATAATTTTCACAAACACATTCCGAAACGTTTTCAAAATAATTTAGTTCTTTTGATTTGGCAAATTTGAATTTTGTTTCTTGTTTTCGGTTATAGGAAATTGAAAACCATGGAAATACAATGAAGCGTATATGGAGCAAATTATTTTAAGATAAGTTTACTATTTTTTTTAGTTCTTTTGAGAAAAATACACATTTTTTATAGAAGATAAATCCTAAAATTTATACAAGGGTTGAACCAAGTTGAACTTAGCAGAACTATAAAGAATTTATGAGAAGAAACCATGAAATATGAAAAGTGTGTTTATGAGATATCATTATTTTTTGGACTACCAGTAATGACACCCACTTAACTTCTGCATTATTTGAAAACATCCCAGCTAGCAATGTCGGAGCGCTTATAAATAAGATTTTGAAATGGCTAATAGAAATTATTATTGTTTTTTTGAAAACACTCTTTTTCTTTGGTAGAAAATATGAACCCTCAGAAAACAATCCAAAAAGTTGTCTCTACCATCTAAAAAGCTGTTTAAAAACGAGGGTTCATTTTTCGGGCTCAAAGAAGATTCCAAAATTATTTAAATTTATGAAGAAAATTTCGATTTTACACGTTCTTTTTTCTGAGTAATTTCTGAGTACACAGGGGGCTCTTTTGGACGGATCACTTTCATAGGAAAAAGTGGAAAAATGTTTATGTTTTTGGAGCTCATTTCTGAGTCATTAATGATCATCTTTGATTGCATTTGATTCAAACAGAAAATAATTTTCTACATTTTTTTAAAATTTTTTTAAATCTATTTTTAGACTCAATATTTTTTAAACACTGGTAAGGATATATGTAACCACATATTTTTTGATTTTTGTATGTTGGCGAGTAAGCTTACTTGTGTGCAGTAGGTCAATTAGGTTTTTATCTATTAAATATTACATGTCGATATTACTGTTTCCAATTATTCGACATAGGCGGTTAACCGGTTAATGCATTATTCGAAAAATCGCTAAAATTGATTAACCGGTTGTTCGGGTCGGTTAATCGAGAAAATTGGCGATTAATCGATTAATCGTATAATGCAAAATTAATGTATTTCCTAAATTTTTTATCAATAAAAAAAAGAGATGCCTGTTTTTGTTAAATATCAACCTGGCATATAAACTCGATGTATTTAAAAAAGATTTCATATTGGTTGAAAAATTTCAGAATCTGAAATTTTTTAACCAATACAAGAAATAAACATTTCTATAGTACAAGAATATATATAGAAAATATCTCTAAAATTTTTGCTAAAGCTACTAAAAATTAAATAAAAATTTTGGGGGGGGGGGGGGGGGTAATCAAAAACTGAGTAAGTTAAGAACAGCAAATCTAAAACTGTTACATATCGATAACTTAATGTAGATTTTTTATTTCTTTAGAATAAAATTTTAAAAATTTTAAAAACTTTAGATACAATTTTAATGCAATTTTTAAACAATACTGCCAACAATAAAATATAAAATAAAGTTAGAATTTTATTAAGATTAGTCAATTAAAAATACCAATTTACTCTGCAAAAATCAGCAAAAATTTTTGCTGAAGAATATCGTAAAGAATTGTTAAATTCTCAGCCTTTTTCGATTTTAGAAGGGACATTAAAAATAAACAAAATAACTTAAAGTTTGAATTTTATTGGTCGAGGTTTGATGAAAATTGTTACTAAATTAATGAAAAATTTCTTAAATTTTATGAAAAAGCTTTTTAATTTTTACTATGAAGCTCTTTCTAATCATTTTTTTGGGTGTATGTAATTTTTAATAAATAAAATAAAAATTAATTGAGGGGTATGTATGGTTTCATAAAAATTTTCATAAAGTTTTATGTAAAACTGCATTAATATAATGAAAGTTTTCAATGGACGACTTCCAGCGAATCTTCATTGAATCAATGAAAAAAGGCATGTAGCATGTAGACAATTCTCTCAGAGTACAGCTACAGATGTCAAATTCCATATAAATTTGAATTTTTTAACTTTTATTTTGTGTTAACTTAAGGTTATTTGTTTATTGTTAATGAAACCAATGCGAATAAAAATTTAAATCATGGATGGCAACCAAAACAATTAATGGACGATTTTCCAGTCTACATTAACTTTTTAGTGGCAGATTTTCTATATATTTAAGAATATACAGCTCTTAAATACTCTTCATCCATTCAAATCGGCTTCAATTTTGATAGTATGGCGATAACTGCATTAAACTATGAACTATAACATCGACACTAATTCGTTTCGGTTGCCAACCCTGATTTAAATTCAGTGAAATGTGGTTTTAAACCGACTATACACACTTTCTTGGGAGATGTAAGAAAATTTAGATTTCCTATGGAAGTAACATGTCATATGAGAGTTGTTTGACACAAATTTAAAACAAATGAAACTTTGTTTTGAAGGACATTGAAATATAATTTGCATTAGTTTTACTTATTAAAAGAAATGGAAAACTCTCTATTATATTTCCTAAAGGCCTATATAGCGCTTTGACAGTGCTCTAGCCAGACATGTCGTGTGTTTTGAGAAGTTTAAAAAACACCTTTAATTTAGCCTTTCGCGATGTTTTTTTGAAGCTTTTTTTTTATAGAAATTTTGATTTTTTGTTATATCTGCAAAAAAAATGTATTAAAAATTAATTGCAGAAAGGTAAAACAAAGCCGTTTTTAAGAGTTTCTTAAAACACATGACATGTCTCGCTGGTGCAATGTCGACTTGCTTGGAGTTGCTGAAAAAGAGGTATCTAAAGACTTAAGAACCTCTTTCACTCGAGTTGAAAAGAATTTGATGGTGTTTTAGTTAGTATTTATTTTTTTTAAGCTTTTCTTGCAATTTTTTAGCCAAAATTAAGAAAATTATGAAGTTTTGGGAAAAAAGAAAGGAAAAATTCTATATTAAAAATTTAACCGGTTAATCGATCTATTTTAACCGATTATTCGGGTCGAATAATTATTTGCGTTTTAAATTATTTGTTTCGACATTAACCGAAAGAGAGGCGATTAATCGAGGAATCGGTTAATCGATTTACCGAATTGGAAACACTAGTCGATATACATAGCTCAGATGGTAGAGCTATAGACTGGCAATCTGTAGATTCCCGCACCAACAAATTTTATTAAAAAAAAAATACAATAAAAAATATATTTTTTATATAAATTCATTTTTTTGAAAATCTATTTTTAGACTCATTATTTTTGTCAGTACTGGTAAGCAGATAGGTAACGATATATTTTTTGATTTTTCGTACGCTGGTGTAACCATAACTCATTATTTTTCGCGACATCGCCATATAAAGGTAATAAGAAGTGGAATAACAAAAGTAACTAGTTACCATTACCAAGTAAATAGTTACATAACCACATATCTGGTAATGATGCTAAACTAATAGAAAAAGGAAAAACAATTTGTGTCAAATTTGGATTCATTGTTAGAAATGCAGTAAAATAGAAATGGGTGTTTTATCTAATATAAATTTCTTGGTTATTAATTACAATTTTTTAATTCTTACCCCTAAATTCATAAACGCTTTTTAAAATTATAGTAGGTTTATTGAACAAATTTTGTATGAAAATGACGTTTTGTAAACCTGCTATAACTTTACAAAGCATTTATGAATTGAGGGGTTAAATTTTAACTCAAATATCGTTCTTAGTAACCGTTTTGATAGTTAAACTTTTTACAATATTTTCAACTAAGGAATTTGGACATAAAGAATTAATTTTATTAACTGCAGCCCAGTAAGGGATATTTCACCTGAAATTCAGTTAGAAATTTGGTAGCCAGTAACTGAGAAATTTTTTCGGTGTACCAAAATCTCCATATAAATTAATTGATTTTCAAAAGTGCTATTTTGTAGGAAGGAAAAAGAATTTTATTGAAAAATTTAACAGACTCGAGGAAAAAAACGAACGGCTTTAATCAGTAAAATATTTCTAAGCGCACATAAATTACCCAGCAAAAAAATACCTGACCAAGATCCGTAAAATCACCTATATTTTTCGGCACGAATGCGTTCAAATTGAGGTGAAAAAGGCATTTTTTAACATTGGCTTGTCATAGGAGAGAAGGTGTTTATGCTACTTTAAGTCTGCTTTGCACGTCATAAAAATGAGTGCAAGTCATAAATATCACTTCTTAAATATATATCTGAATGCATTCCCAAGAAGTTACTTTTCATCTCTCCTTAGATAGTAACAAATAGCACTCATTTTTATGACGTGCAAAACAGACTTAAAGTAGCATAAACATCTTCTCTCCTATGAAAAGCCAATGTTAAAAGAATGCGTTTTTCACCTCAATTTGAACGCATTTGTGCCGAACAGTATAGGTGCTTTTACGGATCTTGGTCAGATATTTTTTTTCTGGGAAGTAAAAATAGTTTTTATTAATGGCAATTTGGAAGTCATTTAAAATACGTTTATTGGAAGTAAGAAATCAGCATATATAGCTATGTACTTTATATGCAGAGAAAAATGCATTCTTGTAGAATGCATTCGGTTTTTGTTTGCTGGGATATGATATAATTTTTATATCCTTCACATTTTGAAATCATAATTTGTTCTTATTAGAGAACTTTTTAAGTTCCAAAACGACTATTCTTTCTCAAAATATGTCATTCACGCCTCTAAAAATGGGAGAGTTGTGATAACCAAAAAAGTTCTCTTTAATAAGTTTTTATATGATGTTTTGTGGTTTACCTCTTAAGTCTTTCAGTGTACACATCTTTAAAAGAATATATAAAATTTGATAATGCAAAAACAACTTTACACTTTTTCCCCTCAATTCATAAATGCTTTCTAAAGTTATAGCAGTTTTACAAAACGTCATTTTCATACAAAATTTGTTCAATAAACCTCCTATAATTTTACAAAGCGTTTATGAATTTAGGAGTTTGTAAATAAGTTTATAAGGCTCTTGGCCTTCACCATGGCGTTATAGTCGCGATATTTGTTAATGAAGTCCAATTTTTTTAATATTTCATAATCTCCGAGAAAAGGCGGTTTTGGTCATAAACTAATGAAGATAGATAACTGAAATTTGGCATATACATAGCTTCATCTTATGACGAGAAGAAAACCAATAGTCTCCGACCGAACTCACTTTTCAAAGGCCGAACCGAAGCCGAACTTCGGCCAAAATTACTAAGTTCGGCCGAAACCGAATACTTTTGTGTTTGAATAAAAATACAATTTCATGCAACTTTTTCAAATTCAAAAATGCGGAAACCAATTTCTAAATTTCAAAAACATAAAAAAGTTATATTTTTCGCTCTTTAAGCAAAAATTAAATTAAATATGTGCATATTTTTAAGTTACATTACAAAATTAAGGAGCTAATTGTTGCAAAATATTGATTTATAGAAAAGTTCGGTATTCGGCCAAAATTTTGCCGAATACCGAACTTGGCCGAACATCACTTTTTGGCCGAACTCCGGAGTTTGGATTTTTAGCTATTCGAATGTTTAAGGGGTAAAATGGGGATGAAAGGTTCCAAAAAATTGACCGATTCCTCGATTAATCGCCTCTATTTCGGTTAATGTCGAAACAAATAATTTAAAACTCAAATAATTATTCGACCCGAATAATCGGTTAAAATTGGTCGATTAACCGGTTACATTTTTAATATGGAATTTTTCCTTAATTTTTTCCCAAAACTTCACAATTTTCTTAATATGGGCTACAAAATTACCAGAAAAGCTTAGAAAAAACAAATACTAACTAAAATAGCATCACATTCTTTAAAAATCGTGTGAAATAGGTAGTGTTTCCAATTATTCGACATAGGCGGTTAACCGGTTAATGCATTATTCGAAAAATCACTGAAATGGATTAACCGGTTATTCGGGTCGGTTATTCGGGAAAATTGGCGGTTAATCGATTAATCGTTTAATGCTAAATTAAGGTATTTCATTAACTTTTTATTAATTAAAACACAAAAAGCTGACTCTTTTCATTAAATATTAACGTCATATATGAATACGATCTATTTAATAAAAGTTTTCATATTCGAAGGTTGAAAAGTTTCGGGATCTGAGATTTTTTTAAAAAAAGATCTGTAAAAATGTTGCTAAATCTACCAAAATTTTGTTGAAGATGGCAGAAATAACTGCTGAAACTAACAAAATATTAGTAAGTTAAGAAGAGCAAACCTAATACTGTTACATTTCGATTACTTAACGTAGATTTATTTAGAAAAAAATTTAAAAATCTGAAAAGCTGAGATACAAAATTTCTTTGAATGTGATTTTTAATCAATACTGACACTATAAAATTTAATATTGCATTTAACTTTTTCAGACCCAACTAGCTTGCAAAAATGTATTCATTTTATAACTTTAAGGTAAAATGGTACTAAAACTATTATCTAAAAAACTATATCACATCTCACAATCGTGCATGCTGGGTCTGAAAGGGTTAAAGAAATGCTATACCTAAAGCTTTTTAAATTTTAATAAGATTCTTCCTACAGCTACGAAATTTTCATTAAAGTCATCAATAAAAAAATTTGAGTTCTCTTTGAGATTAATTTCAGTTAATTGAGAATACCAATTTACTTTGTTTCTCAGTATCTTTTTCGTTACTAAAGGCCATTAAAAGTAAAAAAAAACCTAAAGTTTGAGCGCACTTACTCTGAAAGAATTTTATCGGACGAGCTGTAAACAAAATTTTCAGTAAGCTAATGAAGTTTTCTTCAAAAAGTAAAAGCCAAATTTATTAAATTTTATGAAAAAGCTTCACAAATTTTATGAATCTCTTTCTAAAAAAAACTTTTTTGGGTGTATGACATTTTTATTAAATAATATGAAATTCTTCAAAAAATTTTATGAAAATTGCATCAATTCAATTAAAAGTTTCAATAGACGAATTCCAGCGAAACTTAATTGAATCAGTGTATAAATTCATCAATAGCATATAGACAATTCACTGAGTGTGCTTTACAGAAGTCAAATTCTATATAAATTAAAAATTTTTAACTTTAGGTTATTTGTTTTAATTGGAATTTATATTCCTTGAAACGGGTTCGGGTTCAATGTTGCATGTTTTAGAATTGATGTGGTTTTGAACCGATGTGTATGTACACTTTCTTAGGAAAAATAAGTAAAGTTAAAGTTCTTACAGAATTAACATGTTAATTGTGTAACAGTTTTAAAACAAATGCAGCCTTGTCTTAAAGGACATGGAGATATAATTTATATTAGTTTAAATTTTTAAAAGAATTGAAACAGTAATGCAAAATTGTCTATTTTATTTCATAAAGCATCCTCCAGCCAGTCGTGTATTTCGTGTGTTTTGTGAAGTTTTAAAAAACACCTTCATTTTGGCCTTTTGCTGTTTTTTTTAAAACATTTGCGCAAAATTTTATTAAAAATTGGGAGTCTGATGGTACAATGTCGACTTGTTTGCGGTTGCTCGAAAAAGGTATTTAAGGACCTATTTCACAAGATTTTTAAAGAATTTGATGCTATTTTAGTTAGTATTTGTTTTTTCTAAGCTTTGCTGGTAATTTTGTAGCCCAGATTAAGAAAATTGTGAAGTTTTGGGAAAAAATTAAGGAAAAATTCCATATTAAAAATGTAACCGGTTAATCGACCAATTTTAACCGATTATTCGGGTCGAATAATTATTTGAGTTTTAAATTATTTGTTTCGACATTAACCGAAATAGAGGCGATTAATCGAGGAATCGGTTAATCGATTAACCGAATTGGAAACACTAGAAATAGGTCATTAAGCCTTTAAATACCTTTTTCCAGCAACCGCAAACAAGTCGACATTGTACCATCAGACTCCCAATTTTTAATAAAATTTTGCGCAAATGTTTTAAAAAAAAATATGTATCAAAGTTTCTATTTGTAAAAAGAAAAAAGGCTAAAATGAAGGTGTTTTTTAAAACTTCACAAAACACACGAAATACACGACTGGCTGGAGGATGCTTTATGAAATAAAATAGACAATTTTGCATTACTGTTTCAATTCTTTTAAAAATTTAAACTAATATAAATTATATCTCCATGTCCTTTAAGCCAAGGCTGTATTTGTTTTAAAACTGTTACACAATTAACATGTTAATTCTGTAAGAACTTTAAATTTTCTTATTTTTCCTAAGAAAGTGTACATACACATCGGTTCAAAACTACATCAATTCTAAAACATGTTCCACTAGAGCAACATTGAACCCCAACCCGTTTCAATGAATTTAAATTCGAATTAAAACAAACAAGCGGGCTAAAGCCCGCTCGATGGTTTGTATAAGTCCCCAGGTGACTGGGAACTTATACAAACCAAAGATTAAATTCGGCTGTGCCGAGTCTTTAGATACCCTCCATCCTGGTGTTTTTATTCGAGGATTCTACTAAGTACAAACAAGTATGAATTATTGCCCATTTTGTATTCGGTCAATCCACTGTGCAACAAATGTGTATGAGTTTTTCCACCACTACAAGTAAATATTTCA
Organism: Leucophora obtusa; assembly: GCA_949987735.1. Taxonomy (NCBI): domain Eukaryota; kingdom Metazoa; phylum Arthropoda; class Insecta; order Diptera; family Anthomyiidae; genus Leucophora; species Leucophora obtusa. The sequence continues at coordinate 173,042,735 of OX465298.1, forward strand.
GTTTAATCTTGTTTAATCTCAGTGCTGCCACAAGCAAGATTCAAAATTCCCAAAAGTGTAGATAAAATTACCCAAAAAATATGAAATTATAAATGACTTCAATTAACATATTACAATTTGAACTCCGAAAAAAGGTAATAACCTCATCAGTAAACTTAAAAAAAAGTGATTTGGCCATTTCAATTGTCCCATGGTTCTGGGCGTTATATTATTACAAAGAAAAGTTCCTTAAATATGCAGCATTTATGATGAACTTTTGAGTCTTATATGAATCTTCATAAAATTTAGAGAAAAAATTAACTTTAGAACAAAACACTTAAAAAGCTTGTAAATAAGAGTCAGTTATGATCATATGTAAATGATTTAAAAATAATCTTATTTTAGAGTCTTTCAAAAATCAAGTTTTATTTGCGTTTTTAAATACACACAAAAAAATCTTTGGCAAGCAATTGGGAGCACTTCAACTAAAATAATGTTTTTGTGGCATACACAATATAATAAATTATTCGATAAAACTTTGTTAGTTGAAATTTGCTTAATTACTTGGTAACGATTTTTTTATGTACGTTAATAGCTTATTTGTATAACGAAAGAATTTCAAAGCATGTATAGATTAATACACTTTCCTGATGTATCGGTTTAATTCGTGGATGATCAGTCGCTGTGAATCAATTCATTAACTCGTATGAATAAAAAATAGATATTGGAATTTTTATGCAAACTTAACAATTAGATGTTAAATCATTCATAAGCCAAAAGTAATTACATACATTGAGGCAGGGTTGGTAGGCTCTATCGCTAAAATACTGTTATGGATTCAAATATCGATACATTTAAAATACCAGTACCGAAATTAATCAAATACCATTATCCCATTATCCTTACAACACAATTATTTTTTAGTTTAAAATTTTTGTAATTCCACTTCGTAATCGTGAATTTTACATACACTTTGTTAATAAATTTATTTTACTTTACTTTGTTTTTTCATAAAAAAAAATTTGCGGAATGCACCGAAATAACTGAATACCGCTTATCTTAAAATACCATTATCGAAATAATTGCAATACAGTTAACCTTAAAATACCGTTATCGAAATACAATTATCCTTAACATACTGTAACCGAAATAATCTATGATAGCGTTACTTACCCTCACCGATAATCGCACCGTTTCTGCTACCAACAATGCTTTGAAGTAATTGCTAAGTTGTATTCATAGACCCACTATCTATTGGCTAGTTTATGATTTAAATTCTTTTTTTATGTATAATATATTTTTTTATTTACAAATTTGATAACTTTCTCAATTCATTCATTTGAATTGAAATTTAAGTGAAAAACTAAACAATTTAATAATTGCTGTCATCCATGCCCTACCCATAAAGTGGCAACACTGCTTATGTTATTCATATATATGTGTGCAGACCTTTAAAAGTATAATTCCTTAATTCGTATTTTAAATCTCAATTTTGCAATAAGTTGATCCCAGTGAATTTTTTTTATCCCGATGTAGTACTTTTCAAGCTGTTAAAAAAAATCCGCGGAAAGACCTCTGTAGGGAGTTTATTTCTGTGAAAAGTTTGGAAATGGACTTAGCTACATATATCTAAGTCATTTATAGTCAGATTGGAACAATATATATATATCATTGAAAGATAGTAAAAATATCTTATGGAAGACATTTTTTTTTTGTTTGTTTACCCATTACCGGCGAATGAGATTTATTTTTAAGATTTTTTAAAATAAACCGTTTTTATAAAAACCACCGTATACTACCACATAATTTTTTACTTATTAATATATTCTCAAGATTAAAAACTTTTAAGATGTAGTTAAAATTTTATCACTTCAAACACCGAAGATTTTAGAAGTCAAGCCTATCTATATATCAAATAAAAGCTTTTCGTCTTGATAACATTCTAATAAGCACAATTTTTGTTCTTATATAGGATTTTTATGGAATAAAAACATTAAAAAAACAAAAAAATTAAAATTCCTACGCCGAATCATAATGGGTCAAAAAAAAAATGCTATCCTAAAGATATTTTTATTACCTTTCCAATGGTGTACATATTGTTCCAACCCTATCATAAATGAAGAAAATATAGTTAAGTTAATTTTTAAACTTTAAACCGAAGTAACTCCCCATACAGGCTTTTCGGTAAAAAAAAATTTCTTCGGGCCCCCAAAAGAGAGTTATATCAGTAGTAAAAATTTAGAATCAATCGGTGAGATGCCTCTAAAGCCAACATACGTCCAAATTATTCAATCGAATCAAAATTGAATCAACACAAATAGGTACAAATCTTAAGCTGCCTACACACTAGGGAACATGGTTGAGGGAACAAAAAATATCAAAAAATTTTGTAAACACGAAATGCACGCTCGCAACACGCACACACACACAAACGCACCCACACATTCACAAAAAATGCTCTCTTTTTTTAAGTATGTTCCCTAGTGTGTAGGCAGCTTTATCTCACTTTATTCAATGTCCAATCATTGATTTAAAGGCATTATGAATTATTCAGTAATTTATAAAATGAATCCAATTTTATGCATATAAATTCAAAAAAAGAATTATCTCTTTCAAGGTCTGGGTGTGTATGTATGTATTTTTTTCTTATTCAGTAAAAACAACAATACACAGTTAATATATTTTTCATGTTAATATGGAAAATTCTAGAGGTGCTTCTACATTTTCTTTCATAACTTTTAAACGTCTGGACCAAATATGCCCATTTCCAATAGCAAACTGCTTAAGAAATTGGACCAAAATTTTGACTAAAAACTAACATCCTAGCACAACTATTTTGAGCGTGATCGTGATTTCAACAGACAGACAGACGGACACGGCTATTATATTTTCTTATATAGGTTAAAAAAAAAAACAAAAAAATTAAAATTCCTACGCCGAATCATAATGGGTCAACAAAAAATGCTATCCTAAAGATATTTTTATTACCTTTCCAATGGTGTACATATTGTTCCAACCCTATCATAAATGAAGAAAATATAGTTAAGTTCATTTTTAAACTTTAAACCGAAGTAACTCCCCATACAGGCTTTTCGCTGAAAAAAAAATTTCTTCGGGCCCCCAAAAGAGAGTTATATCCGTAGTAAAAATTTAGAATCAATCGGTGAGGTGCCTCTAAAGCCAACATACGTCCAAATTATTCAATAGAATCGAAATTGAATCAACACAAATAGGAACAAATCTTATCTCACTTTATTCAATGTCCAATCATTGATTTAAAGGCATTATGAATTATTCAGTAATTTATAAAATGAATCCAATTTTATGCATATAAATTCAAAAAAAGAATTAACTCTTTTAAGGTCTGGGTGTGTATGTTTGCATTTTTTTCTTATTCAGTAACAACAACAACACACAGTTAATATATTTTTCATGTTAATATGGAAAATTCTAGAGGTGCTTCTACATTTTCTTTCATAACTTTTAAACGTCTGGACCAAATATGCCCATTTCCAATAGCGAACTGCTTAAGAAATTGGACCAAAATTTTGACTAAAAATTAACATCCTAGCACAACTATTTTGAGCGTGATCGTGATTTCAACAGACAGACAGACAGACAGACAGACGGACACGGCTATATCGGTTTCGCTATTGATAACGATCAGGAATATATATTTTTTTTATGTCCCAGATTTTTTTTTCGATGAGTTACAAACGGAATGACAAAATGATATATACCCTCCTGCACAGTGGGATGGAGGGTATAATAACCTAAAGTTAAAAAATTTTAATTTATATAGAATTTGACTTCTGTAACTGCACACTAGGGTTATGACTCATTTTGAACAAAAGTTTTACCTATCACCACGTGATAGGCAATACTAAATTAATAATTAAAATCGTCTTTGCGGGTCATTTTGCCAAAAAAAAAAACCTTCCGCACCAAATGCAATTTCTAAAAAAATTTTTGCTCGCATAATTTACATAACGAATTATTACAAGAATTATTGTAAACTACAAAAAATGTATCCAAAAGTCCCTCCAAAAAGGTTTCGTAATATTTACCGTAAATAGCTTTTAATACGCATCGTTTGAATTTCATTTGTTTAAAACTTCGGAGGAATATTTTAATTAAACTAAAACAATATAAACCAAATTTCAACCATATTGTTGGGGAACTTTTTTGACAGCAGCGAAAAAGTAAGATTGCGTTTCTTAATATTTTTTATGGCCTTTTTGGCTAGGGCATGTAAAATTTGATATTTGCAAAAAAAAAAAATCAAAAAGTCATAACACTACTGCACACTAGAGGGCTGAATGAATGTCCTAAAAGACATTCTCTTGCATGCGCTGATGAGAGATTTGACGATTTTTAATACTAAATATAACAAAAATTGACCATTTTACTTATTTGTAGTTATTTACAAGATGTTAAAATTCAGATCATTACAAAAAAAAAAAAAAAATAAATAAAACAGAAAACAAAAAAAAATATTTTGGTGTTGTATAAGAAAATGTTTTGTGAATGTCTTGCAAAACATTCGTACTGGCCTCTACTGCACACTCAGTGAATTGTCTATATGCTATTGATGAATTTATACACTGATTCAATTAAGTTTCGTTGGAATTCGTCTACTTTTAATTGAATTGATGCAATTTTTCATAAAATTTTATGAAAATTTTCATATTATTTATTAAAAATGTCATACACCCAAAAAAGTTTTTTTAGAAAGAGATTCATACAAATTGTGAAGCTTTTTCATAAAATTTAATAAATTTGGCTTTTACGTTTTGAAGAAAACTTCATTAGCTTATTGAAAATTTTGTTTACAATGAAAAAAAATAAAATTAAAAAATAAAAATTCTCTCAGAGTAAGTACGCTCAAACTTTAGGTTATTTTTTTACTGTTAATGGCTTTTAGTAACGAAAAAGATACTGAGAAACAAAGTGAATTGGTATTCTCAATTAACTGAAATTAATCTCAAAGAGAACTCAAATTTTTTTATCGATGCCTTTAATGAAAATTGTAGCTGTAGGAAGAATCTTATTAAAATTTAAAAAACTTTAGGTATAGCATTTCTTTAACCCTTCAGACCCAGCATACACGATTGTGAGATGTGATGTTTTCTCTTAAAATTATAAATATTTTCAATACTAATAGGTTTATTTAGATAAAAAATTTCAGTTATACTTTTAGCTAAATTATATTTCAGAAAATATGAATTGACACCAGGAAATTTTAATAGTTTTAGTACCATTTTATCTTAAAGTTATAAAATGAATACATTTTTGCAAGCTAGTTGGGTCTGAAAAAGTTAAATGCAATATTAAATTTTATAGTGTCAGTATTGATTAAAAATCACATTCAAAGAAATTTTGTATTTAAGCTTTTCAGATTTTTAATTATTTTTCTAAATAAAAAATCTACGTTAAGTAATCGATATGTAACAGTTTTAGGTTTGCTGTTCTTAACTTACTAATATTTTGTTAGTTTCAGCAGTTCTTTCTGCCATCTTCAACGAAATTTTAGTAGATTTAGCAACATTTTTACAGACCTTTTTTTAAAAAATCTCAGATCCCGAAACTTTTCAACCTTCGAATATGAAAACTTTTTTATTAAATACATCGTATTCATATATGACGTTAATATTTAATGAAAAGAGTCAGCTTTTTGTGTTTTAATTAATAAAAAGTTAATGAAATACATTAATTTAGCATTAAACGATTAATCGATTAACCGCCAATTTTCTCGAATAACCCGAATAACCGGTTAATCCATTTTAGTGATTTTTCGTGACAACGCTGACACAAGCTTACACAATACATGTGTTTGTATGTTTTTCATACAAGAGTGTAGTTACGTCTTTTTGCATTAAGAAATACGTCCGTTTTTCTTTTTACGTCCGTTTGAATTTCTTTAATAAAGTCGCCGTTTTTTTTATCGTAGAAGTCTAAAATTTTGTCTGAACATGTACTTTGATAAAATGAACCATAATCAATAAAAACTCGATTTCCAATTTTTGTGTAGTAACGTTCGTTTGCATTTAAGGTGACAATATATAACTATATTTATAACACCATTATTTTTAACTTATTTAGATAAATATTAATAGATTTTTCGTGTTACCTAAGAAAGGACTAATAAAATCCGATAATGCCTAAAATTGAATTCCCGCGAATGTGTTTAATAAGACTATTGAACCCCCGTATGTACCCGATTTCTCTTAAAGACGCCACATTGCGAAGCTCAATAATCTTCAATCCCTCAAGTAAATTGACATGGTATTTTGGGTTTAATGTATTTTCGTTAACAGACCATAAGAATAATTAGCAGATTTTCAATATTTTATTTTTTAACGATTATTTTTTTAATAAAATATAAAAATCCATCTCTATTCGACTTATTAGTCGGTTTTAATTAAATAAAAGGTTATATCATCCAGTTTTAGTAGAATTAATGCTTAAATTAAAGAGAAATCTATCATGAATTTTTTCGTAATATGAACAAATTCATAATTGTATGAAAAGGTTTTGGGGGAAAAAATTAATGCTGGATTCATACATATTATGAAAAAATTTCTTCCAAGTATGAATTATTTTTTTCTGTGTGCAGAACTTTTTTTGCCAAATTTGGGTCTACTCAAAGCACACAATGAGTTTTACATATAATTCTAATTACTTTTAATAAAAAATGTAAAGAAAAACTTAATTATAAAATGGATTGTAGGTAACCCAATGGGCACGTGTCTGCTCTTGTTCACTCTTGTGTGATGTAAACAAAGATTTATAAACGTCACTAGCCTTGGGATCTTTAGCGACGCTATAATCTGTCTTTAAACGTTTTAGTTCCGGATCTTCTAAGGCTCCTGAAGAGGCTCCCAACCGTTTAGGGGTTGACACAATCTTGTATTTAGACAATGATAAGCTTGCTCCATTTACTTTTGAATAAGGTTGATTTTTGCTGGAAGAAGGTAACTCTGCACCTGCATCCTCTGAGGTGGATGGTGATTTCTCTTTTACCTGTGTCTCTGTAGCATTTGCCTTTGTCTTTTTATCCTTTTTGTTAGATTTCTGTTTAGCCTGACGCATTTCCATTTTAACTCTCATTAATTCCAAATCTTCGTCACTGGCATTCAATACTATTAGATCTTCTACGCTAAAAAGTTGTTGACAAAGGGGACAAGTACCTGATGAACTACCATTAATTTCTTTTAACGCCCGTTCTGACATTACACAACCACACGACCATAAAGCTATGAAACGAAATTTTCCCGACATTTCAAGACCAATCAATTTGCATATATAAGGAGCATGCCTAGTATCTAAGAGCCCCTCAGTTTTATCTTCCTCTGTAAATGCTGGATTAGGTGTTAATTGTAATTGTTTAATATCTTTCATATTCTTAATGTGTTTAGCTGCTTCAGGCATTTTATCCTTTTCCAAAAGTTGTTCAATGACATTTTGTTTGGAATACAAACGACCCAAAGCACACATAACAATGGGTTCCTGTAAACGTTGCTGTGTTAAAGCACAATGTAGCCATCGAAATTCGCGTTCAGCATCTTTATCTTTCTGTAGTCAGTAATGAATAATAAATAACAGTGGGTAAATTTTTAAGCAAAATAAAACTTCATGATTACCTGTTCTGGTTTCTTTTTTAAGCGGACGAGTTCATCGCGTCTTGGTATTGTGCCACCATCACATCCCATGTTGTAAATCTATAAAATTCTTTTTCTTTCAATAATTTTCACAATTTTTCTGTTTTTATTTAGACTTCTTCGTTTGTGAACGAACTAGTTCAATTGAACTAGTCGCTTAATTGATCGAAAGACCTAGTTCACTTCTAACGGTGGGCCTTAGAGATTAATCACAACTGGGTCATTGTCGACCGACGACAGCAAAAGTCGTTCACGATGAATTTAAATTCAGCGACAATCGACCGTCGACAATTGTAGCCGTTTAGAAAAAAGGAAAGCAAAACAAGAATATGGTTGTATTTGTTTCACCAAAATTCTTCACCAATTCAATTGGTCTTTCACTAATTCTTGTTGTTTTATTTATTTATTGAAATATACTTTATAAATAAATTTACAAAATATATAAAAAAAAAGGCGCGGGGTAACTGGACCATAATGCGCGTAAATTATAATAACTTATAGATAACAGACGTGCTGGAACAACAGCAACACGTGACAAAGCAACCATTGCCTTCACAATGGAGGTTCAGCGAGATGAGGCCCCAACACGCCATTAAAAGAACAAATGCCGATGGACTTAACACGCGCACAACCGACCATTGCCATTGCAATAGAAGCGTGCACGATGTCTCCAAGGGAATTCGCCCGGTTTGCATGTGGTCAGACTACACGGCATGCTGAGACACGCTTTAGAGTATCGCAAAACAAAAACGATTAACCGTTATTCCTTATTAAATAATATAATACAGGTCTCGAGATAACCTTCTTCTTCGGCGACTCACGGCGAACTGAATTGTTGTTTTATATTTTATTGTATTTAATTTTGCTTTTTTGCCGTAAATTATGTATTTTAAATTTCAATTATATTTCTTCTGTCAAAAAAATAAATTTTTTGTAACAGTGAGGTTACATGATCAAGATTTTGCTTTCAAGTTGATAACACATACTGCTTGTCAAATTCAATTGAACTTGAACCTGTGACGTAGGCTGCATGCAACTTGATAGTCAATTTTGCTTTCAAGATGCCATCGTCAAGGAAAGAACTAAAAATGCTCGCCTCTGTGGGCTGTTTCCGCACTGTAGGCTGTTCGAAAAGACTTTATTTTTTTCTTCACATATTCCACAGACATATTCATGTCAGCAGAAATTGATTTTTTATTTATTTTTATTTTTAAATCATTTCGTTGATATACCGAAATATTCACATTTCGTATTTTTTCAATCGTGTTTTATTGCGGCACAATATTTGTAAAAAGAAAAATAAATTTACAAGAAATTGATCAGCTGTTTAAAACTTGACCGTCAAGTTTTCCCAAAACTTGAAAGCAAAAATTGATATCAAGTTGCTGTTCAATTTTTAAAATGTGAGTGTGTTAGTAAAAAAGTGTGAGTGTATTAAAACTTGAAAGGAAAAAATTGATCGTGTAACCCCTATGTAAACAAAGTACGAATTTTTGCAGCTCTAATACGAATTTCTAACAACTCTGTTCTAATGGCAATCTTTAATTAGTTAAAAATATGGCAACAATTTGACAAATATTTTAAGTGTGTATTAGTGTGTCGTCACGAAAATAGAATAGATTCTATTCCGACGACAAATCGGCGGACGACATGGCGACATTTTGCTACCCATACAAAATATATGAAAAAGCAACTCTCGTTGTCGTTGTCGACCCAGTTCTGATTAATCTCTAAAGCAAATATGCAAATGATATTAAAAAAGACGCTCACGATATGTTACAATTTGCATAGCAAATTGCAAATATGCACATGTGCCATCGTGAATTCCCTTAATAAACACAAAATGTCACTTTTCACAAGACAAGTAATATCTTGTATATTAAATTTGCGTGAAAACAAAGTATTCACAAATTTCACGTGAAACGCATTGTCTTAAAAATTTTTTTCTTTATAAGCACCGTAAGTTGTTTTTCACGTGGACAAATTTCACTCGAACTTTAAATGCCTCAAATTGCAATTTAATGTAAACAAATGAAAATTTTTTTAATTTTATAACAAAGACTTAATCACAATAAACACAAAATGTCACTTTTTCTCAAGAAAAATAATAGTCTTGTACATTAAATTTGCGTGAAAACAAACTCTACACAATTTTCACGTGAAACTGATTGTCGTTTTTTTTGGTGACTCGGTCTTATCGTTCAATAAAATTCATTGAACAGTTCGTTCAATCTTTCTTTTTTGGTATCGTTCTTTTTTGTAATGAGCTGTGTCTGAAGAATGATTCGTGAACGGTGTCGTTCGTTCGACAATTTATTGGCGCACTACATGTTTCATGTTTATATTAAAGACGTGCACTTGTATATCTTAAAGTATTTCCAAAACAAATATACCATATACATAACTGTTACTATTGGTATAAATAAGAAAAGAAGTGTAACTGATATTGTTATGTTTTGTTTCAACGCACTCACTTTATTCATAAACACAATACCAGTTATTTCTTGTTTTGCACTGAGTGAAGCATTTATTTGTTTCTTGTTCTCAAATACTTATTGTACCATAAATATTTTCAAGTAATTGTTGTGGAAACAAATAATCAAGTGACTAAAGATTAAATTTGTTGTGCAATTTGTATTTAAAAATTAATAAAATTCAATTAAAACAAAAAATTGTATTTAATTTAAATAAAATTAGTGAAAAAGAGGTCGAAGGAAGACATGGGGTTGATTTGGTCGAAATTTTCACAATATATTTATTGGCAGCGTACAATAAGTATCTATTGTACAATCTTCATTATCTGTTTTATTTGTTTGAGCATACTATAGTAAAACAAATATATTACGCTCATTCTCTCTTTATTCATTTAAGGGCGGATTATGGGACTGTAAACGTAAATGTGATGTAACTGTACCGTGCCGTAGCTAAAAAGTACACTTATAGATTACCGTAAACGACATTACTATTTAGCATCTATTTCATGTGGTTTTATATTTTATTCTAAATTTTTCCATTTATTTGTTAATTCTTATTCCTTATTTGTTGTTTGAATCGATTTTCTTTATTCATTTCATATTTTTTCCGAGTAAAATCATTCAGCTGTTTCGATGCCGGATAAAAAATTCTGATTTCAACAGAATGATCCGGCAATTACGTTTACATTTACGTGTTAGTAACCATTCGTATACATTTCTTCTTGTGGTTTCGAAACAGCTGATTCGTTACAGATACGTTTACGGTTGGGTAACTCAGCCTTTACACACAATCTACTAGAAAGAATAACAATGGGTGCGTTCGGTAGATACAATTTAATAGTCAACAGCTCTACAACAGTTGTATAACTATCTGCTGAACGATCTGATCACTAACCGCTCAGGTAGCGCTGTCATATTTTGGTAGCGTAAAAAATGTTTGCTACTTTTGATCAATAAGTGATACATTTGGTGTTGTTCATTTACAATAAAAATTGTTTTGTATGAATGACAAATAAAAAATACAAATATAATTCGAAAATAAAAATTTAAAAAAATAAAAGCAAACTATAGAAAAAGTGTATTTAAAAACAAAACAAAGAAGTCATCGTTCAGCAGAGTAAGTAATCACAAAGGGCTATAAGTCACCGGTATCAGTTTAAGGTTTCTCTGCCGAATGCTACCAATATCAACTATACTAGAAACACTAAACTACTTATCAATACGTATTCAAATCAGTAAACATACCGAAACTTTTACAAGCAGTTCTATCTGTGCACGTGTTTAGTTTATATTAATTTTATTGTGCATAGACTAATATCGTCAGAAAATTACAATTTTATTAAAAATTTTAAATTGTTAAGAAAAGGATTTAATTCTGTAATAGAATTAATAAGAGATACAAATTTTTTTACGACTAAAGCCCAAACCACATAGTGAAAGTGCCAGTGAACAGTGGCAGTGATGTCAAACTTTGTTCTTGAATTTCGCGAAAACGATTTAATATGTTTAAAAAAATCTTATTGCGTTTTGTTTAAAAACAGCTCTTGTTTATTTAGAAACTTTTCTACACGCAGAAAAAAACTGGGGGAATATTACCTAAGTGCTATGTAATTATACAACTACATAATTTTCAAGTTAGTTTTACAAAGTTCTAGTAAAGTATGCACATTGTTTTGTAAAATATATACAATCCTTACAAAATATATACATTTGTAGTGGAAATTATCCGAAAAAATACATAAAATACATGCTAGAAAATTGTAAAACTTACTTCGAACTTATGTAGTTGTATAATTACATAGCACTTAGATAAAGTTCCCCCTGTTTTTTTTCTGTGTGTAATCTCTCTGCATTGACAAATAGAGAAGAAACAAAAACCTGCTTTATCGACAAAACGTCGCACTGCGGTCGACACTGCGTTTATGTGGTTTAAGGCTCAATTAGACGTGCCATAACCATAACCATATAAAACAGCTGTTCAAACCAATCTTATGGGCTACAATGTATTCGATTATAGGTGACATGCCATAACGCCATAACCATAACCGTAGATACCAATTGAATTTTGGTTGTCTGCTATGGCGTTATGGTTACGGCTATGGCGTTATGGCACGTCTAATTGAACCTTTAAGGCTGAGTTACCCAACCGTAAACGTATCTGTAACGAAACAGCTGTTTCGATACCACAAGAAGAAATGTATACGAATGGTTACTAACACGTAAATGTAAACGTACTTGCCGGATCATTCTGTTGAAATCAGAATTTACTATCCGGCATCGAAACAGCTGAATGATTTTAGTCAGAAAAAATATGAAATGAATAAAGAAAATTGATTCAAACAACAAATAAGGAATAAAAATTAACAAATAAATGGAAAAATTTAGAATGAAATTTAAAACCACATGAAATAGATGCCAAAATGTAATGTCGTTTACGGTAATCTATAAGTGTACTTTTTAGCTATGGCACGGTTCAGTTACATCACATTTACGTTTACGGTCCCATAATCCGTCCTTAAATGCTGAGTTACCCAACCGTAAACGTATCTGTAACGAATCAGCTGTTCCGATACCACAAGAAGAAATGTATACACGCAGAAAAAAACAGGGGGAATATTATCTAAGTGCTATGTAATTATACAACTACATAATTTTCAAGTTAGTTTTACAAAGTTCTTGTAAAGTATGCACATTTTTTTGTAAAATATATACAATCCTTGCAAAATATATACATGTGTAGTGGAAAATATCCGAAAAAATGCATATATTTTGCTGGAAAATTGTAAAACTTACTTCGAACTTATGTAGTTGTATAATTACATAGCACTTAGATAAAGTTCCCCCTGTTTTTTTTCTGTGTGTACGAATGGCTACTAACACGTAAATGTAAACGAACTTGCCGGATCATTCTGTTGAAATCAGAATTTTCTATTCGGCATCGAAACAGCTGAATGATTTTAGTCGGAAAAAATATGAAATGATTAAAGAAAATTGATTCAAACAACAAATAAGGAATAAAAATTATCAAATAAATGGAAAAATTTAGAATAAAATATAAAACCACATGAAATAGATGCTTAATAGTAATGTCCTTTACGATAATCTATAAGTGTACTTTTTAGCTACGGCACGGTACAGTTACATCACATTTACGTTTACCGTCCCATAATCCGCCCTTAAGGCATTGAACGATGTCATATCGTTCAATAAACTGAACCGTTCAAATGAACTAGTTCGTTCATGCACGACACAACTTATACCATACCTTTGTTAATTGGAATTTTTTCTGTTGTTATTTATAAAAAACCGACAAATTCTGGGTTTATTAAAAAATAACGAAAATATATCCAAACTCCTTTGCAATTAATAAAATGCCCGAATATAAGCGTTGGCAGTATCCGGAGATACCGGAGGAAATAAAGTGAGTCTTAGAATTTGTATAATTTAGAAATCTTTGTGTTTAACATAATTTTTGGGAGTTTTTTTAGTAAATTATTAATGCAAAATGATAAAAAGCTAGTAATAGTGGGTGTTATTGGTAAATCAGCCTTTCCAGATTGCAATAAAATGGTGGTTTTAGAAGTACTCGATCGGCATCCCAGTCTTTTACACCATAATCCTGAAGAGGTAAAGTGAATGTGGTTATGGATATTTTGATACTTTACAAAAGGTTTGTTTATTTTAGGGTCAAATACAATTCTATTACAACCCTTTGGAATCAATATTATTTTTACACTTCGAAACAACTTATGATGCAGCCTGTATGCAAAAAATGCTTTTCGAAGAATTGGAAAAACAAACATTTGATCAATTTTTAACTTTTCACCAAAAAGTACGCAATCGTTTTGCACGAATGTTTTTATTTGCAACGCAAGTTTGCCATTTAATTGTATTTGTGGAACTGAGTGTGACTTTTGATGCTTCGTTATTAGCCGTATTTAAGGCTTTGAAGATTATAAGGTATTCTATATTCTTTTATGTGTTAGAGGGAGTTTTTATTCTTGTGGCCTTTTTCTTGTAGAGATCGTCATGTTTTGAAATTTCTTCCCAAATTTATGAAAAATTCAAGCACTGGTTTTATGCTAGGGAAAACAGCCAGATTATGTTCACCCAGAGTTTTATTTTTATTTGAAAATTTACCGAATGGTCACGGTAAGAAAATTTGGATTATTAAACTTTAAATCTAATGTTCTTTAAACTCACTTTAGAGAAAACTAAAGAAGCCGTTTCAAAATCCGAATTCGACGTTGAAGATAATATTTATAAAATGCTACGCAATGAATTTATTGTTGTTAATAATAGCAATAATTCATTATTTTCTATACCGGCCAATTTGCGCTTTGTCTATTACAATCTCAATGATAAATTACGTGAAGACCCTTTATTAAAATCAGTAGAATTATTGCATGACTTAATACAAAAACCCAATTTTGCCCAAGATGATGAAGATTTAGATGATTTGTTACCTTTTAAGGTGAGGTTTTAACAATAAGTTTTGAAAATACTCTCGTTAGTTTTATATTTTTTCAGGGTTTTGGCAAACCTTTAAATTTAAATAACTGTGAAACTAAAACTGAATCTGCAGAAGATTTATATATAAAAAATCGTAAATTTAAAGATTTATTAAAAGAACACGTGGATCAGGCCTTTGATTCAGGTTTTAATGATAGTTTAACGAAATTTAAAGGCAAACATCATTTTGTAGTAAGTATATGATTTAAAAAAATATGATTTTAAAAATTAAACGTTTATCTATTTCTCTCTTCAGCTTTTAAATTTTAAATCCTGGTTTGAAACTTTTAAAATGTTACATAAAATGTTTATAGAAAATCCAGATAATCATGAATTTGAAGCCAATGATCCAGATTATGTAATGTTTTATACTTTTCTCAATTCTATTTATATTTATTATCGAAATCTATTTTTTAGAAATCTTATTTGGAAAATTTTGATAAAATTTTAAATTATGATAGCGAGTAAGTACAGTGGGTTTTTTTTCTAAATTATAAATAATTTATATTTTTATTTGTATTTTTAAGATTTTTTAAAGCCTGCTGTGATATTGGCCTTCAAAAAGCTTTTTCTATGTACAATAATCCAACCTTAACTTACTACAGTGGTACAGTACATAAGAAATTGGTAAGATTTATAACTCATTATCATTTTCTCATAATCGCTAATGTCTAAATTCGTAGTTTTCGAGATTTTAAGGTATTTGTGTAACACTGAGATAAAGAAACTTTGTTATAACTTGTCAACGATAATAAAAAACTAGTGTGTTCGTTTACTTACTACAAGTTACTACATTTACTATAGCTAAAAAATTCAGTACAAAATTTTTCAAATATAGTAAAAGTAGTAAGAAATAATGATATTAAAAACAAAAAACTTTGAAGGATTTGTATTCGGCCTTATTACGGTTGTCGTAGTCGAATTCGAGAGTAAGTCGAATTTGCTGAAAAGTCGTTAAAACGCAACTTTTGCATAATTTTACAATTGAATTTTTCATAAAGAATACTCCGATTGTAAAAAATGCATAATCACAGTTTTATTTTCTTATATTTTCCATTTTACGCAAAATCATTTTCTGTAGAGTCGAAAATTTCGACAACCATAATCAAGCCGAATCTTTTCAAGTACGGATTCAAGTAAAATTGTATACAATGAAATATCTTATTTTAATCACATTTGTGTAAAAAATTGCTTCTCTATAACCCGCATTGACAAATTTGTCTCAAAAATCTGAAAATTGCCAATTTTCTTTTCGAATTAAAAGATGCTAATTTACCTCCTACGGAAAAAAGTTGTTGATTATCAAAAAAGAGCGATTTTTAACAGAATTTTATTTTTAGAAACCAGTACCGGTGTTCTGTAACTATAGCTCTGTTCCACATACGTTACCGCGGGTACCCAATTTTACCAGAAAGCGTTTCTATTGCCAAAATTGTTGTTTTGGGTACCGGGTACCCGCGGTAACGACATCGAACAGACCTTATGTGAAAAGTTTCTCACATAAAAATTGCAACTCTGCCATATTTAAAACAGAGTATCATAATGTCAAATTTAGCCAGAGGAATGTAAAAAAAATTTACTTATATTCAGTTTAAAATTTTGTGACTCACCCTGTTTTAAATATCGTAGACACATCGTAGAGTTGCAATTTTTATGTGAGTAACTTCTCACATAGTTGCAGAACACCGGTACAGTTTTATGTTCAAAATTAATGTTGGCAACCGATACCTTTATAATACCGTTATCCGTTTCAAAACCCTTTCAAATTGATAACCGATACCAATACCGAAACTATTAATTTAAAAAATACCTGCATTCCAAAACCTTTTCAGTTATTACCGGTATCGTACCGGTATTGAATCGGTTTTTTATAAATTTTTTTTACGTTTTTCACAAAAAAAAAACAAAATACAATTTTTTTATACAAAATATTCAAAATTTATAATCGGGGTTGGCAGGCAATACCGTTGATAAATTGGTTCTGTTTTTAATCTCGTTTGTTTTTCGTAAAAAAAATTGAGGGAAGCATCGAAAAAACCTACTACCGTTAACCTTAAAATACCATTACCGGAATAACCGAAATACCGCTAACCTTAAAATACCGTTACCGAAATAATCAAAAAACCGTTATCCTTAAAATACTGTTACCGAAATAACTAAAAAACCGTTACCTTTAAAATACCGATACCGAAATAAATGAAATAGCGTTACCCTTAAAATACCGTTACCGAAATAATCTAAAAAGCGTTACTCTTACCGATAACCGCATTGTTTCGGTTACCATCCATGTTTATAATTACCCTACGGGAAATTTTAACAAACTGTCACCGAACTGGCCCCTTTATATGAAATAGACTGGTCACTTTTACATGGCGTTGTCATAGGAGGTGGAAATTGACCCCTTGTGACATGTCACAAGACAAATCCCAGGACAGGTCCCTGAAATTGAGAGTTCAGTAACCTGTCCTAGAATTTGTCTTGTGACATGTCACAAGGGGTCAATTTCCACCTCCTATGACAACGCCATGTAAAAGTGACCAGTCTATTTCATATAAAGGGGCCAGTTCGGTGACAGTTTGTTAAAATTTCCCGTAGGGTAATTAAACTCTATCTGTATTTTTAATAAAGAAATCGTATTGCTAGCAGGCGTATTGCTATTATTTTTTTAATTTCGTTTAGCAACATTGTGTTGTTTTACAACGACACATAATTTATTGTGAATACACAATTCTTCAATAATACCGGTACGTACCGGTATTGATGTTTCGGTATCGGTACCGATACAAATGAAATACCGTTACTGATACCAATACCGAAACAAACAAAAAATCGATAGCAATACCGTTATTCGTTTCGGTTGCCAACCTTGTTCAAAATGTTATAAAACTCGCAAATTTTAATTATTTTTCATAAAAAATAACCACTAAAAAATCTATGTTTCGATAAGAAATATGTTCGGCAAGCTATAAAAAATAGTTGAAAATTTGTGTCAAATTAAAAAACCAGTTTTTGGTTTATTCGAATTTAGAAAAAATAAAACTGATCGGGTTTTTAAAAGTTAAAAAATCGGTTATTCAGTTTTCGATTTCGGTTTTGAGTACTTTAATTAGACACTTGAATTCAATTTACTGAGGGTATCAAAAATAAACAATAAAAAATGGGGAAACAAAACACGTTGTTTCAAAGTAAAAAAAATTTTAAACGTCTAATAGCCAGATTATAATAATATTTTCAATAATTTTGATCGTTTATACATTACATTCCGTTTATAATCTACCAGATTATGTCTACAATCTTAATCGTTATAACCTACATATTTACATTTCTTTTGTAATCTACCGGATTGTTATTATAATCTTGATCGTTTAGGCTGGCTATTTTGCTTGAATTCTTTTTTAGGTCGAAGAAGCTGTAGCATTATATATGAAATATGCTCGAGGACCAGATACATCGACTAATGAAGCTAAACTACGTGACATGTGCGAATCGTGTTGGAAAAATGGTAAAGAACAATGTGAATATCCTAGTTTGAGGGGTAATCCATGTGCGAGACCAAAGCACGAAGTCAAAGATGCCACAGAACATACAAGTCGATTGGTTTTTATATCAGCTTGTAATTGCGGGAAGACCCAGGGACGACGGGAAGATCCTTATAGTGTAAGGCATGCTAATTATGAATTCTATGAATATATGGCCAGTAATTGTAATTTATGTGCTAAAGTTAAGCGGATTAATTTTGCTATCTTCGAACCTTCTATAAATGATTATAGGTAGGAATTTAAAAATTTTGTATAAATAACTTTAAAATTATGGCTAAATTTCCTTTCAAAGAGCTGCTGAATTTGATATAGGTTTTCCAAGACTTTCACTGAGCGATAATCATGATATGGATTCACATTCCGTGGCCAGCAATTCGGATGAAGAGCAATTTGTCGAAAATAATTCTCAGCCATTAACTGCTTCGCAGGGTACTCACACCAATTTAAGTCTTTCCGTTTCCATGGATAATTTAAATAAAATTGATGAACAGGATAATAGTTCTGATGAATCTCTTAATGAATTAATATTAAAAATAAAAGATAAAGATTCGCGAGAAGATGATAAAGACAGATCAATTATTCGGCAACCTTCGACCACAGAGTATCTGCCAGGTATGATGCATACGGAAAGTCCTATAGGTTTATTGCCTCAATTTCCCAGTTGGTCTTTGTGCTGTGTGGGTCCTGGTTCGGTATATAGCCACAACAATGGTTTGCAAGAACATTTTCAATCTGGTTTCCTATCAGGCTCAAATTTTTTATTACCCTGGGATGTTCATGTACGTTTGGAACATTCGGCCCAGTGGGCTTATGAAAAGACAAGATATCGTAAAATGGGTGAAGTATTTGTTTTGAAAATTTTTGTGGGATTTGAATACGAATGTCCCAGGGGACATAGATTTATGATGTCGGCTCCAGATAAAATCTTAAGAGGCGGTTCAGGTTAAAAATACTATTTCATTATATTTTTGTGGGATAATTTATATAAATTTGTCTTTATTTATAGGTATTCTTCGAGACAGTGGCAGTAAGGTGGTTTATAATAATATGCCTTTATATTTTCCCTGTCCTTGTCGTACTAAAAAATTCGATATAGCTCAATTGATGCGAGTTCATGTGGTTACACCTAAGGCTCCGGTCAATGTTTCTTTGGATCCCAAAGTTCGTACAGGTGATAGCGATTTTGTTTTCATTTTAGGTTTACCTGAACCTCCAAAACTATCACAAAGTGCGTATTGGATTTTAAGGCTACCTTATGTATATCAAGCTGATGAAGGTCATATACCACCACCTACAGAAATCACTGCCGCTAATGCTCGTAATTATGGCTGTTTAATGGCTGGCATGTTTGGTGTAAGTGAAGTTGAAGCAGATGATTAAGTTTTTTTTTGTAATTATATAGAATAAAGTCAAACTTTAAAAGTTCATAAAAAATTAGATTTTGGAGAAATGTTGTTTATACTGCATATTATACCTGCGCAAAAACTACCTGGTTTTTGGCTCTTGTAGTTTTTAACTTGTCAAAACGCATACAAAAAAACAATGAAAAACTAGTTTTGTACAAAAACTAGGTAATTTTTTTCTCAACTATAAATGTAGTATTAAAGATTTTGGAAGCGTTACATAAAAATAATAAATTTTTGGTTGAAAACATAGGTAATTACCAGGGCAATCAGAAATAAAAATTCATTTTATGCCCACAAAAAATTCTCTAAAAACGGAAAATATGCTCTTAAAATTTAAAACATATGCTCCTTACAACGTATAATTTTCTTTAAAAATAAATTTTTCAATAAAATTTAAGAATATTTTGCCAAATTTATTTCAGTTGCTAATAGGGTTTTTTTTTCCCAGAATTTCTGATTTCCCGGGAAAGCGGGATTCATTTTGAAATTTCCCGGTATCACGGAAATTCCCACTGAAGAATAAAATAATAGCTTTTCCAAAACTTCGGATTCGAATGATATCTTTTGTCAGATCGAAATACATAGGCCCTTACTATAAAAGCGTATTTTAAATTTAAAGTACCCGAGTAAAAAGCGTTATATATTATTTTATATTATTGAATACAATTATGTCTCGTTATATATTGCTTTGTATGGCACTATATATAATAAGACATAAATTTCGTCTTTCGAACAAATTTTATATGACCCAATATCCAAATATATCATTTTACATATGTTGTCATATTTAATAAGATCTCGCCCATGGAATTGAAATTGTAAGACCAAAAATAGCCCAGTTTCATGTTTAATTTAAATTTAATTTAAGATTTTATCGAAGTCAATTACAATCCATTTTTAATTGGAAAATATTCTTTTACAAAAACAAATTTTAATATAAAATTCAAGTGATTTAAAAAATAATATGAACACGAAAAACCGGCAAAATATTTTTGTATAAAATCTGAATGAAATTATCTGACAGTTACCCATACATTAGGTCCATTCGATTACTGGATAATTTGTACAAATTTGTACAAATTTTTACTGGATGGCGTTCGTTTACATAAATACTCAGTAAACAGAAAGAAAAAAGAGAGAATAAAGTGACAGTTCTATGTTGAGAGTTTCTAAGTCTTCTTCTTTTTACTGGATAAATTTTTGCCAGTAAGAATTTGCAAGCAGAAAAAAACATGTTTCGAAAACATATTATTGTTTATGGTAAATAAAAAAAAAAATTATTTTCCAATTATAATATTTTATGGAAATGCAAAGCAGTAAAACTTTCAAAATAAATTATGGAAAAGATAAGAAAACCTTCTAAAAATGTTCTGCTTAAGGTTTAATATAAAAAATTGTCTTCTTTCATAGCGACCAGTTAAAATTTATTTATTTATTTGTTCGCGTACATGTTTGGGAAAATTTTATTTTGAGAGTAAATCTTGTCTTACTCTCTGAAAGTTTGTACTGAGTAATTCTTACTGGACTTGACTGAGAAAAGTAATCGAATGGACCTATTATCGACATTGGAAATATTAGCTCTGTTCCACGTACGTTACCGCGGGTGCCCGCGGGAACCCAATCTTACCAAAAAGCGTTTCTATTGTTAAAAATTGGGTAAATGAGAGCGTTATTGAGAGAATAATTTGTTTCTCATTTTACCAGAAGTTACCCGCACTTTTTTTTCGGGTAAAATGGTAAAACTGTCAAATCACTTGTTGTTTACAAAGCAGCTGTTTTAAATTTGTAAAAATAATTAAAATTTAACAAAAGTTGTAAACATTAATTAATATCGTTAACAAATACTACGTTCTAACACTTTCTCTTTATTCCCTTCGATAATTTATTGTTAAAAATAGCTTTTGTTTATATGAATAACTTTGACGTTTATTTTTGGGCTTGAAATGTGGTTTTGTGCGTTCCCGGTATTGTGAGCAATTTTACCATTTTTTGAGATAATTATTTGTTTACTCTCATTTTACCAGACTTTACCCAGAATTACGTGGAACAAACCTATTATGTTAAAAGAGTTAACGCAGTCAGACTATATGGGATTTCGTACCACATATGTATAGCAACAAAATAAGTCTATTGATTTAAAAAAGAAACATTTATTTTCCCTATATAATTTATGTTATAGTCTTGTTTCAAATGAACTCTTAATATCTTAGTAAATTGAAATTCATTTTCATTTAAAACGTTATAAATTTACATCGAAACAACAGATTCTTTTATTTTTAAATTGAATATTGGGTCATATTAATAAAAGTTAGCCAATTCTTCGAAGTAATTATTTTGGTTTAGGAATGACGTACCACCAAATTTATCCATAGGCTTGAAGGATACCATAAAATATAAATGAAAATTAAAACAAAAAAATTGTCTACCCGCAAGCAGACTATAAATGCAAATAGAAAGACTAAAATTGTGTAATAAATAACTTAAAAACCTAATAAATAATTCCCCCACTAGTGAAATCTGGTTTTTTATTCACTATTTACCAATTTAAAACACTTTTAAACGATTATTTCATGACATTTAATTGCATTAAAAACTGTTTCATGTCAAATTTGTTATCACAATTTTAATGCATTTTTCCCATTTTTTTTTTAAATGAAAGCCCAAAAATAAAAACTTCATTTGAACATATCTCACTTTCAAAATTAAAATCTCACCTTTAGTGAAAAATCCAGTAATGATTTATGGAAAATTATTTGAAATTTCATTTTATTTATAATTTTTATGGATTATTCCTAAACTATACTATAGCTCGTATAAGTACTGATTAATGTGTAGATACTTTTTAGGTATGCAGTTTCACATCAAGACTCGCAAACTTACTAGATTTGCTTAGTTCACACGATACACGAAACCTTACGTGAATCCCCCATTGTTTTTCCGTACAATATTTAATAAAAACAGAAATACGAAAATTTTTATCCAACTGGACCTAATTGAATCAACTTTTAAATATTAAGATATTATTTCATACAATAATGTCTGGTCAAAATTCGGATTGAATTGTATATAATTTAAAGTAATTAAATCCAATTTGATCCACGTAGATACAATTATATTCACCATTTTTCGGATTAAATTGTGATTAGTTATTGTATTTCATCAAATTAGATATGTCACCATATCATCTTTTTTAATCGGGTATAGACTTAGCCCTCAATTCATAAATGCTTTGTAAAGTTATAGCGGGTTTACAAAACGTCATTTTCATACAAAATTTGTTCAATAAACCTCCTATAATTTTACAAAGCGTTTATGAATTTAGGGGTTAATTTTTAAACATACGCTTTTGAAAATCCTACAAAAATATTTATATTTTCAAACAATTTGATTGGTTGAAAATAAACTAACCAATCAGAATAAATGAAAAATGCCAATACCAAAAACAAACCAAGTCAAAATAAATATAAATACTACGACCCAAATTTTAACTAAAGTCGACTTTAACAGAATATACATTTGGGAAATTTAGAGAATATTTTGAAAGCGAAAACTCTCTGAAGTATTTATTTGTTAGGAGAATATCCTGATGGAGACAAATGGCACAGTTTTTGAAAAAAGTACCCAAGTAGAAAAATACGCATGGCACAGTGTTGGCAAGACGTTGGAGACGGTAGTACATGTACTGCCGATGTGTCGGATTTTTAACTTTTACAGTGCTGGTATGGTGTCTAAATGATAACACCAATATACGCTTGGCCGTAGCTATTTGCCAACGTTGGCACAGCGCTGGAATTTATTAGATTGCCAGTACTTTCAAAACAAAATACTCGTGAGAGTATTTCTTGTTAAGTCTCATTTTACCGAACTTTACCCAAAAAGTGAAGAAACACACCTAATGTATGGGAATTTTATATTGCTATCTCCCTCTTGATGACATTACTTTCATGTAAACAAAACCATACCGTTCTAGAATACTTCACTGGCAACACATCTGTGTATAATCTGTGGTTAAAACAATAAAAAGTGATTAAAATTATTTATTATTTTATTCTTAAACTTGTTTTGTTATCGTTTTAATCAATTATCATAAGAAACAATAAAAACTGCACTGTTAATATTTTCGTTTTCCTTTTGTTTCTCTTTTCTCGAAAATTCACACAAAAAATAAGGGAACCAAAGGGTGTACTTTTTTGATGTGCAACCTCTTTAGTCTTTACCCTCTTTGATAATGGACCAGTTTAAAAGTGAACACCTAAATTTTTCAGTAACTTAAGTATACTATTTTAGACCGCTTAAGTGGATTTAAAAAAAGTATCTCAATCGTAAGCCATGCTCAAAACACTATGTCCTCTTTTCATTATGTCCCGTAAGCTACTTATTAGAACTTTAACTGACACATGTGTTGTTTCCCACACAAAATTTTAATTCAAGTGTTGGTTTAATTCGGTAATCAAGCCTAAACCTTGGAAAAAATGTTCTCTTCAGTATTAGATTATACTTAAGTGTTCACTATAATTGGCGGCCCGTAATAAATCATATATATTTTTTAATATTATATTTTAAATATAGATTTTAGAACTTAAATCTGTTATTGTGCATAATTTATACTTATGTTATAAATTAAAATATTTCTGATCAAAAATAAATTTATACTTATGTTTAATAATGAAAATAATACTTTATTCCTCAGTTTGCACCTCCTCTTCTGCAGCATAATCATCGTAATCGTCATATTCGGCTTCTTCCAAAAAATTATATTCTGTATTTTCAATAACTTTCATATCGCCCGTATAATCATGATGATTTCCATTAATATTTAGGGAAGGATTCTGAGTATTGATCATATCAACATCTTCCACTTCCTCCTCTTCGTCATATTCTGAATCTATATCATAATCGGAAATATCATTTTGAGATTGTAAGAAATTCGTTTGATCCACTTTAAAAACTTGTCCATTCATGGGAATATTTGGTGGTGGAAAGTTTTGTTGCTGTTGTAAAAGATTTTCATGCTCTTCTAAGAACTCTTCTTCCTCATCCTCCCCATCTTCTAATTCCTCCTCTTCTTCGAAATCATCATCAATTTCTTCAAAGTTTTGTAGAGTTCCTTCAGTATTTTCTAGTTCTTCTTCCTCCTCTTCTTCCTCATTTTCCCGCTCATCATTACCATTTATTACTTCTTTTTCCTCTATCACTTCCATTGTTTCCATATGTTGTGGTTTTACCGGTTGTTGTTGTGTATGCTTAATCATTTGTTGTTGCATTTGCATTAGCAATTGCATTTGTTGCATATATTGTAATTCCTGTTGCACTCTTTCTTCTTCTGAGATTTCTACATTTTCAGTCGCATGATTTTCTTTAATATTATGCAACAGAGCGGCATGTCTCTGTGTAACATGCAGTGCTAAGGAGGTCGCATCCCTATGAAGATCACCACATACTATACAAAGCAATGTCTCATTAGGCATTGCCCTTGCCGGCTCGAGACCCTGTTTTTGTGCCTCTAAATGATTTTGTATATGCTTGTTAAGATATGCCGCTTGACTATAGGATTTACCGCAAATATGACAAGGAAAAGGTTTTTCACCTGAATGAATTTTCATGTGTACACTCAAACTGGAAGCTTGGGTAAAGGATTTATTACATAGCTTACAATTGAATGGTTTCTCACCCGTATGAATTCTCATGTGTATATTCAAACTGCCAGACTGTGTAAAAGAACGATCACAAATGGAACAGGTAAATGGTTTCTCACCCATATGACACTTCATGTGTTGCACCAATTCTGAGGAGGTGGCAAATGCCGAACGACATATTGAGCATTGATAGACTAGTGTTTGATTATGCATACGCATATGTTCTTTAAGTTGAGCTTCATGTTTAAAACTTTTATCACATTCGGGGCAGGAGAAACGTGCCCCTTCCTTATGTGTCTTTAGATGTATTACCAAAGAAGTGGAATTAACAAATCCCTTATCACATAAATGACACTGATGTGGTTTTCTAATGGAATGAGATCTAATATGCACCATTAATGAACTGGACTGGGTAAATGCCTTGGAACATAATTCACATTTATAGGGCTTTTCACCACTATGTATTCGAATATGAGTATTTAGGCTACCAATATGGGTAAAGGTCTTTTCACATATGGAACATTGAAAGGGTTTATTGGTGATATGACAGCGAACATGTTTGGAAAGATCTCCGGCACTAGGAAAACTGGCTTCACAGTGGGTACATTGAAAACATTTTGGTTCACCACTTATTAAAGAAGACATTTCGATGGCAGCCTGTTGTGCGGCACTACGTCTTCCTCTACCTCTTCTAATTGGATGGGCGGTAGCTAATACTGGAGTTATAGTAGTATTTGTTAAAGGATTTAAAAGTATAATCGATGTAGATTCTCTAGGGTCGTTAATTTTTAATTGTATAGAATTTAGCTGTGAATGTTGTGAATTTTGTGAATGCAAAGATACGGCTTCAACCTCTTCATATGCTGCCTCCTCCATTACCTCCATTGTAGTATTATCATCCATTGTAGATGGTGGAAGAGTAGGCTGAAATTTATCTACTCCAATTGATTCTCTAGTTTTATTATCTTCTATATCTGTGCTAGAATCAGATGAAGAAGATGATGATGATGACGAGGAAGAAGATGAACTAGAACTAGAATCATCATCATCAGAATCTGAGTCTGTATCTGAATCTTCTTCCCCTTCCTTGCCAATTTTTTCTCCACCGTCTTCAGCCAACAATTCACATACCGGCTCAAATATATAACTATAATCTCTATTATCGTCCAATTCTTCTTCCGATTCTTGTGGCTCTGGCAAGTCAGCATGTTTTGTATTGAGATGTTCATACATAAGAAAAGGATTTATAAAATACTCTTCACAACACATGCAGTGAAACGTTAAATCAGGTGGTTTTTGAGTAGATGTTGGAATTTCTCTGATGGTTGTGTTACTTAAGGCATCTTCTGTGATTGGTATTATGGTTAAGGGTAAGGGAAGTTGTTTATGTTGATGGTTGTTATTTGTTGTGGTGTTAACATATGTATCCATTTGTAAGGCCATATATATAAAGATACTGTAAAATAGAATATTTTTTCTAATTTTTAATTAAAAAGGAGAGGAAAATTAAGATAAACATGAAAAGCCAACATATTCTGGAAAATTTTTTTTATTAAACAAAACAAAAAACTATCCTACACATACGAGTAAACCTTTAAAATTTGCGAATATTTAAAAAAAAATTGTTATATTTTCGGTATAGTTTCCATTTAAAAAATATTCGTGTTCTGAACGTTTTCTACATCTAATATCCTCCGGGTTTTTTCCAAGAATTAAACAATTTAAAACTATATGTCTTCTAGAAAAATCTAAGGTATTTCGAAGTTTATTCAACATACAATACACAAAATTATTGAATTGAAAATTTTTACAAATTTTTACACGAAAATATCAGTGATTCTAATTAAAGACTCTTTTGTAAAACCACAGGCCTTAGACTACAAAATGAAGAACTACATTTCTTCCAAAGCCCTTATATTACAAAATGTATAAACTTTATAAGCTTTTTGTCTAAATTGTGGGAAATTCTTAATATAAATAGGCAATTTTTGATCTGTTAAGAAAAACTTCTCAGAATTCCTGAATTCAAGCAGAGTGGGGATTATGGTAACTTTTTAACGACAAATAGATATGCTACACGCAATATATATATTTTTTGTGTTATTAAACTTGTTTAAAATATTATAAAAACAATTTTTATTAATTTTTGTTTTAATTCTGGAATTATTTTTTTTTTCATTTTTGTTATCATCAAAACTGTTGATGCTTTGTACTTTATCACCCGATATTTAAATAGTTTTTAACTGAGGCGCCGGGAATTAAAACAATGCTACAGATTTGATAAATAAAATTTAGTTTTTTAAACTTTTCCTTTTCCTTTTTTTTTGTAGAAGAAATATGTGTTTTAGTATGTAGTAAGCAAATTGTTATTATTCCTTATTATTTTCTTATTTTAGTTTCCGTCCGTATATTCAACCGATTTACCTTACAAATTTCTTCTTGAATTCGAATTATACTCTTTTAGTTATTATGTGCGTTCCCGTACGTTACCGCGGGTACCCGCGGGAACCCAAAACAGACCAAACAACAACAATTTACACGCAATTTTGAGTACGGGAACGCCTTTGGGCTAGTTTGTGTAACTTCGGTAAAGTACGGGAACAGACATATTGTTTTAGACAAATAATTTTGCCGTTGTAGCCTAACAAATTAATTAATTTTGTATTAAACAACTAAGTTAAAAATATGTTTTATAGTGAGTGCGATTAACCGTTAATCGCGATAAGAGCGGTTAACCAAAATTGCGGTTAAATGTAAATTTGTGGCTTTTGCAATAATCGGAACGCATCTCAAATTTTTGTATGGAAAAGAAATTTTTTTATTCGGTTTTTATTTATGCGATTCTTCTCGGAACGCATCTACTGTCAATTTTGTTTAATTTTTTATCTTGGACAACTAATCCGGTCACGTATTTGTCTTCGGATAGTTAGGTTTTTTTGTCCAATATTTCGACTGATATAACGTGTCATTTTAAGAGAATTGTAAAAGTTAATAGTTAATAATACAAACTTGGGTTGGTTACCGAAAAGAATAACGGTAAGGTTAACGGTATCGAATTTCGTTTGTTTCGGTAAGGGTAAAGGTAGCGGTATTTAAGACTGTTTGTAACGGTATACCGTTATCGAAACAGCAATACCGGTATTACCAACTGCACTAAAAACAAAAAATTATCATATTTTTTATTTCAGATGTTAAAAATATAGGCCCTTACTATAAGATTATTTTAAATTTAAAGTCAACTTTATTTTTAATCATACGGTTTCGTACATTTTGTGTATGAAAACCCTACAAAAATTTTTATATTTTCAAACATTTTGATTGGTTGAAAAATAATTAACCAATCAGAATGCTCCAAAAATAAACCAAGTCAAGGCATACAATATTTTAACTAAAGTCGACTTTAACTAAAATATACAACGCAACGCCTTTGTGTGTAAATTGTTATTCTTACAAAAACAATTTGTATGGAAAAACAACCCCCTTAATAACTAAAATTATTTTCTAAATTTTTTGTGAAAAAAATCTAAAATTTATAAAAAATAAGTTTTAACCTTCTAAACATAAGGGATTTATGAGAAATTGTTCATGAATTCATCAAAATTTAATTCGGCACAAAATTTTTCAATAACCTTGCTTGGTAGAAAAAATCCAAAAGCAAATTTCCGTCAAACGTTTTTTGGGGATTTGAAAGCCTTTATTATAAGAACTGCTTTAAAACCATGGATGGTAACCGAAACGATGCGGTTATCGGTTAGATTATTCCGGTAACGGTATTTTAAGGGTAACGCTATTTCATTTATTTCGGTATCGGTATTTTAAGGATAACGGTTTTTTAGTTATTTCGGTAAAGGTATTTTAAGGATAACGGTATTTTGATTATTTCGGTAACGGTATTTTGATTATTTCGTTAACGGTATTTTAAGGTTAGCTATATATCAGTTATTTCGGTAACGGTATTTTAAGGATAACGGTAGTCAGTTATTTCGATGCATCCCGCAATTTTTTTTACAAAAAACAAACGAGATTTAAAACAAAACCCACGTGCAATTACAACAGCAGAAAATTAAAAAATAACGGTAACGGTATTTAAGGGGTAACGGTATTTTATTTATTTCGGTAACGGTATTTTAAGGGTATCGATATTTCATTTATTTCGGTATCGGTATTTTAAGGATAACGATATTTCAGTTATTTCGGTAACGGTATTTTAGGGATAACGGTATTTCGGCTATTTCGGTAACGGTATTTTAGGGGTAACGGTAGTCAGTTGAAAGGGTTTTGAATCGATAACGGTATTTTAGCGGTATTGCCTGCCAACCCTGTTTAAAACCCTCAGATATTCAGATAATTGAAATATGTAGTAGAGTAGCTATATATAGCTAATAGCGAATTTACATTATAATCGAAATCAAGTTAAAAGTAGATTTCGATAGATTTCGACTGAAATCCAATAAAAATTCGGGATTTCAAACAGATTTCCCATACGAAATGAAATCCCAATTTAATTTGGATTTCAGCGAAATCTCATCGAAATCCAAATTGAAATCCAATTTTTCTCCCATATTTGCAGAAAAGTAGGGAAGTTTGCAGAAAAGTGGCAACATTTAGCAGCTGTTTATGTCATAAAAAATTAATAAATAATACATTTTAATAACTTTAAAAAATTAAGGAATAACATAATAAAGTCTGTTATTTTTAATTGAAAGAAATATTTAAAGTTGAAAACGGCTATTTTATTGTATCCGACGAAGAGAAACTATGAAAAATCATTTGATGGCGCCGTCAAGACCATTGACAAAACATTGAATATTTTAG
The DNA here is from genome assembly GCA_949987735.1 of Leucophora obtusa. Classification (NCBI taxonomy): domain Eukaryota; kingdom Metazoa; phylum Arthropoda; class Insecta; order Diptera; family Anthomyiidae; genus Leucophora; species Leucophora obtusa. The sequence goes on from OX465298.1 coordinate 173,072,757, forward strand.
CTTTCTACTAATCATCCCTATACTTAAACACATTTCTTAGCAAATATAACATAACATAACGTATCATATAATATAACGTATCTTTCATAATATAAATGATTTTTGTGTTTCGCCATTAAATAAAATGGTTTTTAGAAAATCTTTTAATTTTGGTTATTTTTTAAGGTAAGTTTGTTTACAAAAAATTTGTTGTTGGCTGATCGAAATCCCATTCAGCTGTCAAATATCTAATGTAAACGATATAGATTTCGAATTGGATTTCAAAACGAATTCTAATGAACATTTTAACAATGTAAATTCGCTATAACACAGTTTATAGTTAAAAAACATCTCCCAAAAGTATAGCGTTTTCAAATGGGAAATAAAATTTCTAGACTCTTTAAAAACTAATATTTTCAATATAATTGCATGTATTTCAAATTTAAGGTTGTCATAATATTTAGACCAAGGCCGTTTGAAATTTAAAAATAGTAATCAAATTTCACCATAACAACTAAATTTTTGACAAAAATTGCATTTTCCTCTAAATCCACTGAAATTAAATCGCTGCAGCCGCTTAATGAAAATAGGGATTTAAGAAAATTCATATCTGAATTTCAATTGATATTTTCCACAATTTGTTTTTCTGAATATCAATTGACATTTTCTAAATTTCAATTGATATTTTCTAAACTACAATTTATGTTTTTCTGAATATAAATTAATATTTTCTGAATTGCAATTACTATTTTCTGAATTCCAAATGATATTTTCTAGATTTCAATTGATAATTTCTGAATTTCGAGAGATATTTTCTTAATATCAAATGATATTTTCTAAATTTTAAATGGAAAATCAAAATTTAAATTAATGTTTCGTGAATTGCAAATGCCGTTGTTCTTGGTTGATATATTTGAATTTGGTAGATCTAATAGGAATAGACAATTAGTTATTCCAAAGCTTACACCGTTGTTAGGCCGATCTTTTTTTGTAAGGGTTGCTCGAAAATACAACAAATTGCCACCTGACTTAAAGACTTTTAGTTTGTCTATTGATACGTTCAGGAAGAAACTTTTTGAAGAATTTTCACTTAATGCTTAATTTTTCAGGCATTGTTTTTTTTATTTTTAAATTAAAGCTTACATATACTATTTTTTTTTATAGAATTTAGGGAATTTAGAAACTATTATCGCTAATTTTTTATAACTTTTACTTTAAATTTTTTGAATTTAATAATTTTATTTTTACATTATTTAATTATACATCTAATATATTTTATACCTTAATTTTTTTTATTTTAAGCAAATTTTATTGCTTGTTTTGTTACTTTTAGTAGGAATTTGTAACCGATTATGGCCTATAGGCTAGGTTATTGTAATAAATAAAGAAATTAAATTAAAAATTCTGCACTGCAATTGATGTTCTCCGAATTTCAAATGAAAATTATGAATTTCGGTTGATATTTTCTGAATTTTATTCGATTGCAAAAGGAGCTGTAATTTTTGAAGTGAAATGATCTAATTTTTAAGTTTTTTTTTTCTATTTTGTATCATTTGCTAATTTTACCATTTTCTAATATCGGTAATAATTTGGAATCAAAATTCTTATTGTAGAGGCATACGTCTGGGAGGCTTGCTTTTATTTCGCCATTTTTCAATCTACGTTCCTCTCTAAGGTATTAGGGGTTTTCATATAAACTAGTATTCTACTCGTAAACGGTGTAAACCTGGTATGTTTATGAGTTTAAAGTCAAACTCCATACATAAAAAATATGGTTTGTATTTACACAAGGTTTACAAGACATTTACGAGTTTATATAAAAACCCCTATTATTTGAAAGCTAATTCAAAATAATTTCCGATTTTAATTCCCTGATTTAAAACAAAGTAATATATATCAAAATTTTAATAAAAATTAGAAGTCAGGAGGAAATTACAATACCTTTTTCTAACTTCAGGGATGATGCGATTTTCCTAATTGTTTCCAAAATATATTTTTATACACAAAGAAACATTTATTATTATTATTTATTTCTAAACATTATTAGAAACTGGGCCACTACAACAATAACATGCATAACCTGTAGATCAGAATAATAACTAATCAGTTACGATATTTATTAACAAAGCTTAATTTCTATCTTCCTTTAATCTACAATATATTACATATCTCCAAAATTAAAGAAGCGAGCGTGCCAACGCAGTCTCATTTTATGACGTGAACCGAACCAAGCTACGGATTTTTGTGGATCCAAAAGTTTTAGGGAGAAAAAGGGGCTGAGAAGTTTTAAAAATTCGATTTCCGGAAGCATTTTTGGAGAGAAAATATGAGATTTTTTTCGAAAAAGAATCTGAAGTTAAATAATAAATCCGCAAACAAAAGGCCGGTAGTTAAAGGTTTAATGATCTAAGATTTTTCTTTAAAACTATATTTGAACAAAAAGATATATGCAACTTAGTAAAAAAACTTTTGATATTGCATTTTATCAAAATACTTCGATTTATACTTTTTGTTTTTGCTGCGTGTACCTTTTAAAATACCATGTAGAGGCATACGTGATTGGACCACTGATATTAACTGTTTGAGAACCACTGATATTAATATAGCCGAGATTAATATACTATTATATTAATATAATTTACTTATATTTTCCTTGCTTTTTTATAAATTAACTTTGTGTTAAATAGGTTTAAAATGATATTTTCTAATAAAGTAATTATATCCTTGCAATTTTTATTAATCTTATCAAATATTTTTTTGGAAGAGTTTTACTTACATTTTTGCACAAAATAATGAATTAAAAATTCTTTGTCCTTTGTAGGTATAGATAAAAAAATAATTATTTTAATTGCTTGCCATTTACAAAATGCTGCCAATAAAAAGACGCCTTGCGATAGTGAATAACAAACAATTCCTGTTTGCTAATTTTTTTTTAATTCGCTTTAAAACAGATATATTGAGCAAGTTTCTTCTTGTTTAATATTTTTAATATGAAGTACACTATATTTGGATAGTTTTTATAAAATATTAATTAAATTTTAATTAATAAAACTTAAAAAAAAATATTTTGCAAAATTGTAACAAAAAAGGATTTTTTGTTTTGTTTATAGTTGTTGTTGAATGAACGTCAAATGTCAAATTTTGCCATAGCTATGATTAGTGTTGCCAGGTTAGACGATTTATCTCACTTTGCGATTTTTACTTTCAAATTGCCAACGATATTTGATGATTTTTTCTTTTAAAATGTCGATTTTTTATTCGAAATACAGCAAAAAAATACGATATTGTTTCAATATCTAATTTAAGTTTCTAGTTTTTAAAATTACGCAGAATCGCAAAAAACTTAAAAAAAAACTGCTGCAAAATCACAAAAATTTTCTTCTGTACGATTTTTTAAAAATATTTCAGAGTTTGAGAAAAAAAGTATTGCTGTTGAAAGTCTGAGTAAAATTATATTTACAAAAAGTACAAAAATCCGTTAAAGTGCATTATAATTTTTAATTTATTGCAAAAATGTCAATTTTGCTTCAAGATACTTATTTTAAAATGTACAAAGCTTTTAAGAAAAATAACAAAAAATTTATCGTTTTTGTATTGTATAAAACTTCTGTCCTAATACTGTAAGGAATCTCAATTTATTGTGGGGAAGAATTCCTATAAAATATGTTACATATGGATTAAATATTTTGAAGCCTGAAATGTGGTTATATTTCTTTTTTTATAGCAACTATTTCAGAATATGACAAATTTCGATGTTCATAAATGTTATATTAAATATGCTTAGTCAAGCAAGCGCGAAATGATTAAAAAAGGATAATTTTTACATTATTTATTAACATATTTATTCACAAAATTTTTTTGTCTTATTAGAGGCTAATTGCAGGATTTTTGTTGTTGTTTTGCATATTAATTTGTTTTATTAAACTGTAATAAAATTTAATACATTTTTGTGAATCAGGCATAAGTTTTCAAAGTTCTTATTTTGACGATTTCAAACGGCTTTTTGACGATTTTTCAAAACGCTATGATGATTGTGACGATATTTTTCAAAATTTTTTTTATGTGCTTAATAAACCTGGCAACACAGGGTATGATGAGAAATGAGTTGTGTCAATAGCAACTCTGTTTTAAAAGGTAATACTGAATCATTCACAATAGTTTTAACCCTTGTTGTCGTTTTTTTAATACATTTTTTCAATTCGGTGTATGTACAAAATTAAAAATAACTAATTTAAACAATTGTTAAGCGGTCCATACATTAAGGAACATTGAGCAGGGAACAGAAAATGTCAAAAAATTTTGTAAACACGAATTGCACGAATGTCAACACGAACATTAACATACACAAATCAACATATACACAAAAAATGGTATTTTTTCACGAATGTTCCTTAATGTATGGGACGCTTTATGAAACCAGCACTTCCGTTACCTATTGTCTACAAATGCAATAAAATGTGTAATGAAATTCAAAATTTACACACAAAGCAACAACAAAATTGTATTTGCTGTTGTTGCTTTGTGTATTATTTTCAAATTTCATTACACATTTTACTGCATTTGTACATTCACAAAAGTTTGTCGGTAGAATCTACTGAAAATGACAGTTAAAACAAAGGTATATGCAGTTAAAAAGGCGACAAAGGTATTTACCTTTAAAATAACTAAACCTTTTGTTATTTTTAACTGTTGAAAAATAACTAACAAATGCATCAAAAATAACTACCAATGTCGTAAAATTAACTGATAAATTTTTACAACACAAATTTCAAAACAACTGAAAAAATCGGTGAAAGCTACTGTTTTTTTCAGTCAATTCTTTTTGTTTGTAAAAGCATATTTTAATAAAAAAAATATTTTTTTCTTTCTTTTCTTTCTTTTAGTTTTTAAATAACTATAAACAAACTCTATACTGAAAAAATACTGTTTTGGTAGTTGTTTATTATGATATTAACTATAACTGATTTAAACAACTGTTACGAAATTACAGTACTTTTCGTTAGTTGTTTTCTTAAATAACCGTCATAACAGTTGTTCTGCATTTTCCCATAGAAAAACGACAGTAATTACTGTTAAAAACAACAACTATTGATTACTATACAAACAACTGTTATGTAGTAACTGTCAAACTTTTTTGAGTGTACCAAAACAATAAGCACTTATTTTTAAGTTATTTAAAAATACAAAATTTGGTCAATTTTTGTAATTTCTTGTTTAGTTTATATTTGTAATTTGCAGACTAAAGCACCGTAAGTTGTTTCGATTTCACGTGAAAAACTGTTATACTTGTTACGGTTCCCCTTCTTCTCTCCTCCTCGGAAGTAGCCCACCTTTGCCCTACTAGCTCCCGGACGTCAAGGGAGGAACGACCCGCTACTTCCGGCGGGACCGAACAATAAAATTCAAAACTACACACAATACTACACTCAAACAGAAGTAGCTGAAAATAACCAATCTAACAAAACTAACAAAACTTTCCGCTAAACAGCCCCTCACAAAAAAATACGGACAGACCTTTAACACAACATTTGCCTCTAACAAGATTTCACGAGGACATTAGGTATAGTTTTGTCCCCCCTCTAGCTGCCCTCCCTGCCTTGGTAAACTATCCTCAATTTTTTTTGTTTTTTTTTTAGGTTTACCCCACAATCAACACACACACTGGTCACCCGGATATACTTACGTTAACACACTCTTAAGGCACATCTACACGAGAGACAAAATGCTAGAGATAGAGCAAAAAACACCCCTAATAAACTTAAATTATTCACAATAGAGCTTTTTAGAGGTGTGTTTTGCTCTATCTCTAGAAGTTTTCTCTCGCGTGTAAATGTGCCTTTACACAACATTAGCCAGACATTTTCTTCTCTTTAATATTTAGCTAAATAAGAACATTTGGAATTTTACTTAACAAAATAATATAAAAGTATCGGTTTTTTTTAATTTTCTTTCCCTTTATTATTTCCCTATCAAATAAAAATAAAAAAAAATACTAAATAAAATTTGCTGACAATAAAGAAAATAAGAAACCAAATGCAATTGTAAGTAAAGATTAAAACTAAAATCAAAATAATCAAACTAACACAAAAAAAAATGTTAAGTAACACACAATACAACTGATCCTAATTCTCAAAAATCCTCGACAAATAACCCCTAGACCTAATTTTCAGGTCATACCAAAAAACTGACTATATATCAAACTTATGAAAAAGCTCTCTAATATGTTTTTTTTTCCTTTACAGCCCGAAATTAGCTATTGGTAGTAAACTACTGGGGTATTTTCTTTTTAAAGTTTTGGGATTACAAACATGGATACAAAAAAAAAACTTAACTTTAACTAACTCGGCTTATAAAAAAAAACCCGCTTAATGACTACACTTAAATCTAACTATTTCTAATAATGCAATTAAAACCAAGGTTCGTTACCGAAACTAATAACGGTAAGGGTAACGGTAACGGTATCAGATTTCGTTTGTTTAGGTAACGGTAAAAGTAACGGTATTTAAGACTGTTTCGGTAACGGTATACCGTTATCGAAACAGCAATACCGGTACGTACCGGTATTAAAAATTATGTTAAAAACATATAAAAACAAGTAAAAACATGGCATATTTTTAATTTTAAGTACTGAAAATACAGATTTTAAGCCATAAATTCAATACTGATAGTTTTAATAAGTAAAATTATTATCTATAAATTTTTTGTAAAAAAAAAACACTCAAGATTATAAAATAAAAAATAAAAAAATTGTAATTTTTATATAAAATAATAAATACCGGTAAAATACCGGTAACTTCCCATAAAAATAACGGTATCGGTAACGATAACGGTATTTAGAAATTTTTTAGAGGTATCGATAACGGTAACGGTATTCAATTTGAAACGGTATTTTAGCGATAACTGTATTATAACGATAACGGTAACCAACCTTGATTAAAACCCTAATTTTTCTTCTTTTTTAAAAAAAAAACAACAATTTCTCTGGCTACTAAACTCACTTTCACTTTCTTTTCTTAAATTTCATGGACTCACCAACCGACTTTAATGACTTTTGTCCAAATGGCACCGTAGTTAACCACTTAATCTTGGGATAAGAAAATTTTCTTTTTTCTCGGCGCGATGATACGGTGTAGCTGATGAAAAAAATTCCTCTGGTCATCAAATAATGGCAACTCTTTTTCACAATTGGTCCTTTGTTACTTTATCACCCATAAAATAGAGTGGACTACAACCCAACGAATCAAAGGTAACCAGAGTTGTCCTTATATCTTCGTTAGATGATGGGTTGTAGTCCTCAAAATTCCAAGATACAAATTTATCGCAATTTTCCTCTCGCGGAATTTTTCGAGCCCTTAGAAATTAAAAAAAAATGTTCACACTCCCATCGACTTTATCCTATGGATAGCTCCCACTCACCTTTATCCCAACTTTGGACTGAATTGTTCAAACGATCAAAAGAAAAGAAAATGGTGTCAGTTTTTTTCGGCAAGCCTTTTAAATAAAATTTAATCGCAGATTCCTCCGGCCAGTGACTTGTCCAAATACTTTCTTAATAGTGATATTACCGCGCAAATAAATTCTAAATCTAGCCATCTTTTCTTTTTTTCTTAGTCAGCTTACATTCTGCAAAGGAATATATTGATACAAAATTTTCTTTTTGCCAAATATTTTTTCGCGAAGTTTTTATTGGAAACGAACTTCCAAACTATGGTATAAGAAATTGGTATTTTAGTCCCTAGATTATAAATTTAAAAAAACCGCACTTAAAAAATTGCAAAATTATAGCAGAACGCGAAAAAAGGCTTTATGGTACAAGAGATTAATTTGAAAACTTAATCAGCGATTTACATTCTGCAAACGAATGTATTGATGCAAACATTTTTTTTCGCGAATTTTTTGCAAACTAATTTCCAAACTGATTATAAGGTATTATGGTCTCTTGATTATAAATTTTAAAAAACCTCACTTAAAAAATTCCAAAATAATGGCTAAATGCGAAAAAGCACTAAAAGAACTACTCTTAATATAAAATTTTATTAACTATGTATATGCTAATCTTTATCACAAATTTAAAATTTTACCAATTTTAATTACATTTATGTATATTTTTGTATAGGAAAATAAAACTCCATAAAATTCAAAATAGTATTCAATAGAGAATTTTATCTTTAAAACTCTTTACTGAATTTTAAAAAATACCATAAAGAGTTTTATTTAAAAGTTATGAAGTATTTTTTTTTCAAAAAAATACTTGAAGAATTTTATCAATAAAGAATTTTAAATTTTAAGCTTTTCTGTTGTCTGCAATAAACACAAAATGTCACCTTTTCAAAAGAAAAATAATAAACTTGTATATTAAATTTGCGTGAAACCAAAGTCTATACAATTTTCATATGAAACTCATTATTGTGAAAAAATCGCTTTTTTATATGGAGTATAACAGTTTTTTCAAGTGAAAACGAAACAACTTAAGGTGCTTAAGTTGTTTATTGCGATTGTGGATTTCTAATTACATAAAAAAGATTTTTATTTTCAGAACTTAAATTACCATTTAAGGCTTTTAAAGTTTGAGTGAAATTTTTCCACGTGAAAAACAACTTACGGTGCTTTATCTCCAATGCATAAAAACATAGAGGCACATATACACGCGAGAGAAAACTGCTAGAGATAGAGCAAAAAGCAACCTTAAATAGCTTAAATCATTCCCAACAGAGATATTTAGAGGTGTTTTTTGCTCTATCTCTAGCAGTTTTCTCTCGTGTGTAAATGTGCCTTAATAACTGGAGAACTTTGGCATTTTGTCTTTAAATTTTAAGTAGATGACATAATTACACATTTTTTTAAATCGAAAGAAAAAAAGTGTGTATTTTTTAAAATAAAATATGATTTTGTAATAAAGAGTAAACTGTAAAAAATAGTAGTTATTACCAATTTTGATAATTGTTTTAAAAATTTTTATAGCAGAAATTTGTCAATTATTTTTAATGCATTTTTTTAATATTTTTCAACAGTTAAAAATAACTAAATTTTTAGTTATTTATAGGTAAATACCTTTGTCGGCATATTAACTGCATATATCTTTGTTTTAACTATCATTTTGAGTAGATTCCAACGAAAAACTTTTTTTGACTGTTGATTACTTATATTTTTGAAAGTTTTCATACAAATATCACTTATGTTTTCAATCAACATTTTCAAAAGTTGGTTTTTTTAAAACAATTCTTAACACTTTATTTAAATAATATAATGAATCTAAAACAAAATATTCAAATCAGACTATTGAACATAAATTATTTAAATATAAAAAATAAATTTGTTTAATTCACTTACGATAAAATTTAAATGAAAAAAAGACTAAATTAATACTACTTCTAAAGTGATCATCGTTAGTTACGTTATATCAGTAAATGGACAATGTTTAACAAATGGGACATCAATACAATAACAACCACGGGCACTGTAAATTAAATTAAAAATATTGACGTTAAAGAATTGAAACACTTTTGCTGCAAAACTTACTTATCTGGAGCATCATTGCCCATATAATACTCTTTAATTTGTGATATCAACTCAAAAGGATTTTTATTTGTTATGGGTAACCTCTTAGGTCCAGTGATATCAGCACAACCCTCAGGACAGGGAATACCTAAATATTTTTTATGTTTAAAAATGGCAGAGGCTAAATAACATATACTCAAGAAATGAGAACAACGAGCTCGTCCTAAAATAAAAATTAAAATTACTAATTTATTTATTTATTTTTAATTTTTTTCTTAAAATTTACTTATGGGATTTCCTTTGCAATATGGTTGTGTCCGCCCACCATTTATACAGTAATTCAAATGTCCGGTATTATCTTCTAATCCCAAAAATCCCGCATTTGTATGTAATACTTGTATAACATTGGCATCATCCATTGATAAACGAAAACGATTTGGTTTTTTACGTTCTATTAAAGGTCGCGCTGGATCTAAACCAATAATACGATATTGTTTTACATTTAAATGATTGCTAACCATACCACAAATATGTGCTCCTAATGAGTGGCCAATACAAGTTATTTTTTCTCTAGGAGCTCCATGATGAGTTAAGAAAGAATAAATCTGAAATGTTTAAAAATACATAGGAAAAAACAAAAGACTTAAGAAACATACTTGTTTTCTTCACACCTACCTCTTAAACACGTATTTAGCTAAAACACTTATTTAAGCTCTTTATTCTACTACAAAAGTTCTTTAATCTTTTACGTTTCGTTTTGGCTAAATACGTGTTTAGAATTTAAGTGTGAATGCCGTTTTAGAAAAACCAAACTTTTAACAGATATCAATGAAAAATTTCATGTATTTGCCTCATTAAGTAAAGTTTTAATAAAAAGCATAAACAAATATGAATAAAATATAATTTCTTTTAACTACTCAAATACTTAAACTTATACTTAAATACATAAACTTACTTGTGCCGTACATTGTGCTGTCAATCTTGTATTTATTAATGCGCTCAAATAGCATGGATATTGTGTCAATGGCTTCCAATCTACAGTAATGACATTAAAATCTCGCGAAATATACGCTTTAAGTATTTAGAAAAATAAATTATAAATACATTTTTTTATTAAACATTTACGCTACTCACTAACCATCCCTTAAAAACTGCAAATGTTTATCGATGGCACTGCCATTGAAACCATGAATTATGAAAACTGTATCATGTAATTTACTAAATCCACCTTGATATAATGTCAATGGATTGCGAATATTCAATGCAACACCATGGCGTGACGATTTCCTGCATGAAAAAAAAGAAAGAAAAAATACAAAACAAAAAGACAGCAAATTTAAAAGTAAAAATTTTAAATATTCATATAAAGAAGCATGTTATGTAAACAAAAAGAAAAGTATGTTGTTTGATACATTCTTCAATAGCATTAATTTGATCTTAATAAAATTATAGCACAATGTTTTTACATTTTTCTTTTGTATGCAACTAATATACAAAATATGTAACAAATTTATTTAAACAGTAATAAAAATTATATCAATATATTTCTATATGATCGTGTTTGAATGATGTACATTTATTTGATAAAATGATATGATGTGATAGTTCATTTAAAATTACTGTATACGCTTGCTTTGTTTTATTATAACTATTATTTATTTATTATTTATTGCCTAACGGTTTGTGAGTTTTTATGATTTGTTGCAAATTTTTATTGCGTGCCTAAATAATTATTAATTTTAAAGTTCAATATGATTTAACAGTTTCTAACAGGGGTATGGCATCACCAAAAAATAAGTTATAAAAACATCGTTATCGATTTTCCAAAATTTAAGAATTTTCATAGTAATATTCCAGCTGAAAGAACTTATAAATAACTTTTAATTTCGATCTCTGGTTTTATTGTATCAACTTACAATAGTTTATAAAAATGAATTTATTCTTTGAAAGTTATTAAGGCTTATAATTTATATAGGTATTAATGCTTAGATACACTCATAAAAGTTAGTCGGTAGAATCTACTGAAATTGACGGTTAAAATAAAGGTAAATGCAGTTAATACGGCGACAAAGATTTTTACTTTTAAAATAACGAGAAATGTTGTTATTTTTAACAGTTGAAAAATAACTAACAACTGCAATAAAAATAACTAATAATGTCGTAAAATTAACTGACAAATTTTTACTACAAAAACTTTGAAAGAACTTTGAAAATGAGTAAAAACTATTGTTTTTTTATAGTTAATTATTTTTTTATCATAAAATTGTTTACTGTAAATATACTGTTTTATTAGTTGTTTATTATAATATTAAAAATAACTGATTTTAACAACCGTTACGCAAGTTAGTTGTTTTCTTAAATAACTGTCATAAAAGTTGTTTTGTAGTTTTTCATAGAAAAACAACTGTTATTAGGGTTAAAAACAACAGCTACTGATTACTACACAAGCAACTATCATATAGTAAATGTTAAACTTTTTTGAGTGTATATAAAGGGTTCTTCAACAGGGACGCTACAAAAGTAGAAAGACAGGGATAGCAAACGACGCCATATTTCTTGCCGCTCTTTTGACATTTCTCTTTAGTAAGGTTTGCCATTTCATGATGGAAAGATATACGAGCCAACAACGAGTCGAAATTATTAAAATTTACTACCGAAATTCGGAGTCAGTGGCCTCAACATTAAGAGCGCTACGTCCAATTTATGGTCGTCATAATGAATGGCTTCGTCAATAAACAAAATATGCGTTATTGGTCAGACAGCAATCCACACGTACTCCATGAGTCATCATTGCATCCCGAAAAAATTACGGTTTGGACCGGTTTATGGGCCGGCGGCGTCATTGGGCCGTACTTCTTCCGTGATGATCAAGACCGGCACATTACTTTGAATGGGAATCGCTACCGTTCAATGATAACCGAATATTTTTGGCCCCAATTGGATGATATGGACTTGGAGGACATGTGGTTCCAACAGAACGGCGCCACAAGCCACACAGCGAATGTCACAGTCAATTTATTGCAAACCAAGTTTGGAGAACGTGTTATCTCACGAAATGGTCCAGTCGATTGGCCGCCTCGGTCGTGCGATTTGACGACGTTGGACTATTTCCTGTGGGGCTACGTCAAATCTATGGTCTATGCCAACAAGCCAGCGATGATTGATGAACTTCGTACGAATATCTGCCGATTTATGCTTGAAAACCGTCGAAAATTGGGTTCAGCGTCTGGACTTCTGCAAGCGTGCCCGTGGTGGCCATGCAAAAGAGATCGATTTCCATACATAATGGCATCGAACGTACTTTCACAGGAATAAAGAATTTCATTGATATCCAAAACCGTTTTTTTTTATTTAAAAAAACTTTTGTAGCGCTCTCATTGAAAAACCCTTTATTAAATAACGATATAAATAAAATAGCGTTACCCTTAACATTATGTTACCGAAATAGTCCAAAATAGCGATAACCACCGCATCCTTTCGATTACCGTCCATAAAAAAAGTTTTTTGTTTTTTGCAAAATGGGTTTCAATCGGAAAAAAAATGTTGTACATAACTTTTGGTCCACACTTAGGCATTTTCTTTTTTCGGACTTTTTCATTTCCCAGGACAGCGGGGGTTTTCTAGAATAAATAAATACGACACACACACAAAAAATAAAAAGTGGATAATTGCCGTAGTACTTCGGTAAAATACAACTTGAAAAGTTTTCTGCTATGTTACACAATTCTTTAATTAAAATAAAATATTTTCGAAGACAATTTATAAAAGAAAAAACTTAGGTAACTTACCATATTTTGAAGTACGTGCAAATGAAATAGATCAAAAACTAAGGCAAGTTGACAAAAACCAAAATTTGATAAATCTACATGTATTTTTTTACTAACTTACAAAATATACTTTTGAAGTTGTATTTTACATAAGTACTTCGATAATTATACACTTTTTATTTTTTCTCTATTAAAACATCTTCCTACAAAGTCCATCTTGGTTGTTCCTATAAGAAAATCTATTTAATTTAAACGAATTCATATAGAAAAAGTTATATTCATTCTTTGTTTCAGGATATATTGGAATTGTTAATGGGTACAAACTTGTGTCTTATATGAAATTCTGGACCATGTTCTTTATTTTCTCGTTTTGCGTCTTCTACAAATTTTAAATTTGAGCCTTGGTTTATGTATGGCGATATAAAACGATATTTAGTGCCGATATTTATAGTCAGAACTAGGATCGATGTTTTGCTTAAATATTTATTAAATATGGAATCGAACAATTTCTAATTCTATATATTTTTTTTTCTATGCAGATTTTCAGAACTATTCGTCTAGAAAATATTTTTATAAAAAAGTTTAAAAGTGTGTATTTTTCACACAAATTTTAAGGCAAATTCGCCTTAATCTTTTTATAAAAATAGACACTAAAATAATATTAAGGCCCTGTGCGAGGCGGCTAAATAAATTCGAAACTAAATACAAAATTGACAAAAGCGTTTAAAATTTCTTTGAAAATTTTTTGAAAAAATTTATTTATAGAAATTCGGAAACCTGAATTTATTTCAGATTTTATTTAGCCAGTTCGCACCCACCCTAAATACAATAGTTTTTTAACTTTCATTTTCTGAATAGAAATTTTTTATGTCAACTAGAAATAAATCTGTAAAAATAGCAAAAAAAGTTACTAAAAATTAGTTAAAAATGATGCTGGAGAAAAAACTGCTAAAATTAGCAAATTTTTTTTACTAAAAATTAGTAATACGAGAACAGCAAAATTAAAACCGTTAAATTTACAGAATTTTAGTAATATTTAGGCTAAATTTTAGTTAATTGAAAATAGCAAATTGTACTGTAAAGTCTGCAGAAAATTTTTCTAAATATTTGTAGACTAAAAGTAGCAAAAATAAACTGTAAAATCTACAAAATTTTTTCTATTTTAAGCTAAATTTAGTTGAATGCAAATCAGCAGAATTTAGTTGAATGCAAAATCAGCAGAAATATTTGCTAAAGAATTGTAAACTGCTGTTTTCAAAAGTCTCGATTTTTTTTGCATTTAAAAAAAAAATCAAAAAAAAAACTTAGAAAATTTTAAATTTTTTGGTAATTTTTTAGGCTACTAATTATTTAGCAACATTTTTTGCTCATTTTAGCAGCTTAATTTGCTATCCTCCATTTACAAAAATGTGGCTAAAATATAACTAAAATTCTGTATATTTAACAGTTTTATTTTTGCTGTTCCTATATTACTAATATATAGCAAAAGTAATCTGCTAATTTAGCAGTTTTTTCTCTGCAGCATCATTTTTAACTAATTTTTAGTAGTCTTAACTAATTTTTTACAGACTTTTTTTGATATGGCATTTTAAATTTGCATAATAAAAATAATTTTAAAAAACAATAGATGCATTATTTTAAAAAGAAATACAATTGAAATAAATGATTATGAATTGAAATTTAAACTAAATTATTTGAATTAAAAAAAAATATTTACAGCGTGCAGCATAAGTTAAGATACCCCAAATGAAATAGAAGAGTTTCTAAAATCTATCAAAAAATATGTTAGAAAATAGGTGATATTAATTTTTATCTTATGTATTAACTTGTGTACTATGTATAACAAAACAAAAAGTTAATTATAAACCATACACTCATAAAAAAAAGTCCGTACAAATAGGTCAAAATTGTGCTGGCGCAAATACATGTACTATTTCCTGTTATGTTAGCAGAATTTTGATCTATTTGTACGGACTTTTTTAGAGAAAATAACAGAAAAATTGGTTTAATTTAATCAGAACGCGTTTAACAGACTTTTATGAGTGTACAAAACATTAAAAAAAATTCCGGATTTCGTAACAACGCCATATTTTTGCACAGTTAAAGTCTTGGTACCCCTGCGAAAAGACGAAAATAAGTTACAATACTCGTATGCATAGATATTTTATTATAATGCTACACTCACAAAAGTTTGTCAGTAGAATCTACTGAAAATGACAGTTAAAACATAGGTATATGCAGTTAAAAAGGCGACAAAGGTATTTAACTTAAAAATAACTAAAAATATTATTATTTTTAACCGTTAAAAAATAACTAATATTAAAAATAACTAACGATGTCGTAAAATTAACTGAACAATTTTTACTACAAAATTTTAAAACAACTGACAAAGTCTGTAAAAACTACTGTTTTCTACAATTAATACTTTTGGCATTATAAAATATTATTTAATAAAAAAAAATTTTTTTTCTTTCGATTAGACTACAAATACCTATTTAAAATATGTAGTAAAAATTTCAAATGATTCTCCAGTTATAATGCTTTTAAGCATTGGAGATACAATACAAGTTTCTAATTTTTATTTGCAAACTAGAAATATGTCAATAATAACAAATATAAACAAAACAAGAATTTTTAAAATTCAAAGAAATTCAACTGATTTGTTTGTTTTTAAAATAACTAACAAAAGCAACTGTTTACTGTAATAATGCTGTTTTGGTAGTTATTTGTTATGATAATAAAAATAACTGCTTTAAACAACTGTTACAAAATTACAGTACTTTTCGTTAGTTGTTTTCTTAAATAACTATCATAACAGTTGTTTTGCACTTTCCCATTTTCCAACAACTACTGATAACTGCACCAGCAACTGTTATGTAGTAACTAGCAAATGTCCGAAATATATGGAGTAGATGGTCAGAAGTCTATTAATTTTTAAAAGTTAAGATTTTGTCATCCTATGATATTAATACCAACGGGGATATATGTATAATAGGAGTCCCAAAAGCATTCAAACACAACAAAACAAACACACAACATCAAACACAATATTTTGTCAGTCGGGTCGGGTTAAAAAAATAAATATTTTTATTCAGTCATTACAATGTTTTTATATTCAGTATTTTTGGTTATTTTTTACCTTGCTTTCCTATTATCTGTTTAATTTTACGACAATATTTACTTTATTTTCATCCAGAATCAATTTCCCCACACAATAAATCTATGGCAACTCGTCGGGATCCCTGTTTGATGTTTAGTTGGTTTTGTGTTTTCTTGTGACTGAAGAGTTTTGCCCCTCCTATTATACATCCTCGTTGTTAATACTTTCAATACTAGAGAGTATTCTTCATGAATACTAGGTCAAACATGGGTCGATTTTAATCATTTTCAATAGCGTTATTGATGCAATTCAAACTTATGTACATACCATTGTCGTCAAATTGTCTTTTGTAGTTTGATTACAAGAATCGTTAATTAAAATTAACGATATAAATATTGACAGACGAACTAACATCATAAGCATCAACTCAATACACCCATAGAGTGGTGTAGGATTTAAAAAATATTTGTTGGTACTATCGAGTTTGAAACAGTACTATTTTTTAAGCAAGTTGGTACTATTTTAAAAATCGCATTTATCATCCCTGAATCAAATACATATAAATATATTATATGAATCCTATATGGAAGTTTATGGACATGGTTAAACTTATAGGATTTCATATACATATGAGCCCGTATGAGTTCACGCATATCCGTGAAGGGATATATATATGTCTAATTTCTATAAGTTTGTAATAAATTTGTAACTGAATTCACTATAGCTTAACGCTACTGTAAATCAAGAATATCTTTAGCTCTAAAACATCCCTATAATTCAGAAGATAATGAAAACAAAAAAGGAAAATGATTAGTTATTTAAAGAAAATTATTTTATTTAAAGTTCGCAATATATGAACACCACCGTTTTTTTTTATTGATATAGACATTTACAAAAACATTTTAAGGTAATGCAAACTTTTAAATATTATGTGAGAATTTAATTTTACCGAAATTCTCAATACTGAACCTTTATCGCATATTACCTTAAAAAAAGGAATTAGAATTTTTGAACTACTTTTTTCGAATTGAGCAGCCCCAAAAATATAAATACAGACCATCAAATAATTTTGTCCGCCTTGATTCTTGATTTGTTCTACTGTGTATTACCACCGACTTAAATTTTCCCACCCATTTTTTTCTATTAAACTAAATACAATAACAAATTTACAATCTTAAAATTCCGCCAAAAATAATTAAACATTGTAAGAAAGATTTCTAACATGTTTGAAATAGGTCAATACTATACATAAAATAAATTCGTTATTGATTGTAAATATTACGCACAAAATATAGAAAATTCAAAAAGGATACAATCAGTTTTAAATGTGTTTGTAAAATCACAAATTTGACCCACAAAAAAAAAATCATGTTGATAAACATACAATTTCAAACACAACCTGTCTCCAAACGACTTTATTTGGCATGCCACGTTTTAAAAAAAAATTCATGGTCAACAAAAGTAAGTGAAATAAATGAAAACGGTATGTTGTCGACCAAGTATATTAGAGTTTGTGATAGTATAATACCGTTTATTTATGATTTTTTTAAAACAAGTTTTATTTGATTTGTTTTTCAAATGCTAAAAAGAATGTTTTGTGTATGAAATCTATACACTTGCCTAAAGGAAATTAAAAACGGATTTATGTAGGCGTTAGTAAAAGTTTGTCTTTTAAAAACACACTCAATAAAGTTTGATAGTTACTACATTGCAGTTATTTGTGAAGTAATCAATAGTTGTTGTTTTTAACAGTAAATACAGTTGTTTTTCTATAAAAAAATGCAAAACAACTGTTATGATTGTTATTAAAGAAAACAACTAACGAAAAGTACTGTAATTTCGTAACAGTTGCTTAAAGCAATTATTTTTAATATCATAATAAACAAAGGTTAAAACGGTAATTTTATATTAAATAGTTGTATTTGTTAGTTATTTAAAAAAATCAAAAAAAAATCGTTGAATTTCTTTGAATTTAAAAAATTTTTCTTTAGTTTATATTTGTTATTATTGATACATTCCTAGTTTGCAAATAAAAATCAGAAACTTGTATTGTATCTCCAATGCATAAAAGTCTAATAACTGGAGAAACCTTTGAAATTTTTACTTCAAATTTTAAATAGGCTGAAGTATTTAATTACACATATTTTTGTAATTGAAAGAAAAAAGATTATTAAGATATACTTTTATAATATTAAAATAATTAACTGTAGAAAACAGGAGTTTTTAACCATTTTGTCAGTTGTTTTAATTTTTTTGTAGTAAAAATTTGTCAGTTAATTTTACGACATTATTAGTAATTTTTAATGCATTTGTTAGTTAATTTTCCACAGTTAAAAATAACAACATTTTTAGTTTTTATTTTATTTTAAAGATTAATGCCTTTGTCGCCTTTTTAACTGCATATACCTTTGTTTTAACTGTCTTTTTCAGTAGATTCTACCGACAAACTTTTTTGAGTGTATTTACGCCAATATTCCCCAATACTTAGCTCTTAATTTTTGCGTAGTAACATATCAAGATGCACACGTTTAATTTAATTTTTGTTTAACGAGCAAAGTTTTTAAAAATTTTTAAATACTTAAAAATATTTGAAAATAGTTCTCAATATTTTTGTATTCAAAATTATTTTGTGAAATTGTCAGAGATGGGCTAAAATCATTACCATTACATTTTCATTACCATTACTTGATGTAATGGTAATGGAGCTTTTTTTATCATTACCATTTTTTGAAGAAATGGTAATGTTTTTTTTTTTCATTACCATTGCGTTAAAAAATGGTAATGAATATTTTTTTTAATTTTCATTTGTTTTGAAAATTAAAATGAACCTTTTTTTAATTTTCATTACTTTTACCTAATGTCTACATAGTAATGAAACCCCCATTTGTTTTTCATTACAATCCGTTTTTGTCGAAGTTTTTTATTTTAAAAAAATATGAGGTTTAAAAATTACTAAAAGCATTTTTTAGTTCATAATCTGAGGCCTATGGTATGTATATTTGATACCAAGTTTTGGTGTCTAGTTGCAAAAAAAAATCGCGAAAAAAATTGCATAAAGGAAAATTCTGGCATCAATATAATTTGTTTGCAGAACATAAATAGCTGATTAAATTTTTTAATTCAATTCTAGTACCATAGTCTTCTTTCGCGATCCGCCATTATTTTGCAATTTTGTAAGTGTGGTTTTTTTTTTAATTTATAATATAAGGACTATAATACTCATTTCGTACAACAAAGTTTGGTGGCTAGTTGAAAAAAAAAAAAACAAAAATTGCAAAAAAAAAATCGCAAACAAAAAAAATCCAAAAAGGGAAAATTTTTGCATTAATATATTTGCTTGCAGAATGTAAATCGCTGATTAAGTGTTTTAATTCAATTCTTTTACCATAAAGTCTTTTTTCGCGTCCCGCCATTATTTTGGAGTTTTTTTAATTGCGGTTTATTAAAATTTATATTCTAGTGACTATAATACCCGTTTCATACAACAAAGTTTTGGGACTAGTTAAAAAAAAAAAACGCGAAAAAGATCGCGAAAAAAAAATTTCCAAAAAGGAAAATTCTTACATCAATAGATTTGTTTGCAGAATGTAAGTCGCTGATTAAGTGTTTTATTTAAATTTTTTTACCATAAAGTCTTTTTTCGCGTCCCGCCGTAATTTTGGAGTTTTTTAAGTGCGGTTTCTTAAAATTTATATTCTAGTGACTATAATACCCGTTTCATACAAGAAAGTTTGGGAGCTAGTTAAAAAAAAAATCGCGAAAAAAATCGCGAAAAAAAAATTTACAAAAAGGAAAATTCTTACATCGATAGATTTTTTTGCAGAATGTAAATCGCTGAATAAGTGTTTTAATTAAATTTTTTTACCATAAAGTCTTTTTTCGCGTCCCACCATTATTTTTGAATTTTTTAAGTGCGGTTTCTTAAAATTTGTAATCTAGGGACTATAATGCCCATTTCATAGAACAAAGTTTGGTGGCTAGTTAAAAAAAAAAAATCGCGAAAAAATATCGCGAAAAAAAATTTGCAAAAAGGAAATTTCTTACATTAATATATTTGTTTGCAGAATGTTAATCACTGATTAGGTTTTTTAATTCAGTTTTTGTACCATAAAGTCTTTTTTCGCGTTCCACCATTATTTTGCAATTTCTTAAGTGCGGTTTTTTCAAATTTATAATCTAGGGACTATAATGCCTATTTCATATAACAAAGTTTGGTGGTTAGTTGCAAAAAAAAAAAAATCGCGAAAAAAATTTGCCAAAACGAAACTTTTTGCATGAGTATATTTGTTTGAAGAATGTTAATCGCTGATTAAGTTTTTTAATTGAATTTTTCTGCCATAAAGTCTTTTTTCGCGTTCCGCCATAAGTTTGCTATTTTTTAAGTGCGGTTTTTTTTAATTTATAATCTAGAGACATACATCAAAGTTTGATGGCTAGTTGCCAAAAAAAATTGCAAAAGAAAAATTCCATAAAGGTAAATTTTTTAGTGTAGAACAAAGAACAAAACGTTCTTTACATCATTATGTTAAGTAATGGTAATGAAATTTCATTTGTCTACCTAGTGTAGAAAAAATGAAAATGATTTTTTGTTTTTACTACCATTGCGTATTGTAATGAAAATTATAAAAACGTTTCATTACATGTAAAGAAAACAAATGAAATTTAAATTTTTTTCATTGCAATTACATTTTGTAATGGTAATGAATTTTTTTTTAATTTTCATTTTATAGATTTAATGGTAATGAAAACCTGCAATGGTCATTACAAAGTAATTAATTACTCCCATCTCTGGAAATTGTAATATTTTTGCTTCTCTCTGTAAATAACATACATGGGAATTTTTCATTACCATTGAATTTTTATTACCATTAGTTCATACTAATGACAATGAAAAAAATTCCATTACCATTTAATGGTAATGAAATATTTTTCATTAGAAAAATCATTACTAATGGTAATGAAATTACACTAATGTATAAAAAAAACTAATTACAATTGATTAAAAACCATTTGTTTACAAAAAAATTCAGACAAATGAAAACGAATAACTGGTTTGGCCAGGGAAGTTATAAAACATAATTTATTAAGGAGAATCCATTTAATTCCGTTAAACTTTACCTGGATTCAAATAACAATGGAATAGAAAGTAATATTTAATTTCAAATGAGCATGAGCCTGAATGAGCATATTCCATCTTCGATTTCAGCGAGTTTTACTCCATTTTTACGTTTTTCTGTCAATATCTTTTTTAATTTATTCATTATCAATGGTAATGAAATTTAAAATCATTGTCATTAATCAATGAAATTAAATTTTAGAATCATTACCATTAATTAAAAAAATGGTAATGAAAATAATTTCATTACAATTGATATCAATGTAATGGTAATGAATTCATCAATTAATTAGTCCACCTAATAAATTAGTCCCATGTATAGTAAATAACCAATTATTTTTAAATTTTATATTATTTTTTTATTATAAAAATATCAAAATATTGCTTAATATTCAAACAAATTTTGACACAAGTTCATTTCAACCCATTCGAATTTCGGATCCAAACATTAGTTGGCTTTTATAGGGTGTCATAGAGCTGGCATGCCCGACTTTAACTTTTTTACTCGTTTTTAATCAACTTTAAGTAGTTTTTTCTGCAAATTTTACAGGTTTATTTCTATGAGTGTAAAGATATGCTTTTGTAAGCACAATTATCTATAATATTTAATTATGTTAAAGCTAAAAATATAATTAACAAA
Organism: Leucophora obtusa; assembly: GCA_949987735.1. Classification (NCBI taxonomy): domain Eukaryota; kingdom Metazoa; phylum Arthropoda; class Insecta; order Diptera; family Anthomyiidae; genus Leucophora; species Leucophora obtusa. Next base: position 173,094,857 of record OX465298.1, read on the forward strand.
TTAAAACCGTGAAAATTTACTAAGAAAACATTTTAAATTAGTGCAAAGTTTGTTACAAAATACTAATATTAAAAATGAGACTGAGACTAATTTTATATATAAAATATAATTGCGCATTCAAAAACGCTTAGTTAAATATTTTTTAAGCAAATCTAAATAAATAAAAAACATTCAGACAATTATTTATTTTTATTAAAGATTTGTTGAAATTAAGCTTGCAGGGATTGTTAAAATTTCACAAAAATCTTTTATATTTAGTTTGGGTTTTATCTGCCCTTTTGTTTGCAATACCGCTAAGTAACTGCGGAAAATTTACATCAAAATGGTTTGCCATAACCAATTATTTTACATTTTGTAGTAGCTAGTCACGTTTTTGACCTTTACATGTGTTGCAGTTTTGTTGTTTTTGGTTTTGAAGCAAATGTCAAACATTTTGAAATGTTTTCAAAATAATAAAAAAACACTTATGGTAAATTTCATAAAATGCAATGCCTCACTTCACCTCATTTTTCCAGCTTTTAGTTTTGTAAATTACGGTGATGAAACAAGGGATTGTTCGCATTAACTTACATAATTTTCTAACAAAATTGTATGAAAAAGGGTATTTTGTAAATCAATAGAAAAATACTTTCATTACTTGCACTGTGAAATCAATTAATCAAATTTTTTAAGCGTTGCATAAAAAATTATGCATTTAAAAACACAAAATCATTCAAAAAACAATATTTATTAAACTTTTTTAACGATAATTAGCTATAATAAATAATTTTACCGAATATTTTTAGTTGATCTGAAGATTGTTACAATGAGTTAATTCTATTTATTTGGAATTTGTCATTTTTGACCTTAAAATCGAACAAAAATAACATTACAGAACTTATTCTAAATTATTTATTTCAATCATTAAAATATTAACTTTGTTGTATTATAATTTTTTTTTGTTGAAATAATAACTACACTGAGATAAAGAAGTTAGTAAAAAAATTTGTAAACAGTTTCCAATCGCACTTCACTGTTTTTATATTGATTTTTAGTACAATATTTTTTGTAATCACTTTTGCTATTCTCTTATTACAAATTACGGATTTTTTTTACTAATTTTCGATGCTGATTTCAGCAAAACTTTTTACTAATTTTTTAAAATCGAGTGCTAAATTTAGCAGAAATTTAAAAAGTTTTATTTACAAGAATTCGTTGATTCTGTCAAGAAAAATGTTAAATGAAACGTTTTAGAGAATTCGCTGTTTCAAAATTTGTCTTAGATAACTATTTTTTTAACGGGTTTTCAAATCTGGGGAATTTTTAAAATTTATTAATGCACATTAATTTACGTTTTATTTGAGTGTAATCATGTCGGTAGGAGTTCAAGGATATTTGACTTTCACCGCAAGGATATAGTTCATTTTTTTTTTCTTAGTTTTATCCTTATTAATGTAACAGTTGCTTATCGATTTTACCAGTTACTAAATGTGCATTAACTACACTCAGAAAAAACTGTTGCTGTGTCAGCAAATTTTAGTCTGGAGCGTGCTTGCAAAAAAGTTGGTAATTTCAGCAAAAGGGGTTTGCTGGAAGTCAGCGAGCTGATTTTTATTAACAAGAATAGTAATCTCAGCAAAAATTTTGCTAACACTTATGCTCGTAATTTCAACCAATAGATATGTACCTACACTCATAAAAAAAATCCGTACAAATAGGTCAAAATTGTGCTGGCGCAAATACATGTACTATTTCCTGGTATTTTAGCAGAATTTTGATCTATTTGTACGGACTTTTATAGAGAAAATAACAGAAAAATTAGTTCAATTTAATCAGAACGCGTTTAACAGACTTTTGTACTAACTTTTTTTTATAAGTGTATCAGTGCTTAGATACCTACTGTTTTTTGTTCTCTTACACCGTAGGTATCTAAGCACTGTAGGTTTCTATTGCTTGAAATTACGAGCATTAGTCGATTGTAAATGAAAAAACTCCTTTCTTTGTTTCTATACGTGTTACAAAATCTCATACAAATAAGTGTTAACTATTTAAAAATTTTCAACGTCGATAACTTACGGGCAAATGTCAGATTGTATACAAAAATGTGTAGTCGTTTTTTTCGTATTCATGTTAAATGTGAGTAACACAACATGGCTATTATAAAAACTTTTTCTTAAAAATCGAAAGGGAAAACAAACGACCTTGTATTTCATATAATTACTATTTATAAACATTCCCAATAAGCATTTGGAAGATATATCACCCAGAAGATATTGCGACAATATCATTATTTTAACTTTTAGAAGACAATCAAAGTAGTATTTTGGGTATATCTTCTTTTAAACAGCTGGAAGATATATCGGCGATACTTAAAAAAAAATGTCAAAAAATATATTTTTATTCTTTTTAAAAAATTTAAATTTTCATAAGAAAATTAAGTAAAAACTAAAAACAGCTGAATTAAAGGAATTAAATATGCTAAAATCCCAAACGTATTTAACGAATTGTGAAAAATAATCCGTTATAGGCATGTACCTATCCGGATTTCATTCTTGCCTAAGGAAATCGTCAGGGGACGACGTTTTTAGAATTTCTGGAAATATTTGTTAAGTTAAATTACAAACTCAATGAGAATTTCTTGTTCTTGTCTAGGAGCGTTATTAAACATTTAAAATATCAAAGAAAAAACAAAAACAACAACAAAAAATTTTCCACAATTTGCTTTGGCATCTTCCAATGTACTACTCTGAATTTTGTAGAATTTTGCAAATAAAAATGCAAATAAGGTAATTTAAAATTGTATTTTATTTATTTAATTGTATATGGCAAATAAAAATTTAATTTCTTTGCCTCTTTCAGAAAATGATGAAATGTGTGGCAAAATAAATTCGAATAACTGGTAGATGGCATAATTTAAATCAACTAACATAAAAGATAAACATTTTAAGATAATTAATTTTTAATTTAAAGTGTGTTTTTTTTAATAAAAATTTATAAAACATGTTAACCCTTCTTTGCATAATGATGGAAATTTCCATCATAAAATTTTTTTGAAGAAAAAAATGCACACAACCACGTTATTTGTAATTCTTTTGTTGCTAGCAACAATTTACATGACTATTGTTTCAATTGAAGCACATTTTTCAAAAAATTAAAGTAAGCTTCCTTATCAATTAGCAGGTTTAAACTTGTCACCCAATTTATTACAGTGTTTTTTATGACAAAAAAAGAAAAAAATCATGCAAAGAAGGGTTAAAACTATTTTTTTCTTCCGGATGATTATCAGGCGATATCTTCTTTTTAACTTCCAGATGATATATCCGCGATATATGCAATACTTTTTCTTATCTTCCAGATGGTAATTTAGCGATATCGCCTATTTATCTTCTAGAAAAATTGCCTTCTTATTGTTGTGAAGTATTGCATTCGAGACACGTTTTCTACCAAATGGGCTATCATCCGCAATACGAAGACGATTGTTGCCGAAATAAAATTTGTCTTCCAGGCAATACGATTGGGGAATCGTAATCGTATTGCTATGTTTGCTGGGATTTTGTTAAAACATTCACATTTTACCTTTATCTTCATTAAACTTAAATATTTTATTTTGTCTATAATTTAAATCATTTTTTTGTGTTATATTTTTATGTATACGCATCTTTTGGTGTCCTTTTGTTTTATGTAGACAGATACAAACCCCTTTCACGGTTGTATTTTTTATATGCCTTAGAAGAGTTGTGTTTTTAGTATCCTTTTTTTTATCAGCACTACATCTAATGGCCAATATGTGACATCTACATTTTGTCTGTCTGGTTGTTGTCCGCACTATAACTGTGTTTATCAAAACAATTTTGGTAGCAAAATAAATTAGCAAAACATTTGTTAAAAATTTGTTTAGTGTTAAAAAAAATATAAATAAAATTTTTACTGAAAACAAAATTTTAACAAAAAGTTGTTGAAAGCTAGTGTTCTTGCACTCATAGAAATAAATCTGTAAAAATAGCAGAAAAAGTTACTAAAAATTAGCTAAAAATTATGCTGCTGAAATTAGCAGATCTTTTTTTTGTTAAATAGTAAAATAAGAACAGCAAAATTAAACCTGTTAAATTTACAGAATTTTAGTTATATTTAAGTTATCTTTTTGTTAATTGAAAATAACAAATTGTACTGTAAAATCTGGAGAACATTTTGCTAAATATTAGTAGACTAAAAATAGCAAAATTAAACTGTTATATCTACAAAATTTTCGCAATTTTTAAGCTAAATTTAAGTGAATGCAAATAGCAGCCTATGCTGCTAGAATCAGCAGAAATATATGCTAATAATTTGTAAATTGCTGTTTTCAAAATGCTCGATTTTTATTTGTATTTAAAAAAAATCTAAAAAAAACTTCAAAAATTTAATTTTTTTAGGCTACAAATTATTTAGCAAAACTTTCTGCTGATTTTAGTAGCTTATTTTGCTATTTTCCATTAACAAATATTTAGCTCAAATGTAACTAAAATTCTGTATATTTAACAGTTTTATTTTTGCTGTTCCTATATTACTAATTGTAGCAGGTTTTTCTGCAGAATCATTTTTAACTAATTTTTAGTAGTTTTAACTAAATTTTTTGCGGACTTTTTTCTATTGGTGTGGTATACAAGACGTTTTACTAATTTTTCTACTAACTTATTTTTTTGAGCGTAGCTACCTTACTGAACAGAAATCAGGTTCAAACTTTCAATTCTACGGCGTAGATTCGGAAATGTCTGGAGGATATAAACAATTCGCTACTAACAAAAAAACACTCTTTTATTTATATATTTTCTGATTTTAAATATGAAATTTAAAATAAGTTCACAAATATATACAATATAAGATATTTTTTTCAATATTTTATTAATGCCGTCTTGATTAACTTTAACAATAAAAAAAAAAAAATGATTCGTTTGTTATTGTATACCGGAGAGGTTGTCAACACAGATATTTGTTATTAACTGGATATTGGCTACACCAAAACAGCATTTGTATTTTTTCATTAGTGATTTTATTAATGTTTTTGGTTTAAAACGATTAAATCTCTTGACGCATCTTTAAAGAAGGCTCATTGGTGAAATTTTAGACAAAAAATTTACTTTCACAGCACATTTCTGTATATTTTCAAAGAAAATTTAATAAAACTTTTGTGAGTTTATAGTAAACAAGTATTTATTTGGTCAATAATATTAGTTTCACTTTGACATCAAATTATATACTTTACATTTTATGTTTTTATAAAATTTTTAATGATTTTACAAAATGTCAACTCAAGCAGCATAAAATCCTATTACAAAATTTAAATTAAATAACGATTTAACAATTACAGTCACATATAAAACAAACAAGATGACTTATGGTTGAACTTTTAACATGGTAATTTGAATTTTAATTTTAATTTCACTTACGGTGTATATAAACGATGCATTATAAAAGGATTTGGACAAACGTGAGTATTTGTAAGAAAACATCGTAAAACATTTAAATCTAAAACACCACTTTTTAAAAAATTTTTCAAATCAGTTTGATTTAGAATTAATGGATTTGTTTTAATACAAAAACTTAAAACTGTCAGAAGCAAGGGAATAGAAAGAAATATCATTTTGAAGGAGTTTTCTGTAAATGCTTCAAATTCCTTTAATTTTTTGATTTTTTAGTAAATATTAAATTTTGTTATATCCTTGTTGTGATTTTGTGTTTTAAATTTCGAACAACTTTCCCACTTTTAAATTTTTTTTTAATCTGTTTTATCATTGATTTGAAAACACTTTGTAAGCCTGATTTAAATTCGCGCGCGCACTTATTATTATTATTATGTGTTGTTTCTTCCTTGAGTTACCGTCACATTATGTTTACTTTTCATGCAACTGCCTGTTGTATTCAGTGTCTGCTACACTTGAATTCCTACCATTTAGCAATTTTTCTTTTAGCCAATTTCACTTTATTTCTTACCCAGCCTGTTGGTTGGTAATGCTCTTGAGTGGTTTTAAAGCGTGTTACTGGCAAAGTAAATGTAATTGGCTCAAATATGTTTTTATTATTATTTTCTTATCGCTTCTGAGTGTAGATTGTTTTATTTATAAATAAGTATAACTAAACCATAACGTCATTATTATTATTATTAACATTATCTTCATCATAATATGAATGAATATTGTATATTTTATTTTTCCTTCTTCATTTTTTTTGCCTAACTCGTACCTTGTTATGGTTGTACTTTAATTAAGTTTGTTGTAAGATATTTTTTTTATATTGCATACAAATAAATATGTTATAATTTTTGTTTTTGAATTTGTTCGTTATTACAATTACGTGTTTGTTTAAAATTAGTAGTGGGAAAATTTATGTTTTTCACACATTATAATAATAAAAACTGTGAAATATCTTTGGTTGATTAGGAGTAAAGATTTTAATGCAAATTAAACTTATTTTTTCTCGAACAAAAATAAAAAACGCCCTAATTTATTCAATATTTTTGAGATAGTTTAAATGATTATTTAAAAATTATAACTTATAACAAATTATTTTAATTTCTAGGTTTTGTTTATTTTATTTTTAAAATGAAAAATATGATAAAACAAAAAAATACCCGGGATTTCAGTTTTACAAATCTGTAATAAAAACTTCTTGAATATCAGGGGTATGGCATCACAAAAAAAATAAGTTATAAAAAAATCGTTATCACTAGATGGCACTTTGTAAGAAAAATTGACAATTTTCTTTTTTTTATTTAAATTTAAATAATAACAAACAACAAAGGAAAAATACAAACAAATTTTTCAAATTTTATTATTTGAATATATTCCGCGTTTGTTTTTTCCTTATTTTGAACAGATTTCAGCAGTTTTTGAGCTGATACTAAACTGATACTAAATAGTTGCTCAGGTAATACTAAATTTCAGCGCCCTCTATCGGTAAGTAGTGTAAGTTTTGATTTCCTATCTCTATAATTAATAGTCTCTGTTGAATATTAAGTTCATTTTTGAAGCCTTTTGTGTTGTTATAAATAAAGCGGAATTGATTTGATTTCAAGTTCGTTTCATAAGTCTTATGTTTTTTTTAACCATATCTCTCGTTTCACTAATTTTGCTTTAATTACATTTTCACTAAACTTACTTTGTAAACAATTGAAATGATAGAAATTTATGTGGACACACATCAGTTCTCAGCAATTGACAATATATTGGTGCAATATTAATGTGACGTTGTACTAACAAATTGAAATCTTCACGATCCCAATTATGATATGGCGCTAGTAGTTGTAAATGAAATAAGACAATCTTTTTAAAAAAACAATCAAAATAATTTCAATAAAAACACATTAAAACACCTTTGAAAGAAAAACTTGTTGATAATAAAATATATGAAAATAATATTAAACATATGAGTAGTTTTACGCGCCAACATAATAACATTTTTAGTTTTGTTTTGCAAAGATAACGGTCAGTCTTTTGAATATATTTTATTAGCATAAACAAATTGAAATTACACACGTTGGAACAATTTTTACTTTACTGATTTTAGCACCACAGTTAGAATAAGACTAAGTCTGACATAATTTGCTGTTTAATGTCAAAGTAGTCCACCAAGAAATCCAAGAAATAAGAAAAATCTTTCTATATATACACACTTTCTTGCTAATCAAGTTGTTCCACTATTTTATTTTTGTTTCTTCCTTAGTTGCAAAAGCAACATTGTTGTTGACAATTTTCCATGTAAATAAAGATGTTGGTTGGTGGCTAACATAACAATCAATCACCATTTCTATATTCATAGAAGAAGTATAATTTTTTATTGCCTCATAATGTATTGTATTATTGTAAATTTCCTATTTTAAAATTTAAGCATTAGAAATTGATAAAGAAAACAATAATTTTAAGTTACAAAGTTAGAAATGGTGTAGTTTTTTTGTTCAAGGCGGCAAAAAGTCTAATAGAATTATTAATATTTAATATGGTTAAGAATTGAAATTACTTCCCTATTTTAAAACTAAAAACAAATAGTATTTTGTTCAACATCGGTCATTGGAATCATTAATAATGTAATACAAAGTGAATGGCTAATGCGTGTTGAAGTTGGTTTTTCTTCTTTGTTTTTATTATTTATTAAACTTCATGCATTATTAAATTTTATACCTATATACCGTTTAATATGGAAAACTAATAAACAAAACAAATTATCATATATACAAAAGTATTTACAAGCAAATAACAACATTCATGGACAATAATTTCATTGAAAAAAAAGAAACAAATTATACAAATCAAAACAAAATATTTTCAAAAAAAAAATTAAGTTTAATGCATTCGTTTCATTTTATATGCATTTTTGAAAAATTATCCACTTAAGTATTTATTTATTTGAGATTTTTTTTAACAAACAATTTTAACTTTTCAATTACATAGAAACACAAACTCTTTAGTTGGTGTGTAAAAAATAACCGCAGATTGGCCAGAAACCGTTTACCATGATTGCTTTTAAATTTTGCTTGTTGCTTTTGTTTTTATCTTGTTAAGTATAAGAAAGTAAGAGTAAAATATATGCCTCTCCTTTTTTTGTGTTTGCGAAAAAGAAGCAAATAATTTGTAAACATGAACTTGGTTCGAATTTACAAATATAATCCATTGTAACGTAATAATAACGGCGACTGTGTAATACGTACGAGTAGTACTTAAATGTGAACGTGAAATTAAGTTCAAGTTCACCGATCCCTCTTTTTACAATGATACGAATGAAATTTTGGTTTTGACTCTGCTGGGGGGATAAAAGAATTAAAAGGCACCCAAAAATATAAATGTTTTTACAGCAATGAAGAAAAAAATGTAAAAAGTTGTTTATTATTCACACGTCTCGTATAATCAATAGGGTTGTTATATCAGTCAAAACATTTATAATTAAATACCTATTATTGTTCCACTGAGAATTTTGTGTCTACATTTGTATTTTTATACCCTACACCACTACGTGGAGAGGGTATTATAAGTTTGTGCTGATGTTTGTAACACCAAAAAATATTGGTCCTAGACCCACCTTATAGTATACCGATCGGCTCAGAATTTTTTTTTATTTCGATTTAACGATGTCCGTCTGTATGTCAGTCCGTCCGTCTGTCTGTCTGTCCATGCATTTTTGTGAACACTCTACAGGTCGCAAATATTAAGATATTTTGATGAAATTTGGTATACCGACTTATGTTGGCCCAAGAACGATGCCTATTGATATTGGTTGAAATCGGTCCATGTTTACACCTAGTGCCCATATAAGGGTCCCCCCAAAATTGGCTTGGTTACACGCTGCATGTCTAGGGTGACCATTCGTACTGATTTGATCAGTACATGTACTGATTTTTGGTCAAGTGTACTGACGAAAAAGTCGTGTACTGATTTGTACTGATTTTTTAAAATTTGTACTGATTGTACTGATTTTTGGCATTTAAAAAAATATTAAATTTTTTTAGTAAAAAAAAGCCAAAATGCAGGATAAATTTTTGTGAATGTGAGAGGTTTCCTCTACCAGAAAGCATTCAAAATGATTTTTCTACATGTAAATTTCTTATTCTAATATGTAGTTTCATACACAGAGAAGATTCGTGATGACTACCGAATTTATCAAATAATTCCCTTGCGATGATAGAACATCAGTTGATACATCAGTTATTTGACTGTGTTAAAAATGTTTTAATTATCCGGTTGTCAGAGTGGTTGCCAGAATGATTCTGCTTTCTGAGTATAGGAAACGACATCAAAAGCTGAAGATTTTTCCGTATAAAAATTCTTAAAATCTTTGGGATATTCAAGAGGAAAACATACACAAAACCTTAACATTTTCATTTTTAAAAACGTTACGTGTTTTTGTAGAAAAACGTAGCCAAAAGGTGAAGTTTTTATTTCAGAAATCATGCAGAAATTATCAAAGAGAAAAAAGATTTGTTCTGACAGCTAAATTTGTAGCCAATCGATTGGTTAGTTTGTAACTACAGCAAATTAATTTAGACAATGCAGTTTGCTCGTGACAACAGAAATTCGTTGGCCTCAATAAAAATTCGGAAGAATTAACTATCCTGGGGTCCATTCGTAGCATGGCTATATTTCATCACTTTGTTAAAAAAAAATTAGAAAAGGAATGGTAACAGATCATTGAAATTTCTAAATAATGGGTCCGTTTCCTGTACTTAAAAAACTCGAGTTTTTTCATGCGAAAAAAATATTTTTGCCTTGGGGTCTCTATAGGGAGAAATGTGTAAGATTTTTTTTAGGATGGTTAACCGAAAAATTTTGTTGCCTCAACCAAACCATTCGGTTGACAACAAATTAGGTTGGCTGCATAATAATTATTTTTTTTAAATGATAATATTTTTTAAAATTTTTACTGATTTGATGTTACAAAAAAATGGTCACCCTATGCATGTCGCAAATACGAAGATATTTCAATGAAATTAGGTTCGTTGACTCACATGGTCCCAGGGAAAAGGCGTATTGATTCTAAATATGATCGGTCTATATTTGGACCTATAGCCAGTATTGGCTATATTTTCGATTTTCTCTTCTTTTATGATTTTATAGAAAATTTTGACTCAAGTCTGTTTTAACCCATTGAAATTTCGGATGCAAACATTAGTTGGCTTTAAATCAGACTGGACAAGAATTAATCTTATAATTATAGAACAGGAATTTTAAGTGCTAAAATTTTGATTTTAAAAAGTTAGAGTCACATATAATAATAATCATAAAATAATTAATATAAATAATACTGCATGACAAAATCTTGACTTTTAAAAATTAAGAGAGCTCTGACCATCAATTCTATATATTTCGGACATGCTGATTAAATACAATGGCGTACTTTATTTTTCGATCAATGGTACAGATTTTTCGCTAAATGTCTTTAGAGTTTGGCGGTTTTCCATTTAGTTTTTTATATACAAAGGTTTTAGCCAATTGAATTGCTGAAAGCAAAATCGGCCTTAATAAATGATATGGCTTAGTAAAGAAGCAATGAAAAGGAAAAATTTTCAACAAAAAAAAAAAAAATGTATTCATTTATAGCGGCCTATACGTTAAACTCGCGATTTTTCATAAATTTTGTATGGCAGCATAGCTTTTCAAAATGTCCCCAAAGTTAAACTTTTAGTATAATATGGGGTCACCTCTAAAAACTGCTGTTGCAAAATTTCAAGTAAAAAAGTTTCCATTTGCAAAAGTTATGGCAATAAATACATTTTTTACTAAGGTTAGTATCGTACTAAAGACATTTTAAGATACTACTATTTGACCAATCTATGTTGAAGTTATCCGCTCTTATTATATCACAATGCTTTTCACATATGTCTTCCATATTTCCTTCAAACTGCTCACAGAATTCTGCTTCACTATACCTAGGTGATCAATATATTGCCACACACAGAAAACAGTCTCAGTTGTTGCCACCGAATTTGTTGCCAATCGAATTCTTTATATTAAATTATATTTTTCGTCGTGAAAGCCAATATTCGGTTGTTTAATTCAATATTATGTTCCACATAAATATTATTATGTTCTACAAAATTTTATTGAAATTAAAAAACTTTTTTTGAATTTTCTGGTATTGAACCCGGCCCTTCAGGTTAATAGTTCACACTTTTACCCACTGCACCACAACTACCCAGCAAAAAAAGAGATGCCGAAGCAGTAGAAAAAGCACTACAATTGATGATCTAGATGGACTTCTTCTTTAACATAAACACTAATGATTTTAACATTGAGTTGTCATAGGAGAGGAGTACTCCCACTTTAACATTTTTTTAGTACTTCTTGAACGAGTGCAAATGAAGCTCTTTTTCACCAATTAAAAGTAAAAAAAAATTCTTTACAAAAAAATATTATACTTTTTTTATTTTACAAAAGTTTTTTTATTGCCGCCACCGGGGATCGCATGATTTGCGACCTCATGATTTGTGGTCTAGCGCTCTACCGCTGAGCTATTCTTTGATATGAAAGTTGACTGGCATAAAAACACCACTTTGTTACTGCGAGATATTGTTCCTTATTCTCTTCAATAAAAGTACTTATTAAACAAGTGTAAAAGGTGCACTCCAATTCAGTATTGGTTTCAGTACTATTTTTACAGGTACATAAAAATCAATTTCTCACCATTTTTTTTTATATATACATATTTTTAAAAATTTTAAAATTAAAAAAATATTGAATTTAAATTAATTAATTATTAATATTAAAACAAAAATTAATAGAATAAAAAAAAATTAAAAAAAAAGAAAAAATGTTGGTCCCGCCGGGAATCGAACCCGGGAACCTCTGTTTGGAAATGCCAAATGATACCAAAATCACTTTTTACGATCACTTTTAGAGCAATTACTCTTTAGAAGCAATACTTACGTGATTTTTTGGATGTGGTTCAGAAGTAATTCTAAAAAAGCTGTAAAAATGTAATAACGGATACTTGGGAAGCAGTGAAAGAAGTGATTTTTTGAAGTTGTTCAGAATAACTTCTAAAAAAGCAGTAAAAATACACTAATGGATACTTGTGAAGCAGTAAATTAAAAAAAAATATTTTTGATGTAGTATTCAATTATAGGTAATTCCAAATACTACTAAAATAAAGTCCTGGCAAATTCATTTTAATGGTTTTGATCGAAAGCCAACCAATCTTTTTCCTGGGTGTACTAATATTAGAAAGTTCTTATTATATTTCGTCATACATATGATTATCCAAAACTTTGATTCATTTACTTTTTTGAAAATCTTTGTAAAATTCCATAATGTTTTAAAATTAATTATAACACCTCCCGTTTTTGTAGAGTTTGAAAATGTTATTACCTGTTCATATCCCTGTATTTATATTTCATATAAATACAGGGATATGAACCTTTTGTTACGTGAGTTTCTGATAATATCATAAAGTTTGTTTTTTCATTTTCAGTAATAACTTCTACATATGTGATTATCAGGGCAGCGACTTTCATGCAACTGCATGTTTGTAGTCATTAATCCAAAAATGATTTTGAGCAAATACTTGTCCGAATCAAAGAATTTGCAACAAAATGCCATCGATTTGTGTTGCATACTTTTGCATATTTTGCTTTTAAGTGCATATTTTTTTTGCATATTACATGTTTTTTATTGCATATTTTTCATTAAATTGCATATTTCTTTAAAAACTAAAAATAAAATTTAAAGAAAAAGAAGAATTCGCAAACCTTAACTCAGTACTTAACTAGAAGGAAAACATTAAGTTGTCATCTACTTAGACATTTATATTGGATTTAATTTTTAATCAAATGCTCTCGAGTAATAAATATGATTTTTAAAAATCGATAAATTTAAACTGCAGTTTTTGGTTTTAAGCATTTACTTTTGGATCTTTAGTGCATATTTTTTGTTTTTAGTGCATATTTCCATTTAAATGCATATTTAAGTGCATATTTTGTATTTTTACTGCATATTTTCGATTTTTAAGTGCATGAGAGGTGCTGGTGATTAAAGTTATTTATCAAGGCTTGTACATTTGTATAAATACCACGAATTTGCTTTGATTGTTAAATATTTACACTAATTCGTTTCTTTTTAATATTTTTATCTAAAACCAAATTTAATTTTTTATTTATACTTACACAGTTTATACATTTTTCAATTATTTCCTTATCGCATTCATTAGTTTTATGGATTTCATGGCATTGAAGACATGCTTCTTGATTTTTACAGTCTTTTAATGTATGGGTGTAACCTTTACAATGAAACACTGCGTTATTTCTGTTCCATCAAGTACCCCGCATTTTTTCATCTAGAGCAGCTACTACTTTTTATGTGATTCATTATCCATTACTAATTTTGCATTGTATATTATTTTATTGTTCCTCTTGAAGTCATATAATTTTATTATACTTATTTCACCTACTTGTAAAATTGAATTTTGCTTCCTTATTTTCTCCGTTACTTCAGTTTAAGAAAAATTAAATGTCATGTCAGTTATTGTAAAGGCATAATTACACGAGAGAGAAAATTGCTAGAGCTAGCGCAGAAAACACTCCTAAATAGTGTGAGGTCGTGCTAATTCTATAACCGACACTGTAAATTTGGAAAATAAATTTCTCTAAATTTAGAGAATTTTATTTTTAACAAGTGTTTGAATAATTCTTTGAATAGTTATTTGAACAATTCAAAATGAAAAAATAAAAACAAAATACCTACAATAAAAAATATTAAATACACAAAACTTGAAATCAAACCAGCAATTTCTCATTTTTTTCTATTTTTTTCGGTATTTGCAAATTTTATTAATAAATTAATATTTTTATATGCAAAATTCGCAATTTGTCAAAAATGACTCTGAATAATTTTTTGATGGATTAACTGAATAAGAAATAACGTACAATAAAAAACTAAATATACAAACTTTATAACTAAATCCGCTATTTCGCGTTCTTTAGTTTTTATGGTGTTCGCAAATTTGATCGATAAATTAATACCTTATATTCAAAACGCGCAATTGTGGAAAATTGTATATGGTATAAAAAATTTATTAAAAAACTTAATCAACGATTTACATTCTGCAAACGAATATATTAATGCAAAAATTTTGCCTTTTGCAAAATATTTTTTTGCGAATTATTTTTGCAAACTAACTACTAGACTTTTTTTATAAGAAATGGGTATTTTAGTTCCTATATTATGAATTTAAAATAACCGCACTTAAAAAATTGCAAAATAATAGCGGAACGCCAAAAAAGGCTTTATGGTACAAAATATTTTTTAAAAGGCTTATGCAGCAAACTAATCACCAAACTTTTTTTATAAGAAATGATTATTATAGTTCCCAGAATTTGAATTTAAAAAAGCGCAATCAAGAAATTGCAAAGAAATGGCGGAACGCGAAAATAGTTTTTATGGTGCAAAATATTTATTAAAAAGTTTAGTCAGCGATTTACAATTTGCAAAAAAATATATTGATACAAACATTTTCGTTTTTGTAAAAATTTTTTCGCAAATTTTTTTGCAAACTAACCACCAAGCTTTTTAATAAGAAATGAGTATTATAGTTGCTAGATTATGAATTAAAACAAAAGCACTTAAACAATTTCAAAATAATGGCGGAACGCGAAAAAAGCCTTTAGGGAAAAAATATGCATTAACAAGCTTATCAGCTTACATTCTGCAAACGAATATATTGATGCAAACATTTTCCGTTTTACGAAATATTTTTTCAAGAATTTTTTATTGTAAATGAACTTCAAAATTTTGGTATAAGAAATTGTTATTTTAGTCCCTAGATTATAAATTTAAAAAAACCACACTTAAAAAATTGCAAAATTATAGCGGAACGCGAAAAAAGGCTTTATGGTACAAGAGATTAATTTGAAAATTTAATCAGAATGTAAATCTGCAAACGAATATATTGATGCAAACATTTTTCTTTTTTGAAAATTTTTTTTCCCGAATTTTTTTGCAAACTAATTACTTTGGTATAAGGAATTATGGTTTCTTGATTATAAATTTTAAAAAACCTCAGTTAAAAAATTCAAAAATAATCGCTAGATGCGAAAAAGTATGTCGTGATATTATTGTATGAAGGGAACAAAATGTTCAGAACTACTCTTAATATAAAATTTTGTTAACTACATTTTAATATTTGTCACAAATTTAAAATTTTACCAATTTTAAATACATTTATGTATATTTTAAATTTTAAGCTTTTCTGTTGTCTGGTATTAACCTAATTTTTTTTACTTTTAATATGTATGGTAAGCAAGATTCAGTTTATACCGTAAGAAAAGTGCTCCATGACGTCCATTATAATTCTGGAACTGCTAGGAGAAAATCTTAATAAAAAAAAAAAACAAGAAAAAACGTTTAGAGTATCCCAAAACATACCTTAGCAGTGGTGCTGAACACTGGAATCGTGTAATCTTTACCCTCAAAATAATAAGTCTGCTGGCTGAACAGAAAAATTTGTTACTTTAATAAAATTTATTCCTGTTTTTGGCTTAAAATAAAATTTGTTGATTTTAACACATTTTCTGTTAAATTTATCAAAACTAAATTTAAGTTAAAAATTAGTAAAACTACAGTTTTATTTGTAATTATACAGAGTCGTAAAATTTGCTCAAATTTAGGGGTCTCGGGGCCTAGGCCATATCACCTAAGGCCATGTAATCGTATTCCAAAGGAGCAAACATTTTGTCCGTTTTGCTCTACCTCGTTTAGTTTTCGAGATATGGGCCATTTCATGAAGTGGAAAATTTTTATTAAAAATTTCCAAGGGTCAAAGGGCCCACCATGGTCCATTTTTGGATAGAGATAACCTTTTCACAGGGGTATTGTATCGAAATCATCATGCCGCGTATGGGGTTTGAACCCATACTTGTTGTCATTTCAAGCAGACGTTCTACCCCCTGTGCTATCGCTTGTTATAAATGATAGGTGACTTTTAGCAGTCTTGTTCAGTACAGTGCTGTTTTCTTCATTTCTTTAATTTTTTATTAACAAAAATACGTAACATATTGAAAAAACATATAACGTTTTTTTTAAGTCTTATTTTTTATAAAACATATTAATTCACATATAGAAATAAAACTGTAAAAATACCAGAAAGAGCTACTAGAAATTTATTAGAAATGACCTTGCAGAAAAAAACTGCTGATATTAGCGGATTTTTTTGGTAAATACTACTAAGATAAGAACAGGAAAAATAAAACCGTTAAATTTACAAAAGTTTAGTTACATTTGAGTTAACTTTTAGTTAATTAAGAGTAAAAAATTACCTTGTTAAAATCTGCAAAAAATTCTGCAGCATATTATATATACATATATATTAGAGCGGGTCGATTTGTAGGGAGTGAAAAAATTCACCAATTTCCCTATGATTTCCGTATTCTATGGGTTATTCCATGAAAATTTGCCGAAGGAACCATACCTCTATCGTTAAAATCGAGTCCCCTACTTTTTGTTGGTAGATTTTTTCCCAAATTGACGTTCGTATGAAATATTACCTACACGTTCACATCCATAACTCAAAAACCATCGCCAGTAGGCGCGTTGGAAAGGTGAGCTCATTTTGATCAATTTACAAAAAAAATCTCCAACATTGGTCCAACGGTTCAAAAGTTACGGGCATTTTTGTCCAAATTTTGGAGCATTTTTCCATTTTTTTCATGATTTTGTCCAAGAATATTACTTTCATGGCCATTTTTTTGGCTCAATCCATTATTTTATTCAATTTACAATTCAAAACGAAGAGTTTAAGCCCAAATTTATCGAATTCGGTTGATTAATTCATGCGATATTGCTAAAACAAAATAACACATATAACCAAATTTTTGTTTTTTTTCCCTTTTTATTTTTTTTTGTACAAAGTTTGAGTGTAGTAAAAGACAAAATGTGAAAAAACCATTATTTTTTCTGAAAGTCTTGTTTGCTTTCAAGTCTGGGTGTTTTCGTACGGCTCTCTAATGTCGTCGCCATAGCGCCTTCTACATTCTTTCCTGCAACTCGTTTAGCAGTGGCAGCCAGCAATTGGATCATCGAACGGTGGCACTTCGTAATTTAAATATCCCTCCAAATGTTCATACGAATAACTTTGCGTAAACGGTGGTTCGAATAAAATGGTATCGTCATTTAAATCAATCATATTTGTATATTCCGTACAATTAAAGTTTATAAGAGATTTTTTATAAACTCTAAGTTCCGTTGGGTCGACAATATCTCTTCGGTAATGTAAAATCTTCTTTATAGCAATGTTTCGTTTTTCCATTCTATCATCAAATAACATAGATAGCAAGATATCTTCTGAGTGTGCAAAATATGGATTATCTTGAATTACTGTATTTACAACTCCAAGTAAATTCGGTGGTAAAAATCGTGTCCAAGTAATAAATTTAAAAAGTAATGTACTACCGTATGCGGCAGAGCTATAATACTTAACATTGAAATACATTGGCGTGTATACTTTTATTATATAGTTAGCCAGAATTTTTAAATTTTCAGTTGGATTATTAGTTGTCACATACAACCGTAATAATCTATTGGCTTTGGTGAGCCAACGAGAATGTGCAATTGGCCCTGGTTTTATATGAGACAAATCCGCAGGAACTACACCATTAGAAATTGCATTGGCCATTAACATCAAGTACCTCGAATCAGTAGATAATTCTTCTGGATTTAAATCACCAGGAGGCATATTTTCCAAAGCGATTTCCTCAAAATTGGTTACCACCTGAAAAGAAAACATAAAAGCTAAAAAATAGAATAAAAAATGGTAAAGAATCAGCTATAAAAATTACATACCGGAAGATTTTCACAATCACCAATTTTTGAGCTCAACTTTCCGGTAGTTGATCGTGGTCCAGTGGTGGTTGATTTGTCTAAAGTGTCAAACAAATGTCTAAACGGCAGCTCGTTAAAGTGCAGAAGACACACAAACCAGTGCAGTGGTCTCTTTAACTGTTTTTCGAATAGTCGCAAAATTCCACCGTGTACGCCAGTATTTGTTGGTTCACCATCAGCGCATATTGCAATTAATGAATCTAGAGACAATTGTTTTTCTTGGAAGAATTCGATCAATTTGTTGACTTTGCTTGCCGCAGTTTCACTTTCTAGTTTTGTGTAGCCTATCAATTGAGATTTTGGTTCCCTCAAAACAACTAGATGAGGTTCTTTAACCATCCTTGGATGCAATTTCTCATCAATTTTTTCTACAGTTAGAGCATCATTTTTCCTGCCGTCGAATGAAAATGATATCAAATTCGAGCCATCATACCGCTTACGAAGTGCGTCTTGTCTCCATTTTTCTCTTTCTCTACGAAGTTTACTTTTATCCATGATGACAAGATTGTCATGACCATCTTTTACGCCCAGGTCTTCCATCAGAGCTGTTGCCAATGCTGATCCCATCCTATCATGCACACCAAATCTGTCACACATCATTGCATAGTTTTTAGTATTGTATCTGGGAGTGTATGTTTGTGGTGGTAGAACTAATTCTGAACCTCCTCTCACATCAACTTCCATTTCGTCATAATGTGGTTCGTATGTAGGATCGTTGCTCACTGAGATTGTTGGTATAGCCGTTGGTATCGTCTCTTCACTTCCATTATCGTGTTCCGGTATCGTTTGTATTCTGTCATTATATTGATCGCGCATGAAATCTTTTAAGTTTTCTGGGATAGATCCACATGAGCAGTCGTTTTCTTTCAAGTTGCATTTACATTTTCCAATGTTGAATAATTGGTTTGTTGATTCTACGAATTTTTTGAATTCTGTTGCGCGTTTTACTCGTTGTTTATCTGCATTACTATATGCGTCAAGCATATTATTCAATTTTCTAATGATGCTACCTTTGAGTATAAGTTCAATATTAAGTTGATTCCAAATTTCTAACAATCTGTCTGCTACTTGGGGAGTAAATCTTTTATACGAAAACATTTTGCTTTGGGCTTTTGAACGTTCGGCCAAGAAAAAATAGAACTTCAATATATCTCGTTTAGTTGACAGATTAATATCAGGTAATTCACAGGCCACGCCAAAAGAAAAAACATCATGAGAGACCAAATGTTGCAAACTACTGCGTTTGGTATCTGTTGGATTTTGCGATGAACCAGGCTCTGAATCCATTTTTTAAACCGTCACTAAAAGAATTAAATATTGTTACGATTATCCTTTTATAATCGCTGTTAAAATATTGTTAAAATAATAAGTCCTTGATTTAATAAGTCCTTGAAATTGATTTACTTTAACTTTATTTAAACACAAAATTTATTAAAGTAAACACAATTAAGTAGTGTTGCCAGAAGTGTCTAGATGGTGCTGGTTACATCATTA
This sequence comes from Leucophora obtusa, assembly GCA_949987735.1. Taxonomy (NCBI): domain Eukaryota; kingdom Metazoa; phylum Arthropoda; class Insecta; order Diptera; family Anthomyiidae; genus Leucophora; species Leucophora obtusa. Next base: position 173,114,662 of record OX465298.1, read on the forward strand.
TAGAAACAGTGTTATAGGAAAAAGTTATTTCTTATGTCCCTTATGGAAAAATGCTCCAAAATTTGGACAAAAATGCCCGTAACTTTTGAACCGTTGGACCAATGTTGGAGATTTTTTTTTGTAAATTGATCAAAATGAGCTCACCTTTCCAACGCGCCTACTGGCGATTAAACCCGATAGTTTTTTGAGTTATGGATGTGAACGTGTAGGTAATATTTCATACGAACGTCAATTTGGGAAAAAATCTACCAACAAAAAGTAGGGGACTCGATTTTAACGATAGAGGTATGGTTCCTTTGGCATAACCCATAGAATACGGAAATCGTAGGGAAATTGATGAAAAATAAATCGACCTGCCCTAATATATATATATTCCTCTAACTCCCACTGGAGCATAGGGCACCAGCATATTAGTAGACAAAAAATATTTTTTATGCAAGGTAATTTTTAAGTAATTTTTAGTAGTTCTAACTAAAATGTTTAAAGATGTTTTCCATTTTCTATTTTTGTAATAATAAATATATTTAGTAAGAATTTTATCAAAATCGACTTTTTAAATTACAATTTTTTACATACAAACAAAATTTTAATATTTACCTTTATTATTATGTATTTCAACAAAACATATTTAAAAAATTAAATTTTTATTTGAAATTTTTATATTTTCATAAAATTTAATATAAATGAATAGGAAATTAAAAAAAAATCTAAATCGTTTCAAAAATTAATTAAGTGGAAAAACTAAAAAAAAAAAATTACAATAAAAACAACAAAAAGTTAATAATTGTGTTCGAAAAATTTTTTTCCACCTGCCGGGATTCGAACCCGCAACCCTCTAATTTCTGTGCCAGCACGTTCCCATGCAACCACCATACAAAATATTAACTTCTTATCGCCCATGAAAAAGAACTTCTGACTAGCATATTTTTATTGCAGCTTTAGATGTAGTTTAAAACCCCTTCCTAAGGAAGTAATTCTTTTTGATGTAATGAAGGAAGTGATTCATTTAGAAGTCATTCCATTTATTTTTGGTATAAATGGTTTTGAAAATCAACACTCAAAAGTAGTTAAAGTACTGAGGATTTTCAGTATAGTGTTAAATGAAGATAACTAAACTCTTTATTTAAATCAGTGTTTCAACCAAAAATTTTTTAAAATTTAGTCTAGTATAGAAAACTCTGGAATTTTCTTAAAAAAATATCCGAGAAACGTAATTTATTAATTACGTCAATTTTTCAACGTAACACTATATTTCAGTGTACACCTCAGCATACGCTATAAGGTTAAATGCCATAAATAATGTTAAGCTTCTAGCATGTTCTACAACCAACGACTATTAAACTATAAAATACCGAACCTTACAACGTACGCATTAACATTTGTGTAGTAAAGTTGTACTTTAGCATTTGTGCTGTGAAGTAAAGTAATATAGTTTGTTAATTGCGGATTAGCTTTTTATAGTCATTTAATTAGAGTTTGTGTGAGTGTTAAATTGTTGTATTTAAAGTAGTACAGAGTTAAATAAACAAGTGTAAAGCTAAATCAAACTAAAGAGAGTGTAAAAAAAGAAGTGTATAAGCTCAATCAAACAAAGTGTAAGAGTTACTTTAATTATATAAGGGCACCAGCCCGGTTCATCTAAAGGAGATAAACTAACGTTTTTATAAGGTAAAACGTAACAATTGGTGTCAGCGTTGGGATTGGTTATTTTGTTTGCAATAGAAAAGAACCCGGTTTATTTATAGGAAATAAACCATAATTTTTAAAAGGTAAAAAAATGTAATTTTAAGATATTTAATTTTTTACAAAATCCAATAGCTTTGGTTTACTAGCCGTTTATCGAGGGACATTTAAAAAGATTATACTTTTGATACGTGCTCATAACAATAATACTTAGCAGTAGGGAAACATAAAAATAGCTTTAAAAAAGTTTTATTTAGCTCTAAAATTAATCTTTAAAAGCTATTTAAATATGATTTTAAAATCCGAAAAATTGTATTTAAACGATGGATTTATTATGTTGGAAGGGTTTTTTTAAGTTGAAGGCTCTTTAATAAATTTTTTTTTCACCCTTCTTGTACAGTATATATTGAGTTTATGCTGATGTTTGTAACATAAAAATATATTCGATTTGGACACATCTTTTAGTATACCGATCGCCTCAGATTCTGTCCATCCGTCTCTCTTGTCTGTACACTACTTTTAAAACACCCAGAAAACAGATTCAGTTCTGATAACCGCATTTGTAGCCAATCGCATGGGTCGGTTGTGGTAGCCGAATTTTTCAGTTGTGGCAACAGAAAACCAATTGAGAGAGACAACGGAATTTCAGTTGTATCAAAAATAATTCGGTAGCCACAACCGAAAAATTCGTTTGATGCAAATGAACCATTCGATTGGCAACAAATGGGGTTGTCAGCACCGAATCTGTTTTCTGGGTGAATAAATTGTGTTTCATACACTAAATACTTTATTTTACAAAGCAAAATTTTTGTTTATGTTGTATTATTAACAGGGACCGTAACGGTTATGACTTTTATCATAAAAGTCAGAATAAAAAAGTTATTTTTTGACTTTTATTTTTTGACTTTTCTTTTTTCGAGCAAATATAAAAGTTATTTTTTGACTTTTAATTTTTGGCGCAGAAATAAAAGTTATTTTTTGACTTTTATTTTTTTGAGCAAAAATAAATGTTATTTTTGACTTTTATATTTTTGAGCAAAAATAAAAGTTATTTTTTGAGTTTTATATTTTTAAGCAGCAATAAAAGTTATTCTTTGACTTTTATTTTTTTGAGCAAAAATAACTTTTTATTTTTTGAATTTTATTTTTTTAAGCAGAAATTAAAGTTATTCTTTGACTTTTATTTTTTCGAGCAAAAAAATTACAGTTATTTTTTGACTTTTATTTTTTTGAGCAAAAATAAATGTTACTGTTTCGACAAAAAACACATTAAAATATTAAAATCTTCACAAATTCATATCAAACATATAAAAATATGAGAAATCCCTATAAATGCGAGCTCCATGAGAATTTTTAGTTGTCATTGACTTCAAAAAAAGTTTTTTACTCTTGCTCAAAAAAATAAAAGTAAAAAAATAACTGTTATTTTTTGCTTGAAAAAATAAAAGTCAAAAAATAACTTTTGATTCTGCTTAAAAAAATAAAAGTCAAAAAATAACTTTTATTTCTACTTAAAAAAATAAAAGTCAAAAAATAACAACAATTATTTTAATTTTTGCATTAAAAAATACAAAAATTGTTTTTTCGGACTTTCTATATTTTCATATATTTAGTTAGAATATTCTTCCACCTCAAGTCCAAATTCTAATATGATATTGTCATATTAGATTTTTATTTGTTGTTTCAAAAAGGGGTTGATCATTTTCATGATAGACAATACAATTGTTTCGTAGACATCACTCTACTCTTCAGTTGTCCGCAATAAGAAAATGATAACTTTCTTACTCAAACCGAGACATTACATAAGGTACAAAAAATCAACGGGACGAGAATTTTGTACTTTCGTATATGAACCGTCTGATTTGGTAAAACCAGCTATAAATCAACTCCTTTTTGAAAGCAACAATTACATAAAAGTACCCTTTGGGTACTATTTATATGTATGTCTGTTGTCAATACATATTGTAAAAACAACTAATTTTAAACTCAAAACAAAATAAATATTTGAATGAGATTTTAGCCGTGGTGTGCTTATTTTCAACAATTATTTTAATTTTTGCATTAAAAAATACAAAAATTGTTTTTTCGGACTTTCTATATTTTCATATATTTAGTTAGAATATTCTTCCACCTCAAGTCCAAATTCTAATATGATATTGTTGATCAACCCCTTTTTGAAACAACAAATAAAAATCTAATATGACAATATCATATTAGAATTTGGACTTAAAAAATAACTTTTATTTTTGCTCAAAAAAATAAAAGTCAAAAATTTAAAAAGCAATGCATTTTTTGGAAGACCAGGCCACAAGGATCATTATGATGTCCTTGAATCAGTTCTCCGATATTTGGGTTTATGTGCTTCTTTTGTTTAAAAATTCAAAAATAACTATTATTTTCGGTCCCTGATTATTAAAGCTATTTTTTAAAGCTGCGAGATTGTACTTTACTAGAAAAAGTCTGCAAAATTTTTAGTTAAAACTATTAAAAATTTGTTAAAAAGACCCTGCCGATAAAACTACTGAAATTAGCACATTATTTTTTGCTAAACAATAGTAATTTAAGAATAGCAAATATAAACTTGTTAAAAATACAAAATTTTTGTTATATTTCAGTTAGATTTTAGTTATTAGAAAACAACAATTTATTCTGTTGAAGTCCGCAGAAAATTTTTGCTAAAATCAACAGAAATATTGGAAAGTGCTAATTTCAAAAGGATGAATTTTCATTTGCATGTTATAAAAATCGATAGAAAATTTTGAAAATTTAAAATTCATAATTCACAAATTTTGTTTTGTGGAAACTTTTCTTTAAGACCAACATTTTTGTTGCTTTCCCAACTTTAGCATGATAGTTCCAGCAAACTTTTCACTTTCTCAACCATTAATTATTATTCGTCTATATTTTTAGCCCCCAAGAATTATACATCTCGATCGGCCGATCTGACGGACTGGGTTCAAATTTCGGCAGACCCAAAAAAATACATATACATACTTTTATCTAATTTTATTTTGAAAAATATATTTCCAGACCACATATTTTATGGGTTTTGCCAGCGTTTTGTCAAAGTTGTCCTTTTTTTCTAATGATGCTATCATTTTGGGAATTGGAAAGCACTTTTTGCAGGTACTTCCCGTTTGTATTTTTCTGAAGCTTTTCATTAACTTAAAGAAAATTATTTATTATTAAGTACGTGTTTTATGTTAAATGTAATTTTATTTATATTCAAATGTTGTAACAGAAATATTTCGAATTCCTAGAAGAAGTCGACAAGGAATCGACCAAACGTCTAAAAAATGTAATTACAAAAGAAAAATATAGGCCTTATTAGCTAAATTAAAATAAAGAAAACATTGAAAAAATTGACGAAACAATAAAAAAAATTAGAGGAAACATTCTAATTGAAAAATAAATTGCTCAAGTATTAGTTAATTCTGGCTCTTCTGATTACAAAACATACATGGTATACGCTGTGATTGAAAAAACTTCAATTAGCCACACTCAGCGCTATGCCGACCGTGGTGTAACTTGTCAAGAGGTGATGCTACGAGTCATAGCCTGTGCAGAGGGCTGCCGGTTCAATCCCCGGTCATGGCAATACACAAAAAGTTTTTCATATAGAGACAAATTAACAATTAAAAATTACTTTGATCAGTTGATACATAAACTAACCACTGACGAGTCTTTGGGTGAGACGAAACTGCGGCAGTCTGGTGATTCCCTTGTGTCTTTTAAATTTTTCAATAAAAAGGTTTTCTTCTTCTTATAAATCAACTCTAAAAAATTCGTTAATTTTGTGAAGAAAAGTTTGATTAGGTTAATGAAAAATTTCATTATCTTCCATCCAGTAAAACTGCCTCCGTGTCTCGATTCTCATCAATCAAGTTTAAATTGAATCTACAAACTAAAAAATTGACTTGATGATTTTATGTTGCCCTTTTTATTAGTTTGTTAAAAGACAGACATCTTAAATAACTGTGCACATACCTACAGGTAATTTATGCACGTATCAAGCGGAGAATTTTAACAATAATTGCAAACTTAAGAATATGAATAAAGCACAAAATGAACTGCATTTCCGCAGTTCTCAACTCAACAAAATGAAATAATATTTTAAATAAGGTATTGAAATTTTAAAAAATCAGGCACCGGATTTTAAACTACATTTATATTGAGCAAAAACCACCTGCACCCCGTTTCTGTATTTCTCGCATCGAAACACTTCCCGCAAAAACCATGTGAAATGCAACCCTGCTCTGCTTTATATAGGGTGAGTCGCAGACAATAAAATATATATGAAACCAAATCCGCGAATAATGCGCTGCATGTAAGTTATTTCTAATTTAATTAGGTATTTTACAAAACTACATGTGTCCACAGTTATAAATGTTACGATATCTGAAAGAATTACGACTAAAACTACAGTCCATTTTATCATCTCTTAAATCACCCTGTGTAATGCAGGGTGATCATAAATTTCTCGATGAGAAAACTTCTCGCATCAGATACAGAAACGGGGTACTGGTTTTTGTACAAAACTAGCAGAAAATTAAAAATAACTGTAACGGTATTTTAGGGGTAAAAGTATTTCATTTATTTCGGTAACGGTATTTTAAAGGTATCGATATTTCATTTATTTCGGTATCGGTATTTTAAGGCTAACGGTATTTCAGTTATTTCGGTAATGGTATTTTAAGGATAACGGTATTTCGGTTATTTCGGTAATGGTATTTTAGGGGTAACGGCAGTTAGCTGAAAGGGTTTTGAATCGATAACGGTATTTTAGCGGTTTTGCAGCATATTATATATGTTTGCAGAACGTTAATCGCTGATTAAGTTTTCTTTTATTATTTTTTTGTGCCATAAAGCCTTTTTTCGCGTTCGGCTATTATTTTGCAATATTTTAGTGTAGTTCTTTAAAATCAAAAAAGTTTGTTTGCAGAATGAATACGCTGATTAAGTTTTTTAATTCAATTTTTGTACCATGAAGTCTTTTTCCCGTACCGCGATTATTTTTCAATTTTTTAAGTGCGGGTTTTAAAATTTATAATCTAGGAACTCTGATGAACAATCCATAGAACAAAGTTCGGTGACTAATTGCAATAAAAAAATCGCGAAAGAAGTCGCGGAAAAAAAATTTCCAAAAAGGAAAATTCTTACATCAGTATATTTGTTTTTAGAATGAAAATAGCTAATAAGGTTTTTCAATACAATTTTTGTACCATAAAGTCTTTTTTGAGCGTTCCGCTATAATTTCGCAATTTTTTAGGTTCGGTTTTGTTAAATATGTAATCTAGAGAATATAATACCCATTTCATATAACAAAGTTTGGTCGATAATTGAAAGAAAATCGCGGAAAAAAATTTGCAAAAAGGTAAATTCTTACATCAGTATATTTGTTTGCAGAATGAAAATCGCTGATTAAATTTTTAAATTAAGTTTTTGTGCCATGAAGCCTTTTTTCGCGTTCCGGCTTTAATTTGCAATTTTTTGGTGCTGTGTTTAAAATTCATAATCTGGGGACTATAATACCCATAACTTGAACCAAAGACTGGGGGTTGGTTTGCAAAAAAAAAAATTTGCGAAAATAATTTTGCAAAAAGTAAAATTCTTCCATCAATATAATTCTTTGCACAATGTAATTCGCTGATTAAGTATTTTAATTAATTTTTTATACCACAAAACCCTTTTCGCATTCCATATGACCCATATGAGGTTTTATACATTTTTCGCAAATTAAATATTTTCCAATACCATTATTGTCCAAACTTTCAAATTCTTTTGGATTATAATGCATTTTAGGCCAAATTAGGCCTTATTTTTTAAATACTACGATTAAACAAAATTTACAGCAAAAGAAAATTTAAAAAATAAACTTTATATATACATATTAGGGTGGGTCGATTTAGCAATCGATATTGCGTACTCGATTTTTCGAAAGCTTTTAGCATGGGGAAAAAAAGTTCCACTACGACATATCAAAAAAATCATTTTCGAGGCTCCCAAATTTAAATTTTTTGCAATTTTCTAATAAATGCTAGATTAGCGCCATCTTGAGGTGGATTTTTGAAACAACTAATAAAGTTGTAAACAATATAACATTACAACCTTTCCAGAAAGGTATTACTTATGAAAATCGGATAAAAAATGTGGCAACTAGAGGTAAAAGTATATAAGTAAAATTATTTTCTGTAATTATTTCACAGTAAATGTTTAGGTCTTATTTTTCTTTTTACTGGAATCTTTATTTACATTTAACCGCTTTGCACAAGGTTTATTGAATCTGTATTTGTAATGATTATGAAGTTTGTTAATAATCTCTTTTTCTTTAACAACGTTTGTTATTGATATATAAAGTCTGTTCGGGTAGTCAACATTGGGATCCCGCGGGATCCCAATTTTACAAAAAAGCGTTTTCTTACTGCACAATTGGGTAAATGAGAGCTGTCATGAGAGAGTACTATTTTTGTTCTTCTTGCCCGAAGAAGCCCAAACTTTTTTTTCGTGTATGTTTGGGTAAATTGTTTTTATCAGTTGTTATATCATCTGTTGGATTCAACTAGTTCAATTAAACTATTCACTTATTTGAACCAAAGACCTAGTTCACAACTAATAGCTCTTTTAGTTCAATCGCTCATTTTATTCATTCAGAAAAATATGTGTATCATTTACAAAAATTAACGTAAAAGTTGGAAAGGCATATCGGTAAGGTTACAACTCCATAAAATTACCGACAATTTTTTGAAGACGCTTATTTAAATGTGTTAAAGAGATAAATATGTAAATAAATCGAACCCTTTGTTTAATATTAAAATCTTTTCAATGCCTGAGAAGGAAATTTTTTTAAAATTTTTTATTTAAAAAGCGTTTTAACTAGAAAGCTATCTAGATTTTTACAACAAATTGAACAAGAACTAGAAAGAGCTCTCACCAAATCGAACTATAATGCACAAATCTATTGACGTTTGTTTTTCGGGCTTCAAATATGGTTTTTCGCGTTCGCTTACTTTTGGGCATTTTTGTCACTTCGTGAGAGTATTTCTTGTTAACTCTCATTTTACCGAACTTTACCCAAAAAGTAAAGAAACACACCTAATATTGATCTGGCTTTGAAATTTACTTGTGAAAAAGACGATAAGAAAAAGAACAATTTATTTCTAATTCCCAATAAACCAAAGAACGATACGATAGCGAAATCGCTATCCCCTTAAATATCCGAAAACGATATCATATTCCAACAAGATTATAATATCGTTTTCGATAAGGTTTAATGATAAAGTATACTTCAAAATATTCAATATTTACAAAAATTCAAACAGTTCTCAGAAACAAAGAAAATATATAAAAACTTGCAATTCTTACTTCGTTTGGCTATTTATACTCCTTTTTATTGGAAAATTATAGTTGCAAAATCTAGGTGAGTTCGATTTTTCTTCTGAATATGATGATTTCATTATCAAGTTTTCATTATGTCTTCATTTCACCTCATTTTAAGAGAATTCCGGTTTTGCTATCATATATGATATCATTTTCGATATCGAAATCGCCTGGAATAACGATAGTGTTTCGATGCTGGACTAGATGTTGGCGATTTCACTATCGTTATTCCAGGGAATTGCGATAGCGAAAACGGTATCATAATTCTTTGGAAATATGTTATCGTTACGAAAGGTACATTTTAGAACAAAAAATCTATCATTTTCGAATTACAAGTGATTATATATGATAATAAATATCACCTAGGTGATATCGTTTCGATATCGTGACGATATCTTTTGGTTTATTGGGTTGGGAAATAAATTTCACTTTTTTTAGTTAATTCCAGCTCTGCTGATTACAAAACATACCAGTGGTGTCAGTTTAGGGAATTTATTCCCAAATTGGGGATTTTTTTCGTCAATTGGGGATGACACGAAATTTTAGGGGATTTTTGGGGGATGACATATTATTGCCTTTTTATATTTTAATGAATTTAACCCTGATAATTCTAAATATTTATATATTTCTTTTAAAAATGATGATAATAGTGCATGATTTTAGGCTACACAAATTTGTGTGTGAGAAATTGTAAATTGGGGATAAAGTCTGAAGAAAAACTGGCAACACTGTGTGTAGGCTTCCATTAGCCAGACTAATCGCTGTGCCGACTGTGGTGTATCTCGTTAAGAGGTGATGATACTAGTTATAGCCTGAGAGTAGGGAGTAGCCGGTTCGATTCCCGGTCATGGCATACACAAAAAGTTTTTCATATAGAGACAATTTGACAATTAAAAATACTTTGATCAATTGACAAATAAACTAATCAATGATGAGTTTTTGAGTGAGACGAAATTGTGGTAGTCTGGTGATTGCCTTGTGTATGCTAAATGTTTCGATAAAAATATTTTCTTCTTCTTCTCAGTGTAAATGAAAAAATTCTTTTGTAATTAATTCTAATATTAATTACGATTGTCCTATGCGACGGTTACAAACACTTTACCCAATGAAGTTAATGTTAATTATTTTCTTAAAATTTGAATTAAAAACTTTTATAATATAATGAGATAATAATTGCGAACTTTAAAATATTTGTATTTTGCAAAATTTTTACTTAAATCCATTAAAAATCACTTGAAAACGCTTAAGAAAATTCCATAATCTGCAAAGATTTCCAGTGAAAAAATTCTAAGGGCCGGCATTATAGTGAAAACTTAATTAAAATCTAACACTTAAGTGAAATATTTTCCAGAGATTTTAAGATTTTGAAGTGTATTGGCATTAAGCATAGTAAATTATTTTTCCCATGGATTTTTCAATCGAATTTCAAAGGCCTGAAATCCTAATTTAAATTTTATAAATGAATGAGTTTTTTATTCTATAAAGGCACCTCTACACGAGAGAGAAATCTACTAGAGATAGAGCAAAAAACACCTCTAATTAGCTCTATTGTGAATGTTTTTAGCTCTATCTCTAGCAATTTTCTCTCTCGTGTAGATGTGCCTCTCTCGTGTAGAAAGGCACAACCATAATAAACCGACAAAATCACTTTTTCATCAAAAAATAATAGTCTTGTATAATAAATTTGCGGAAAAAGAAATTATAATATGTGGATAAAAATATACCATCGCGCTGAAAAAAATGGCCCTGCTGGGAACATATTTACTGGTAATATGTTTCTTCACTTCAAATGAAATCACTTTGACAATTGCTTGCTATCATTTTATTGCATGTCAAGACACTAGGTGACACAGATTGCAAATAATACATTCACAATAAATCTCATACATATGCGGTGTTACCAGTGTTTCCAGAAAAGTTATAGCCCATCTCCTCATTTTGTAAGTTGAAATTTCCAACAATCCCCCAAATTCATTTGTCGCTTTTTCTAATCACTTGGATTTAATAAATCCGAAAAGTAGTTCTAAAAGTGCTCAACAGATGGGGTTAGATTCTCCCTATTTTAAAAAGAATTTTCTGTCCGACAATTCTTTCACCCTAATTTTTAATACCGAATTCGATGATGAAGGATTTTACTTTAACTTTTAAGTTTTAATTATATTTTATATAAAACAGCGATAGAGAGTCTGCCTTTTCAGTTTTATCACTTCAATTTATATTTTTACACAATTGAAAAATTCCATTGCAATATTTAATATTCACTAATTGGATTTAATTAAATTACTTACGGTAGAGTGAAAGTTGAAAAAAATTTAATAAAAACCTTTTGTTTGTTAGTTTTTCAATTTTTGTGTTGCTCTTTTAATTTTCATTCATATTTTTTTTCTGACATTAAATTAATACACTCATAATAATCCATGCTTAAAAATACGAAAATATTTTTTGTAAATATTTTTTCGTACAATATACAAATCTTTGGTTTATATTACAAATCTTTTGTATGCAACAAATTTCATAAATTTACAAATTTTGTAAATAATACAAACACGATTTTGTAAATTATTTTTAGTATAAAGTACAAAAAAATTGTAATACTACAAAATGTTTTTACTAAGTTGATGGTAAAAAATTGATTAAATTTAAGAATTTCGTAAATTATACAAATAAAGTTTAATAAAAAAATGTTTGTATAATATACAAAAATATCGTAATATTACCAAATACCATTTAGTAAACATACAAAATTTTTTTATTTGACGATTTCGTTTGTATATTTTACAAAAATTTTAGATTTAATCATTAATATTATTTGTAGAATAAACAAAATTATTTTGTATTTTTACAAAATATTTATATATTTACAAAACTTTTTTGCATGTTTACAACATTTCGAAAAATATAGTAAACATCTGTCATTAATTCTCACTTGGTCATTGAACGAAATAGTGTAAAAAACAAAGTTTTTCTTTGCTTAAAAAATCTCGAATTTTGTGCCAAAAAAACATAATTTGCGAAAAGTTTTGCTTTACTTCTTCAATTGAATATGTTCCATTGATTTCAATGTGCTAAATATGGTTTGTGCGGTTCAGAAGTGGTGATTTTGACACGGAAGACAAAGACCGCACAGGTCAGTCAAAAAAGTTCGAAGAGGCATTTCTCGATGAAGATTGTTGTTAAACTCAAAAAGAACTTGCAAAATCATTCGGAGTTTCTCAAGCAGCAATTTCAAATCGTTTGCAAGCAGCAGGATTCATACAAAAATGGGTACCACACGATTTGAAGCCGAGAGACGTTGAAAGCCGATTTTCCATGTCCGCAATGCTGCTTGAAGATCATAAAAAGAAGTAATTTTTGCATCGAATCATTACTAGCGATGAAAAATGGATCCATTACGACAACCCGAAGCGTAAGAAATCGTATGAGAAGCATGGCAGAAGGATCTCATCTATTATGAGCTGCTGAAATAGGGCCAGACGATCACAGGGGATCTGTACCGAATACGATTGAAAATAGTGGTTGGGAATTTTTGCTTCACCCGCCTTATAGTCCAGACCTTGCCCCGTCCGACTACCATTTGTTTCGATCGATGCAGAATGTTCTCACTGGAATACGATTCACTTCAGAAGAGGGTATCCGAAATTGGCTTGATTAGTTCTTGGCCTCAAAAAATGTTCAGTTCTTTTGGCCAATGGTTCACAGTAACATAAACGCCCAAAATTTGCCAAATGTATCGCATTTTTAAATTATACACCAAATTTTCTTCTAGATACAAAATTATTTTGTATTTAAACCAAATACTTATATCTTTACCAATCTTTTTTTTGTACTTTTATAAAATTTCGTAAAATGTACAAATAAAAATTCGATACTAGAAACGAAATATCATTTGTACATATTACAAAAATATTCGTAATGTCAAAATAACCAAAACTTTCGTAAAATGAACCACATTTTTCGTTTATTTTACCTATAGATTATTATGAGTGTAGGCTGTTTCGTATATTTGTGCTTTTATTGTGGATTTATTAAATCCAGCTTTTTCGGGATTTAATAAATCCCCTTTTAGTATTAAAAATTCTAAATCCAGGTGATTAAAAAAACGCTAATTATTTAATCTAATTTAAACAAAACCTCACTTTCTAAGACAAAAAAGATTACTGAGCTAATTTAATTTTAGAGTGTTCTGAAATAATGATTCCTAACAGATTTTAAATAGAAATATTTGGAGGGTTCTTACTGAGCTCTTGTTTGGTTCTTGAGGGGATATGAGTAAGAATTTTCCTGGAAACACTGACAAAGGGCTCCAAATAGAGTTTTCGCGAACACAATAATCATAAATTAATATATAACTAACATACAGGGTCGTGCTTCCACACTTCTTTTATTTCTGCGAATGGTTTCCCAGGCTGAGAAACAAAAGGAGGGAAAGCATTCGCAAAAATAAAAGAAAGTGTTAAAAGATAACCCTGCATGTTAGCAACTAACTTATTATGTATTTGAAGAAAACTTTATTTGGACCTTGATTCAACAAAACAAGAGCTGTGTTTAAACAAAAACTAAAAGAAATTTTTAAAAATATTAAATCGTTTTCGCGAAATTGAAGAACAAAGTTTGACACACACAGAAAACCGTCTCAGTTGTGGCCACCGAATTTGTTGCCAATCGAATTCGTGCGGTTACGACAACTATCTTTATATTAAATTATATTTTTCGTCGTGAAAGCCAATATTCGGTTGTCTAATTCAATATTATGTTCCACATAAATATTATTATGTTCTACAAAATTTTATTGAAATTAAAAAACTTTTTTTGAATTTTCTGGTATTGAACCCGGCCCTTCAGGTTAATAGTTCACACTTTTACCCACTGCACCACAACTACTTTTAAATTTCTTAGCCATATTTACTGTTTATACATATGAATATTTTATTTTAATTAAAAAAAAAAACATCTAAATTTTTGTCTTTTCCGGGATTCGAACCCGGAAATCCGGCGTACTAGGCCAACTCCTCACCCACTACACCACAAACACTTAATAATTTTAATGACTAATTTTGAATTTATGTGTTTTATTAATACAGTATAAAATTCGTTTATCAATACCAATTAATAGTTGTGTGTGTTATCAATACAATCCACAATTCGGTTGGTTCTACAGAAACTTCAATTTAAGGTCATATTTGATTAGGATACCCGTATTTGTAGTTACCACTTTCGAATAGTGAAATTTTTTTAAAAAAGGTTATAGATAACACCAATTTTCTTGTATATTCACTAAATAAATGGCTGCTTCTACTGCATAGAATTACTAAACTGATACTAATTTTAAAATTGATTGGAGATACCAATAATTTGTTAAAAGGATTGTTTTTTAGTTCATTTTCCCTATTTTTAATACCTAGTAAAATATTTTTGATTTAGTATTCAATTATAGGTAATTCCAAATAAAATAAAATCCTGGCAAATTCATTTTAATGGTTTTGATCGAAAGCCAACCAATCTTTTTCCTGGGTGCAGCACTGCCACTGTCCACGCACTTTCACTATGTGGTTTGGGCTTAAGTTAAAATTCGTTCCCATAATTTTAAATTTTTTTTCCAATTTTCTAAAATTATTTTCTGTTTTAATTTTTATTTATAGATGTGTTTGTGCGGCAAGCTATCAATGTTGGCTTATGTCTTTCCCATATAAATTTGACATTAGTCAACGTTTAGTGTTAACTCTCAAAGTTTCTAATGTCAAATTTATATGGGAATGACATAAGCCAACGTTGATAGCTTGCCGCACAAACACAGCTTATTTTTTTTTTCTACGGACAAGTTTTTTAGTCTAAACATTAGTTTTACTTTATTAAATTTTCAAAAATATATAATTAGACTTATATAATTTTTAATATAAAATTAATTTTTTCCCACTGCGAAAATTAAAAGAAAAACCACCTGAGCTTTTTCGCGATCATGAAAATTTGAGGTCTTTAAGACATTTTATTTATAAAAATTTTAAAATTATTATAAAATATTTTCTAATTTATTTTAAATCATGTACTGATTTTGACTATTTTTTCATATTTGTAAAAAGTAATTTTCAACCACAATTTAAAGTTGCGCATGCAACTGCGCAACTTTAAATGCGATTTAATCACCAATTATCCGGCTGAGTTATTAAAGGGTTAATATCAGATAAAGTGAGTACACCATATATTGTTGGGGTATTCCGATCTAATTAAATTTCTTGTTGCAGTGCTTTTTACCTTGTCCTAACATAATATCCCATTGCACATTGAGAGACTACCACATCTCGATACGGTGTAGACCAGGATTTCCTTTAATTTGAGTACCCCACTTACATGTTACTATCTTCCCCTTTTTTGCCTCCCACGGACCTCCCGGGGCCGAGCACCTCCTAAAATTAATTTCGGTTTTTTTCTTTTTTAATTCCAGAGGGGGTCATATTTTTTTTTACGAAACCCAATAAACTGTTCTTTTACAAAAAAAAAATACTATTTCATTCTAGTGTCAATTTTGTTTCTTTACTTTATCCCAATTATTATCATATTTTTCATTCTTACTCATTTTCTTAAGGTATTCCTTATTCCTTTAGTTAAACATCTCACTAACTATTCATTTCATTCTTCCATATTGATTACTTATTGCTTAATGAAATTATTGCAAACACTATTACCTAGTGTCTTCAAATGCAATAATATATGCCATAAAATTTGAGAATTACACACAAAACAACAACAACGAAAAACATTTTGTTATTTTAAAATTTCTTTGCACATTTCATTGCATTTAGTTATGTTATTTATCAATTATAATTAAAACACATTATTCTTTTATATGAACCTACACAACAACTGTAAGTTTAAGACTATTTAATTCCATTTTATAACCTCTTATGGCTCTTAATTTTAACTTTATTCTATATACTATTTAACAATACTATATATTAACAATACTAAATACTAACAATATTAAATACTAACAATACTAAATACTAAACTGAAACATAATGAAATATGATCTGTATCGTACTCATCAATAGTACAATATAGAACGGAAAGGGAAATATTATTAGTGGGGAAAGGGAAATACAAAATACAAGGAAAGGGAAACAGAACTTTATTTTATTAGTGTGAGAAAATGTGATAGAGCGGGAGACAGAATAAGAAAGAGCCTAGAAGAATACAAATGGTACATACAATCATATTAATATAATGCGTTATACACAATCAGTATGAAATTATTTGTAGACACTTAGTCAAAACCAGAAATAAGAAGCAATTAGTCTTCGTCGGTCTGTTTCTTCATCCATCTGTCCACGTTTGTCCGTCTTTAAAAAAAATTATTAAATATTATATTTTCTTAAATATAAAAGTGTGAGTATATTAAAGTGAAGTGTATATTAAATATGAAAAGAAATAATTAATAATGTTTCTTGAAAAAAGTGATTAATTTTACTTATAAAAAGTGAAAATATAGATTAATAATAGTTTTTGTAATTAGAGCAAGAGGATCTAAAACAAATCGTAAAAAGAACAAAAACGCGTTAAACTAAATTACTGCAAACAGCACAAATCATCGGTTGCATTAACAGCCTTTCCTGACAATAGCGATGGAAAACAACGAATTGTAAGTTTAAACAAAAAAATTAAATTTTTATATATCTTTATAATATTGCGGTATTATATATATTGTTTCCAATAATTTTTACAAAAACAAATTTTGATTTAGTCGATTTGTGTCAGTGCGGCGAATTCAGCCAAGGCGCAAACCATCTGACATTCCCTTTCTTATTTTTCACATTTGTTTTGCTTTTTGATATTCATTGTGTTCAATGACTATGAAATGACGATTTAGATTTTTACACTCTACCCTCACTTATCGGATCACTTTCTTAATTAGAAATAATGAAATATATTTTACAATTAATTCTAAACTAATATTTAAAATTAAATTAAATCTTAATTCTATTTAAAATTATACTATTTTCTATTTTTCTAATGAGTTTATTAAAATTAAATTATAATTAATCAGAGGCTCTATTTAAGGAGCAACTTACTTTGAACTAAGAGCATTAGGGGGGCTATAGGTGTTTATTTAACCGAGGCATAGATAAATTTCTTTCTGTTGATGCTGGATAAAATAACCATGCCAGACTGATGATAGCCATACTACTACAATACTAGACAAACCAGCATGCCGCCGTGTCCAAGCTTCACGATACAATTTCCACATATTTACTACAAAATATGTACACTGAAAATAATATTACAGTAACTGACTGTAGTTTATTGAAAAAGTTATCCGTACATTTATTTTTAAATAATTATTCAGTTAAAATACAAAGAAATATATTTTTTAACTGTTTTTGTCGTTTATTTAAAAAATAAATTACATATAAATACGGATTTTCTGTTACAGTTAATATTTTCTTTCAAAATGTTTTGTTAAAAAAAGAATTCCTTTTCGATTTCTAGGTCAGTTAAAAAAATGAAATAAACTAAATATCATTTATTCTTACGGTTTTGTAGTTAATTTTTTGAAATTTAAAAAAACGAAATAAATGAAAAATCATTATTTTTTAAGGATTTTGTGGTTTATTTATTAACATTTAAAAATAAATGAAAAGTTCTTTTGATTTAAATGAAAAGTCAGTAGACCGGTTTTCAAGTGATTTTTCATTTATTTTAAATTACATTTTCAGTTAATTTAAACTACAAACTATTTTGAGTGTAGTGTTTCGGGAAAAAATTTCTCAAAATTTAATTTTTTTTTAAATTATCCTATAGCAGAAAGAAATCAGAATCATATATTTTTTTAAATAAAAAGTTACATAATTCGAGGGCGAACGTCATCAGAATCTGAAGATTTCTATATGTATATACACAATTTTGTCAGCCTGAGTGTTGATAAATTTCAAATAATCTTAAATTGTTAATGTACTTGTAAGCAAAATTTTCATTCTAAGATTCAAAGAGATTGTAGAATAAATTTTTTTTGTCTTAACCAATTATAAAATTGTTTCTATCATAGTTAAGGACAACTTGTTTTTCACTGCAAACTGTTTTTCTAGAATCAGCTCTGAATCCAGTTCTCTGTCAGTTCACAGATTTTGTAAAAAAGTGATTTAATTAAAAAATAATCGAAATTGAAAATATTTTTAAAGGTATAACTATACACTGAAAATATTATTACAGTAACTGACTGTAGTTTATTTAAAAAGTTATCCGTACATTTATTTTTGTAAAAAAATGAAATTTAAACATTTGGGCCGCCTTTGTACGAAAGGTGTTTTCTTATGTAAATTTCACCGGAACGCGAGATAGAGCAATTATATTGTGTTTCCTTCTCTAACTTTGAAAATAAACAAATAATTCAGTTGTTGGCATTTATTGTTTTTAATATTTTGTCAAATTAAAAATAACAAAATTTCAAATATTTTTGTGATATATATTTTTAATTTGATTTAAAAGAGAAAAGCCAAGTTTTTTTTTTAAAACTTGGCAGAATTTTTATAACCACTAAATTTTTAAGAAGCTATAGTTTACCTACTTAAAAATTTTATAAATACTTTGATTTGTATGGAATATGTTATTTATATAAAATTAAAAAAAAAAACAAACCTATTGACCAATTTCAACAATTTACAAAATATTTATATAATATTGCTGAAAACATTGGTTTATTTCCTTTATTGAGTTATTTTCTAGTAACCAATTCCACTGCTGACACCAATTGTTAAGTTATACCTTCAAAAACGTACGTTTATCTCCTTTAGATTGGTGCGATTTGCAAATAAAATAAAACACACTCTTTTGTTTGATTTTGAGCTTATATAATTATTTATTTAACACTTTATTACTTTACATACAACAATACAACACATACAACTATACAAACGCTAGTGTGCAACTCACTATATAATAGTGCTAGTAAAAATATGAGTAGTGCACAGAGAGAATTTCTCTGGACGAGTTTTAATGAAATTTTTCAGTAAACTAATGAAGTTTTCTTCACAAAGCAAATGAAAAATATCATAAATATGATGAGAAAGCTTCATGTACTTTATGAATCTAGTTTTAATGAAACTTCTTCATTGAGTGTATGAAAGTTTTAATAAATGAAATTAAATTTTTTACAACATTTTATGAAAAATTCCATTAATTCAATGGAAAGTTTCAATGGACGGGTTCCAGTGCAACTTCGTTATTTTAATGCAAAAATTCATTAATATCCTGCAGATAATTCTCTCAGTGTGGGTATCGAGTATTTGTCTTTTTTTTGGTACTCGATACTCAAAAATACTACTCGATATTTTCAGAGTTACATTTTGGACAGACAAAATATATAAAAATGTGACTCCGCTAAAATATTTACCACAAAAATGTGCCTCTGCTAAAATATTTATCACAAAACTACAACTCTGCTAAAAGAAAAAAAACTGAAGTAAAATATTTAAAAGTATATGTTAAAAAACTATGAAAAACGCAAGGAATAGTTGGTGAAAAAGTTTAAAAATATGTTTATAAATTTAAATATTGAATTAACGTAAACATTTTCAAAGAATTTTATTAAAAAATTTTAAAAAATTTCAAATTTAAAAACCGTTAAAAGTATCGAGTAGTATCGAGTATCCAAATCAAAAATATCGAGTAGTATCGAGTATTGAAAAGTAACCGAATTAATCAGCACTACTATACAATGCTGACACGCAACTAGCAAACTCTAGTACGCAACTGACTATTAGGGATGCCAATCCCGAAAACCCGAGTCCCGAAATCCCGGGATTATTCAATAAAAATGAGTCCCGAAACCCGGGAGTTTTACAATACAAAAATATGTGGTAATTTTTACAAAATTGCAACCCTGATGATATTTTTAAACCGTTTTTGTTTAATATAATTTTATTTAAATCTATATTGTGCAGTAATTCTTATTATATTTCGGAAATCATCGATTAAAATTCAGAATAAGAAGTTGTATTTCAGAATTTTTCATTTGAATTTCTGCACTTTATGTGGAAAAAAATTCTGAAGCTGAAAATTCTAAAATTTAATTGCCAATTTTAAATTAAAATGATATAGGAATAGTGTGTATAAAATTATTATAAACAAAAATAGCACAACATATCAACGGAGTTAAATTCTTAATTATTGAGTTTTTTCAATTTTTTCGTTCTTTAGAAATAGACAGGAGTATGTAAAAAACATATAAAACGTGCTCATTCATAATAATTTGGAAATCTTATAACACATTTATGAAAATTTTGTTTTATAAGTCACTTATAAATTTTGAAAATGTTTATGCATATGACCCTATATTTTTTTTACATAAATTTTAAGTTTTTACACATTTTTTTAAATAAAAAATTCTCAAAATGGCAAAAAATCACGAAATCCCGAAAAAATCAGGATCCCGAAAAATCCCGATCCGTCCCGGGATCCCGTTTTTTTAATTTTAAAATCCCGAATCGCGGGATTTAAAAAAACCAATCCCGATTGGCATCCCTACTGACTATACAAACTCTAAAGTGCAACTCCACAAGTAGCAATGCGCAACCTCCACTTCCTTCGTCAAGTTCAGCATTATATAGTTTAACGGCCGTTGTTAAAGAACATACTAGACGACTGGACTATAATTAAAGCACTTGCACTGCTGTGATGTATACTTAAACGTAGTGTTACCAGATTGTGGTGTTTTGTAAAACCCGTTTCTTGGGATATTTTTCTTACAAAATTCCAGAATTTTCCATACTACGCTAATCCAATTTCGTAACAATATCATATCTATCTTCGAAAATACGAAAGAAGAAAAATTTTTTTTTTTGCATCAAAGTTCCCAGGAAATAGAGGAGATAGAAAATATTTTAAAAGTTTTTTTCGATCAAAAGTTTAAATAATTCATTTTACTTCATTTGATACTTTTAGTGATAATTAATGCCAAATTTTGTTCCAGGATAACCTACTGTCCAGAGTGCTTACGGATATAACGATTGAATATTAGTGCAAAAATGTTAAATAACTTTTGTTAAATTGCAGATGCATTATTTCAAGAGTACTTAAATTTTTCTTTAAAATCGAATTGCATTAATTCTCTTTAACTTAAATGTCCTTAAATATTTAAAACTCCATAAAACTTAAATCTGCTTACAATAATTATTTTGCTAGTAAAACATCTATTCCGGTAGTCTCTAAAGAGTTTCATTTATTTACCGTTAGTTTTTTTTAAATTGTGATGGGTTAATAAGTTTAGCCAAAACCACTATTTTCAAATAGGAAACTCTCTGTTGCATGTTCAAGTTTAATTGAGTTTTACACCGTAAGTTTCGTATAGCACAACGTTATATCCTGTTTACATACAGGATATTCATACAACAGATTTTTCATTATGTACAAACTTTTTCTTTTAAGCGCAAGAATGAAAAAAAAAGTTTCATTAAACCACTTTCAGTTTTTACGCCATATTTTTCCAAAAAGCGTGACTGTCACATTTACCAAACCATGTTGCTTCTTACGAGGATACAAAAAACCCCCCTCAGATGCACAATAGTTTGTTACAGTGCAAAGGAGAGATAGAACAAACGGAAAAAGTTTTTCTTAAATGAATTGGCTAAAATCATGCAGAGAAAGAGAGTGAACAAAATGAAACGAGCGTATAAATACCATAATGGAAAAACGAAACGGGGAAAAAAGTTCTAGTAAAAAATCACTGTAATTTATTTTAACCCAAAGCCAGAAATATGAAAAAAATTTAAAAAAATATCAGCAACTTGGTAATTACAAAAACAAAAAAACAGGAGTGTCTGTACAAACAAAAAATTCAAACTGGTTTGTTTTAAACTTAATCAAGGAAAATGTAATTTAATGTACTCAGGGGAAATAAATAAATTATTAAAAAAAGCAAACTTTAAAAAACTAAACAACATTTTAAAATAACAAATGAAAAGTGTCAAAAATTTAAATCAGCGATTATATTCCAAAGCAAAGAATAATAACATTTTCATAAGTCTAGAACTATTTGTCTTTATTCGAACCCAGCGAACGTTTTAACATGTTTAAATTTAACCAATTCTGGAATATATTTCCATTAAGTTTTCCACAAAGACTGAAATATAAAATCTTTTATGATAATAGCTTTTGTTTAAAGTATAAAATATTTTTGCTAGGATGTAACAACATTTATAACTATTTTCAACTCCTTCTTCCTTGTTGTACGTAAGTAAGAGCACTTAATCAAATAATATTTTGTATTCACTAAAAATCCATTGTTTTTCGTTTCTTTTCATGCATTTAAACGAGTTTTTGTTTTGCACACTGTAACCATCGTTGTAATTTATATTTGGCATCGAAATGCAACACTGTGTGTGAGCGTTTGCTCGTTCGTTTATACCCTGCTTAAGCATTCACAATATAGTGCATTTTTCATTTTTATTTTTCATAAATATAATAAATTGCATTTGAAATTCGCATAAATTTATATTTTCTTTCGTACACGAACATGATTCCAATGAGCTTAATCTATTTGTATACCCTTCACAACAGCAAGGTGTGGGAGAACATTAAATTTGTCGCAACGTTTGTTAAGAAATTATATGTTCTTCTAGTTATTGGAAACGATATTCAAAATTGTGTTTTTGTGGAAATTCATGGACACGATATGCATCCCCCAAAATTCCACTTTATATTCTTCAAATTCTGTGCCAAAAATTGGGATGCCAGTCTCATAAATTTGTAATATTGAGACCGCTTTTTTGAGGTCCTGCTTATGTTCTTTGTGGTTCTGTGAATATCCTTTGAAGTTTTTCGAATATGCTTTAATATCCTAAGACATATTTTGAGTAACCTGGGAATATCCTGTGAAGGCTTTTGAACGGGATTTTCATCTAGGAAGTGTACTATCCTTAGGTCATATTCTTAAACATCCTTCGAGTATGTTGCCATATCCTCCGAAAGTTCGTAGGATATCACCTAAGTTGCCTGTCATATTCTGCTGAGGTCTCTGAAGTAATTTTATTCAGGCAGTGTACTGCGCTTAGCTGACATCATCCGACAGTCCAGGGGACTGTCCTGTGAGTATCCATAAAGTAATATACATATATTAATCCTAATATATATTAATCTTAATCAGCTGGGAAGTGTTGGTCGGATTCTTCGTACATCCCGGCACCCCGCTTGGGCATCCCTGTAGATATCGTTAAATTCAGGAAATAAATCTGTAAAAATAGCAGAAATAAAAGCTAGCTAAAAATTACCTTGCTGAAATAACTGCTAAAATTGACAGATTTCTTTTGCTAAACACTAGTAAAATAAAAACAGCAAAAATAAAACTGTTAAATTTTCAGAATTTTAATTATATTTAAGCTAACTTTTCGTTAAATGAAAATGACAAATTGTACTCGCAAATCTGCAGAAAATTTTGGTAAATATTAGTAGACTAAAAAAGTAGGAAGTGTGCCGTTTGTAGATCACATCCTGTGTGTGCCGTTCGTATGTCACCTCCCATGATTGTAGATCACTTCCAGTGAGCATCGCTGCAAGTACCCATGCTATCTTGGAACATGGTTAAATCGGGAAGTTCAAAAAAAAAGTCGGCAAAATTTTAAGGAGTGAGATCATAAAAATGTTAACACACATAAAGTTAAATAAAAAACAAACCACTGAATTTTAAGACTTCAAGCCAAATTTTTGTTAAATGAAATTTAATACAAAATCAACCAAAAAAAAAAAAACCGCATGGAATTCTAACCACTACGAACAAAGTTATCCAATTTTTCCGGAAACCCTCCCATTAAGGCTTTTATGGTAGTTTCTGTCACATTTTTAGAGCAGGTGGTCTATCTACGTTTGAAATCTTGCATGTCCTGGGAGACCTTTTTTGTGCCCTTTAATTCTCTTTTAAAAAGAGCCCAATATCTCTCCACTGGCCTGAGCTCCGGGCAGTTTGGTGGATTTGCCTCTCTTGGTACAAAAACCACATTATCATTATACCACTCCAGCGCTTTCTTGCTGTAGTGACAAGATGCTAAATCTGGCCAAAAGTAAGTGGATACATTGTGCTGACTCAAAAATGGAAGAAGTCTCTTCTGCAAACACTCCTTGATATAAATTTCGTTGTTTATAGAGTCAGATGTCACAAATGACTGCCTTCTTTGGCCGCAGCTACATATGGCTTGCCATATTAGACATTTTTTAGGGAATTTTAGTTGCGGAAAATTTTTTCGACTTAAAATTTTCCGCAACATTTCCTCGAACATCGGAAACATAAAATTCTTGACCAGGGAGCTGCAAAAAATCAGCCAGGACATAAGTTTCGTTGTCCATTACAGAACAGTTGTATTTTTGTATAAAATTTGATTTCAATTTTCAAGCTCTGGTTTTGGCCTCCAAATTTTTAAAAGCGTTTCTATCGGGAACTTTTTAAACTTTGTAGGACTTTAGTCCTGCCTTACGTTTCACTTTACGTACAAAAAAGTCCGAGCATTGGGCTAACCGAGCTGTTTTCTGCCAGATGTGTTAGGAGCTCTCTTAAGGATGCTTTTAACTTTATATGCCTTACCAATGTTACGATAACCAGTCGTTGTTCCTGTAATGAACGAAAATCGACAAATCGTTATTTTAAGGGCCATCCTAATATAGATCTATTGTGTAAAAGTTCGCTTTAACCAACTATATACATTATTCTAACATGCATCGTTTAAAGTAGCGTACAAATTGTAAATTTATTCCTTCACAATAACTATTTTAGATTCACATAAATATGAATTTTTGAAGATGGTGTTCTATGTAAAAATATTTGCTTTGATCAGCAAAAATTGTTTTCATGAACGAAATTAAATATAATTTCAAATCAAGTAAATCATTCGTTAATAAAAGTGTCGAATTAAGCTGGGAAATAAAATAAAAGTAGCATATTATGGAGGAAGAAAAAAAAAATCAAAAGGGCGAAAAAATATGATTTGGTTTTTATTACAAAAAATGAATGCGATAATAAAAATATATCAAAGTAATGAATTGCCTGAGTAGATAAAGACATTTTATGAATAAAATAATTATACTACTTATGTGCAGCGTTGGCAACCGAAACGAATTAAGGTCGATGTTATAGTTCATATTTAAATACGCTTGCACTTAGCACTATAATATTGAAATTGAAGCCGATTTGAATGGATGAAGAGTATTTAGGTGCTGTATAATGCTGTGCGAATTAGTGTTTATAAATAACCAAATATTCTTAAATACTTGTATGTAGAAACTCAGACATTCAAAGGTTAGTGTTAACTAAAAAATCGTTCCTTTTCCTTAATAAATAATATAGACAAAATTATAGACAAAAGCATATTTTAATTTTAAAGTTTAATAATCTTTATTCTTATCAATATTAAGTTCAAAGAACGAATTGTTTAATACAGTGCTTTAAACATTTTTAATGCACTAATATCACATTTAATATAAAATATTCCCTTTCTTCCCAAAATTTTCTTTAAGTTCATCATAGAATATTGCAAATATCTGTAGCCTTGAGAATTTTATCTCCCCTAATATATTAAATAATTTTTGCAAATGCCCATAAGTCATTTGTGATTACCCAAAATATAACAACATCATATTCCATATTGTGTCCTTGTTCAACAACAACAATAATAACAGCAACACTATAAACAAGGATATAAAAGTTAATTAACACTTTCTTTAACAATTTTATTTGTAAACCCCTTTTGGAAATTATTGGAATTATAAAAACAAACAAACCAATAAATACCCAGTGTAGAAAACCATTACAACTCAGCAAAGAAAAAATTGGAAGTAATGCTTTACAAACTAACATACTTCTTTCACTGCTTCACAAGTTGTTGTTTCACTGCTTTTTTAGAAGTAATTCTGAACAACTTCAAAAAATCACTTCTTTCATTGCTTCTAAAGTATCGGTTGGTAAATTTTTACAGTTTTTTTAAATTACTAATGAACAACATCTAAAAAATCACTTCAGTATTGCTTCTAAAGCATACTTGCTCTAAAAGTGATCCTAAAAAGTGATTTTGGTATCATTTGGTATTTGTAAAGAGATGATCGCGGGTTCCATTCCTGGAGGGACCAATATTTCTACTTTTCTTTTTTTATTTTTTTTTTATATTTATAATTAATTTGTTTAAATTAAATTTTTTCAATTTCTAAAAATATATAAAATGCAAATGGTGAAATGGTTGTTTTTAATACGCTTATGAAAATGGTACTGAAAACAATACTGAATTGCAGTGCACCATTTGCACTTGTTTAAAAAGAACTTTTGTTGAAGAAAATAAAGCACAATATCTCGCAATGACAAAGTGGTGCATTTATGCCAGTCAACTTTCATATAAAACGAGTAAAAAGGTTAAAGTCGGGCATGCCGACTATACAATACCCTACACCAGTCTGGTAAAAGCCAACTAATGTTTGGATCCGAAATTCGAATGGGTTAAAATGGGACTTGTGTCAAAACTTTCTATAATGTGAGTCAGCGAACCAAATTTCATTAAAATATCTTAATATTTCCGACCTGCAGTTTGTAACCAAGCCAATTTTGGGGGGACCCTTATATGGGCACTAGGTCTAAAAATTGGACCGGTGTTAACCAAAATCAATAGGCTTCGTCCTTGGGCCAACATAGGTCGGTGTACCAAATTTCATCAAAATATCTTAATATTTGCTGCAGCGTATAAACAATATAATTTTGGGGGAACCCTTATACGGGCACTAGGTCTAAACATGCACCGATTTTAACCAAAATTAATAGGCTTCGTCCTTGGGCCAACATAAGTCAGTGTACCAAATTTCATCAAAATATCTTAATATTTGCGACCTGCAGCGTATAAAAAATATAATTTTGGGGGGACCCTTATATGGGCACTAGGTCTAAACATGGACCGGTGTTAACCAAAATCAATAGGCTTCGTCCTTGGGCCAACATAAGTCAGTGTACCAAGTTTCATCAAAATATCTTAATATTTGCGACCTGCAGCGTATAAACAATATAATTTTGGTAGGACCCTTATATGGGCACTAGGTCTAAACATGGACCGGTGTTAACCAAAATCAATAGGCTTCGTCCTTGGGCTGACATAGGTCGGTGTACCAAATTTCATCAAAATATCTTAATATTTGCGACCTGCAGCGTATAAACAATATAATTTTGGTAGGACCCTTATATGGGCACTAGGTCTAAACATGGACCGATTTTAACCAAAATCAATAGACTTCGTTCTTGGGCCAACATAAGTCAGTGTACCAAGTTCCATCAAAATATCTTAATATTTGCGACCTGTAGAGTGCGCACAAGAATGCATGGACAGACAGACAGACAGACAGACAGACAGAGGGCAGGGCAGGAATAACATAGTTAACATGTTGCAGAAACCTCAGAAGATAAGTGCTCTGCGGGTGATATCTGCGTACAGAACTGTTTCTACAAGTGCCGCACTTGTACTGGCAGGTATACCTCCAATAGATCTCCTTGTACTGGAAAGGTGTGAAATATGGAGCTCGATAAGGGCAATAGCACCAGAGCATAATGGCACAATGAGTGGAAGGAATATAATATCCCAAATTAAGCAGGACGCTAGGAAATCGCTAATGATAAAATGGCAACAACGCTGGGAAATGGATGAAAATGGAATATGGACCTTTAAACTCATACCGAACATTCAAAAGTGGATGAGCAGAAAACACGGTCAAGTAAACTACTATATGACTCAGGTCATGACTGGTCATGGCAGCTTCAACAGTTATCTATACCGATTTAAGTTAAGGGAATCGGGGAACTGCGAAGGATGCGGTGCAGATGATGATAGTGCCGAACATAACGTGTTCTATTGTTCAAGATGGAACCATCAGAGACGAAATTTATACGAGGAGCTGGGAGTCACACTGACCGCTGAGAATATAGTGGATGTAATGTTGGCATCCGAGGAGGCATGGCGAAGATGCGACGTGTATATGAGTTGCATAATGGGGGAAAGGTGTCGAAGGGTTCCGAACCCCTAAATAGGGGACGTAGGAAACACCGGAATGGGAACGTGATAGGCACGTGAAACCAACCAACCTGATGAAATGCTACCGTGGTACCGGGCTGGCTTGGGGGAGGATTTCGTAGGGCCACTATATGATAGCGCGCTATCACTACGTCCAACAAAAGAAAAAAAAAGACAGACAGACAGACAGACATCGTTAAATCGAAATAAAAAAAAAATTCTGAGCCGATCGGTATACTATAAGGTGGGTCTAGGACCAATATTTTTTGGTGTTACAAACAGCAGCACAAACTAATAATACCCTGACCACATAGTGGTGTAGGGTATAATAATATACACTATGCGACAGTCAAAATCGGGATGGGTTGAAACCAACGGGAAATGTTATATAGGTCAAAAACAAGTTATACGTGTCCCGGCGTTTCGCTGGGTCATCCCTAGGAATCGAGATATATCTTTTTTTTGACATAACTCGAGAACCACTAGTCCGATTTTGCTCAAACAATTTTAAAAAAATTAAAAATCACAATTCCTTTAATCTCTTCATATAACGTTTTTCTATATACTCAACAGTTTTGCCGGTAAAAATAAATGTTTGTTACAGCTACCATAAAAATCAATAACCTTTTGTTTATTACTTTTTATACCCTACACCACTATGTGGTCAGGGTATTATAAGTTTGTGCTGATGTTTGTAACACCAAAAAATATTGGTCCTAGACCCACCTTATAATATACCGATCGGCTTAGAATTTTTTTTTTATTTCGTTTTAACGATGTCCGTCCGTCCGTCTGTCTGTCTGTCCATGCATCCTTGTGCGCACTCTACAGCTTGCAAATATTAAGAAAATTTAGTTAGAATATTCTTCCACCTCAAGTCCAAATTCTAATATGATATTGTCATATTAGATTTTTATTTGTTGTTTAAAAAAAAAACAATTTTTGTATTTTTTAATGCAAAAATTAAAATAATTGTTCTACTAAAATTATATAGTTTATACGCTGCAGGTCGCAAATATTAAGATGTTTTGATGAAATTTGGTACACCTGCTTATGTCGGCTCAAGGACGAAGCCTATTGATTTTGGTGACCATCGGTCCATGTTTAGACCTAGTGCCCATATAAGGGTCCCCCCAAAATTGGCTTGGTTACAAACTGCAGGTCGCAAATATTAAGATATTTTAATGAAATTTGGTGCGCTGAATCACATTATAGAAAATTTTGACACAAGCCCCATTTTAACCCATTCGAATTTCGGATCCAAACATTAGTTGGCTTTTAACCAGACTGGTGTAGGGTATTGTATAGTCGGCATGCCCGACTTTAACCTTTTTACTCGTTTTTAATATATTTAGGCAAAAAATATTTTTTTCTTCATACATTTATTTTTACCGGCAAAACTGTTGAGTATATAGAAAAACGTTATATGAACAGATTAAAGGAATTGTAATTTTTAATTTTTTAAAATTGTTTGAGCAAAATCGGACTAGTGGTTCTCGAGTTATGTCAAAAAAAAGACCACCAAAGGTCAAATCGATATATCTCGATTCCTAGGGTTGACCCAGCGAAACGCCGGGACACGTATAACTTCTTTTTTACCGATATAACTTTCCCCGGTAGTTTGAACCCTTCCCGATCACTGACCCCTACCATTTGTCTCACAGTGTATATTAGCGGTTGAGAGCTGGACTAGCAATCATGAGGTCGCAAGCTCGATACCCGGTGGCGGTAAATTAACGTTTGTTAATTTTTAACAGAAAAGTTTAAGTGAAAGAGAACTTAGAAACTTGTCAGTTTAACAAAATATTTAATTGATTTAAAAAATGTTGTTAAATGGAAATTGAATTTTAACAACTATTTTTGTCACTTAAAGTTTGGTGATGTTTTTACCTGTATTCCATTACTTGCAAAATAAATAATAAAATGGTTCATGAATTTTATTAATTACAATAATAAATTATTTTACCTTTGGTTTTTTATTTTTATTTCAATTATTAAATCAATATTTAATTTTTTAAGAATTTTTGCACGTTGGTGCTATTTTAATGACTGCACTGATGTAGAGTTTTGTTTCTAGACCGGTAATTAATAAAGAACCGTTGACATTTTGTTTTGGATAATAGCGCTCTCAAAAATAATATACTTAGTATAACGATATCGCAGAGTTAAGTCCAAATATTAAGCATACAATATTTTTTTTTGTACGAATGAAGAGTAGTTTTCCCATTGGTGCTATTTTTGTGAACGGCACTGTATATAGCTTGCTTTTAAAAATAATGTGTTTATTTGCAAACATATTACGTTTTTATTTCTAAGCATACCCCAAACAAACTTCTATAGTCTGCAAAAATATTATAATTGAATGCAGACATATCCAGAAATATTTTTTGATTTAAAGCATTGCGGAAGCTAAGGACTCATTATTTTAAATACAGCTTATTATCATTGGTTGTGCAAAAAATAATGATACCCCATTTTTATACTGGGTAAATACTTAATAAACCAACCAATCAACAATAACAAGGAAATAGAGAAATTAAAGAATATTTATTTTAAAGGTTACATACAAAAATGACTCTTTTTTTCATATATTTATTTAACTAACTCATCGCTACCAAATGGAATAACAAAAAAATTACCGTCTATTCTATGTCACTGCAAAAGAAGATTTATTGGATATTATGGCATAAAATGGGATTTACTTGTTTTATCTGTTAGACTTCATAGACAGACAGACAGACAGACAGACAGACAGACAGACAGACAGACAGACAGACAGACAGACAGACAGACAGACAGACAGACACACAAAACAAAATGTTACTGTTACTACAGAAGTTATTACTAACTGCTTCTACTAAAGGCAGCACTGAGTTTTTGATTTTTTTTATATCTATTATTTATTTTGCTCACTGTTTAAATAAATTATTGTGACAAAAATCCTGAATTTAAAGGCTTAGAAAAATATAAAAACAAAAATTGTTAGGGAAATATAAAAATATAAACAAATAGTTACACTAATAAAATTATTTTAGTTCAAAAAGAAGAAAAAAATAAATCTATATTAATGTTAATCAACATGTTTAAGCCAACTAGTGATTCAGTAGCGGACAATAAGTGCGTTTATCAGACGCTTAACTACAACTAATCTGATACTCAATGAAAGACTTAATTATCTAACGCTAAGTCAATATGTTGAGGTAGCGCTTCTTGATTTTTGTAGCGTAATTGTATACTACTTGTAATCGGTTAGTGATATATCAATTGTCATTTGTTTTTTTTAAGTATAAAAAATAAATTCAAATAAACTTAATCAAACAAAAGTATACAAATATTGTTATTTTAAAATAAAAACGAAATCTGAATCGTTCACCAAATTAAATTAAACATAAAGCGCAACATATCAATTGTAGCGGTAGTAGGGTTTTCTGTCAAACCTTTGAAATATTGTTGTAGAGCTGAATTGTTATGTTGTTAATATCATAAGGAAATTTGAAAAATTTGTAGGTATGCATGAAAATCTATAAAAATCTACGGTCACAATTGAAGCCGTTTTATATTCTCTATATTTTATGAAAATTGTCGTCCTTTTTATATGTGCAATAATGCACTTTTTATGTTTCTTAACAAATTTCTTTGAGTGTATATTAGAGTAGAGCGAATTTCAAAAAAATTTCGATTCTAAGCACTGCAGAAAAGTTTTGCCAAAATATTCCAAATGGGTATGAAGTATTAAATTATAAAAATCGGTTAATGGATTCTGTTTCCGGTAAGAAATTGCCTTACTTTCTAACCTCGATTAACACAATGTCCTGTTGGCTACTAACTGGAACTTTAACTTATACATTTGTTGTTGTTTACCACATCAATTTTAAATTTTGCTTTAGGTTAAATTTTAACGGTACATTTTGTTGTACGACCTAAGATATATTTTCTTTATCTTGTAATGCATTGTTTTTAGTAAATTTTCAGCATTCAGTGAAAAAGGTTATATTGATTTTGTACACTCACAATATATTTTCCATAACCGATTGATGTTTATTTGAAAATTAATAGGTAAAGTTTGTTTTCAATTGAAGAATCAATTAAAATACATGGAAACATATTGTTTAACTTTTTGTTTAAGTCAATAAAAACCAAACTACAAAAAAATACGTATCGTCTGTACGGGTTGATATTTTCAGTCAAATGTTCTACTTTTGGTTTTCTATTTTTAGAAAAAATAATTTAAATAATTTCGTTGTTTTCTGTTTAAAAAAAAAAATTAAAATATTTTCCTTTTTCTTTTTTGTTAAAATAACTTTAAAAGAAATATTTCAATTTAACTTACAAGAAAACCAATTACTCTTACACACAAGCATAGCCAATAAAAATATGAATGTGTGTGGTGTGTGTGTAGTGTTTTGAAAATTCAAACAATAAAAATTGAAAGTTGAAAAAACAAACCACAAAATCGTTTTTTTTTCTAACGTTTTGTCAGTAAAAAATTTAAGATTGTTTTAACAGACTTCTCAATTATTTTTATTCCTTTTATGAATTGTTTAAACAATGTTTGAAAATAGATAGCAAAATGGTTTGAATATAATGAAAAATCAGTAGTCCACTTTTTAATTATGTTTTCAATTAATTTAATATGTATACTAGACTGTCCCTTAAAATAGCGATTTGTCGATTTTCGTTCATTACACCCCCCAGTTTTATTGAAAATGGTCGCAAATGGAAGAAATCGATTTTTTTTTTGGAAAACGTTAACCCGTGCCGAAAGTTGGACGAAAATTGCCAATTTTGGAAAAAAAGTATATTACTATTAAAAATTCCCAAATTTCTAAATTTCGAAAAAATTAACTTTTTATTTCACAAATTAATTTAATATAGTCAAAATTATTCAGATATGGAATTGTGACTTCATCGGATATCATTAACCCACTTTAGCCTGGAATCCAAAATGACCCACAAATTTGATAAAAATGCAAAAATGTGTTTTTTTTAAATTAATTTTGAAGATTTTTTAAAATGCCTAATTTTGAGATATCGAATGCTATTTGTACCACATAATAGTTGATATTAAAAAAAAAAAAAATTGGAAAAATGATAATTCGAGTTTGTGTTTGGAGCGACCGCTTTCCAGGACATTTTACAAAAATTGCTCATTTTATCAAAAAATTAACAAAATTTTAATGTTTTCATCAAATTTTACACATCACTTAAATTTGTTTAGGCTATAATTATCTTTATATTTGTTTAAAAAATATTTAACCCTTAGTGACCTTGGGTCAGAAAAGTCCCAGGAAACTTAATATTAATTAGGACTACGAGATTGTAAAGCCATTAAATTGATAAAAAAAAACAATCTCAACTGGATAAATATAATTATTTTTTGTAACGTGATCCATATGCGGTTAATTTTTATACTTTTGGCCAAAAACGCCCCACTAGGAAATTTACAGAATAACAGCTTTCATAATATCATCTGACAAATGTTATTCTGTAAATTTCCTAGTGGGCCTTTTTTTTGTGAAAAGTGAGAACATTAACCCTATATGGATCAAGTTACTCAAAATAATAATTTTTATCAGGTGGAAAAATTTTTTTTATTCATTCAAAGTGATAGTTTTCCGAAAATTATGAAAGGTGGTATTCTGTAAATTTCCTAGTGGGGCGTTTTTGGTCAAAAGTATACAAATTAACCCCATGTAGATAACGTTACATTAAATAATTCTTTTTATCCAGTTGAGATTTTTTTTAACAATTTAATGGCTTTACAATCTCGTAGTCATAATTAATATTAAGTTTCATGGGTCTTTTCTGACCTCAGGCCACTAAGGATTAAATATTTTTTAAACAAATATAAAGATAATTATAGTCTAACCAAATTTAAGTGATCTTTTTCCGAAAACTGTGTAAAATTTGATGAAAACATTAAAATTTTGTTAAATTTTTGTCAAAATGAGCAATTTTTGCAAAATGTCCTGGAAAGCAGTCGCTCAAAAAACAAACTCGAATTATCATTTTTCCAATTTATTTTTTTCTTCAATATCAACTATTATGTGGTACAAATAGCAATCGACATCTCCAAATTGGGCATTTTAAAAAATCTTTAAAATTAATTTAAAAAAAAAACACGTTTTTGCATTTTTAATTAATTAATTTAATTCGTGGGCCATTTTGGATTCCAGGCTAAAGTGGGTTAGTGATATCCGATGAAGTCAAAATTCCATGCCTGAATCTTTTTGATTATATTAAATGCATAAATGAAATAAAAAATAATTTGTTTTCGAAATTTCGAATTTTGGGAATTTTTAATATGTAGTAATACAATTTTTTTTCCAAAATTGGCCATTTTCGTCCAACTTTCGGCACGGGTTAACGTTTTCCAAAAACAAAAAAAAAAAATAGATTTCTTCCATTTGAGACCATTTCCAATAAAACTGGGGGGTGTAATGACAAATCTATTTTTAAGGGACACTCTAATGTATACTAATAGAAAAAAGTCCGTAAAGTTTTCGTTAAAGATACTAAAAATTTGTTAAAAATGATGCTGCAGAAAAAAAACTGCTAAATAATCAGATTATTTTTGCTATATGTTAGTAATATAGGAACAGCAAAAATAAAACTGTTAAATATATGGAATTTTAGTTATATTTGAACTAAATTTTTGTTAATGGAAAATAGCACATTGTAAAAATATAAAAAAAATAAATAGTTACTAAAATAAGTAAGTAGTCATTAGTATGCTGGTAATAAGAATAAGTTGTTACCAATATTGACAACGCCATAATGTTCTGTCCGATGTGTGATCCAGTACTGATTTTATATGCTTCTTGGTATAACTCAACTCAAATTTATTGCAGTTTATATAAAGTATAATCCACAAGAAAATATCTTGAGTCACGATCAGTTTTCATCAAAAAACAGAGTTACCATATTTGTAGCTTTATAAAAATTAATTATTAATTGGACTCTTATGTGATTTGGAGATGATTTTCAAAACACAGTTTTCTCCAATTTAAAATAATTTCTCACAACTTCAGAATCCAAAATTTTTGTAACTTTGGCCCACTCTATTGTATATTGATACAGTTTCAATGTTACCACTTGAAATCTGTCGCGTTGTTTCCGCTTCCTTTTTTTCACCACAAATAAAAAATAAAAACAACCACAACTTTGATATTTGTGCTAAATTGTCACGCCATAAAGTTATAGTCACCTTTAAAGTTCCATGCCTCGCAACAGACATAAAATTCTACTGATTTTCAAGAACTCTTTGAAAAATGAAAATAAAATAAATATTTGTTTATACTTTTTTATTTTTCTCTCTTTCTCTCTCACTCTCTCTCTCTCTCTCTATTTATCTTCCCTTTTCATTTACGAAAACCCTTTTCTAATAATTTAACTAACAAAGGCAAAGAAATGTTGGTACAAAAATATATAAATGAAGGTTGCTAGATGTATTTCATAGTCAAGCAAAAAGAAATCGTTAACCACCAGACTATAGAGCAGGGGTGGCAAGACTTTTTCCGCTGCGTGCAAGAAACGGACAAATTTATTTTGTAAAAATTTCTTGCGTGCCACCTTAAATTTAGTTGTCTTTTCAAAGTCCTTTTTTAAATTTCTCTTAAAAATATCATCGCAGATGTACATATTCATCAGCGCCCAAAGGAAAAAATTAAATAACATCCAAGAAATGATGTAAAAATGTTTGACGGTTATTTATTTTTTGGGGGTTTATTTAATCTTTAAATATTGAGATTATTTCATTATGAAAAAATCCCCAATGAAATAAATTTAAAACAGTTTGTTTATTTTTTTTTTGATGGGTTATTCCATTTTTGGTAGATATTTCATTTTGTTAAAAAAAGTTAAATTATTGGGCGCCATTAATAATTTAAGTACGTAAGAAACTTGTTGAAAAATGTGCTTCGGGCAAAAATTTGATTTTGTTAAAATAAATCCCGCGGCTTTTATCATCATAATAATGAATAAAAACCGAATATTATGGATTTGAACAGAGAAATTTCTACTTCAGATGAAATGGCTCTGCGCCACACAATCAAAGCCCAATTTCAAATTCCAACAAAAAAAAGGTTATTCCATTACGAAACTTATTTTCAGCCTTTATTTCATTGAGGGTTATTTCGTAGCACATATTTTCCCTTAAAAAAGAACAATTTTGTAGATCCAATTTTATTACAAGTTGTTATCCATTTTGGTGCAATTTTCTGGTACTTTTTATTTATGAGGCATTTTGTAATCGAAACAGAATTTTCTGATAATCGAATTTGCTAGTTTTGTATTAACCATATTTCTTAAAAAAAAAATGGTGGCAATACAGAATGTTATTAATATTAAAAGACGATTTACAAGCTCATTTTTATAGCGAAATTTAACGTTTAACTATATTTTTGGTTGGTCTTCTAATAGTTTAAATTTTTTGAAAATATCCAACAAAACGTCGCGTGCCACCTAAAATCCACTCGCGTGCTACTACTGGCACGCGTGTCATAGTTTTGCCAGCCCTGCTATAGACAAAATATCTACATACCGACAGACAAACTTCCAGCTAGAGACCACTGTAATTCACAGGTTTATCATCAACATCACCAACGTCATAGTAGTGTAGTCATTGTCATTTGGTTTATTTATTTTTATACCTTTGTTGTTTTAGTGCCGTCGCTTGTGGGTGAGTGTTTTGGGTGGATTTGTGTAGCTGAATGTCTTTGGGTGGTTTGTTTACTGGTTGATTTTGTTAAAAGTATTTGCTGAACCGTTAAACTTATACTTAATGTCAAGTTTAAGTATGTTTTTATTTATAATTGCAGCACAATTAAAACATTTTCATTTAAGGAAGGAGTTATAGTAAAATTTTACTATCTACTTACTGTGTATACAAAGTTTTCAATTTCAAATACACGTTTAAATGATTTTAGAGACATAAACAGATTTGGAGGAAGAAAAGACCGCTATGTTGCTAACGTGCCTTAAGGTGTAAAATGTAAATTAATTTGGATAAGAAGTAAATATTTTAAAGAAAATAAAATGCAGTATTTGTTGTTAATATAAAATAAAATTAGTTAATACTTTATTGTAACGCTAAAGTATGAACATTACTTTTAGTCTACACCTATTTTATATAAATAAATCTAAAAACCAGAATGTTTGTATGTGTCTTTGTTTGATCACTTATAAGTATTTAAAAAAGACAATAAAAGAAAGCTGAATAGGAAAGAAAACAATGAATTAGTTACATTGAATTCAATACCTTACTTGGGTGAGATGGCTAAACAATTCGTCGCACTTCAATATTTTTACGTTTGTAATATGGGGACATGTTTCCAAATCCTACAGCCGACGGGTTGTTGAAAAAATTGTCACATAGAGACAATCTGACAATAAACATATAAAAATTAACAATTTAATGGAAAATCACTGATGAAGCCCGTCCATATAAAAAGGCAGGAACTAGATCTAGTCTGATTTAAAAATTAATGTTAATAATTTTTACAGACTACTAAAAATAAACCATTTGGTTTGCCAGCACGTGAACAGGCAATTTTCCGTAGGAAAATCATGTAGGTATTCTCGAAAGCTAAGCCGCATATTTTTGTGGACTGACCTTGTGCTTTATTTATTGTCATGGCGAATGCCAAATGTATGCGTTTAAATTGAATTGGATAGTCATTGGGGACCATTGGTATTCACGATAACAAAATATGTTTACTCTTGAACTTGCCATTAGTATTTATTTCCTCAATCATATTTCGGAACATAATTGGGGAATCAATTGAGTGATTAATGAAGCCCTTTTCCCAATCGAACCACGTGATCACCTTCTTATAGCAAATTCCAAAGAAACGTTCTGAAGAAAATTATAAAAAACACCTTATCAGTGCATTATCCCAAACTCCAAGGAATATTTTAGGTCTCAGTTTTATAGCAAAAATTTCCGCCATATCGGCTGTCTATACTTGAGATGAAACCTACATACATACGAATAAGTATGTTATATAAGAAAATGTATAAAAGTTTATTTTCCAACGTTAATAATTACGAAATATAGTGTGTGTGTTTTCGCGTTTTTATGTACTTGATTGTTAACTGATGTAGTTATATGAGTTAACTGATGTAGTTAAGTCGAAAACACAGCTATAGGAGAAAACATACTACGTTACCGATAGTTTCAAATAGCAGAATATATTGTTACGAAATTAGATAAGTCTAGTATAGAAAACTTTGGAATTTTCTATAAGAAAATATCTCAAGAAACGGGATTTACTAAACACGTCAATCTGGTAACCTCAGCATATGCTTTAAATAGTGCTAACAGTTGGGCTCTGTTATGAATAACATAAAAGTTATAATTTTAGAATCACTTGAATTTTCTACTAAATATGTTCTACATCCACGGCCGTTAAACTGTAAAAGACCAAACGTTAGGATGGAAGTTGACGTTGCGCATTAACATTTGTGGAGTGAATTTGTGTTAAGTATACCGGAGTTTGTTAATTGCCTGTTAGCATTGTGTAGTCACCCAGCAAAAAAAGAGATGCCGAAGCAGTAGAAAAAGCACTACAATTGATGATCTAGATGTAATTCTTTTTGAACATAAACACTAATAATTTTAACATTGAGTTGTCATAGGAGAGGAGTACTCCCACTTCACCATTTTTTCAGTACTTTTTGAACGAGTGCAAAGGAAGCTCTTTTTCACCAATTAAAATTAAAAAAAAATTCTTGAAAAAAAAAAATTATATTTATTTTATTTTACAAAAGTTTTTTTATTGCCGCCACCGGGTATCGAACTTGCGACCCCAAGATTGTTAGTCTAGCGCTCTACCGCTGAGCTATTGTTTGATATGAAAGTTGACTGGCATAAAATAACCACCTTGTTACTGCGAGATATTGTTCCTTATTCTCTTCAATAAAAGTACTTATTAAACAAGTGTAAAAGGTGCACTACAATTCAATATTGTTTTCAGTACTATTTTTACAGGTGCATAAAGAGCAATTTCTCACCATTTTTTATATATACATATTTTAAAAATTTTAAAATTAAAAAATATTGAAATTAAACAAATTAATTATAAATATTAAAAAAAATTAATAGAATAAAAAAAAATTAAAAAAAAAAATATTGGTCCCGCCGGGAATCGAACCCGGGACCCTCTGTTTGGAAATGCCAAATGATACCAAGATCACTTTTTACGATCACTTTTAGAGCAATTACTCTTTAGAAGCAATACTTAAGTGGTTTTTTGAATGTTGTTCAGAAGTAATTCAAAACAGTTATAAAAATATACTAACGGATATAGTAAAGTGTTGTTTTTTCAAACGCGTCGTATAGACCAAATACAATTAATATTGTCATTAATATGTATTTTTATTAATTCTAATTTAGTAGGTTTGAGGTTAAGAAGAAGAATAAACCTTCCTCAAAAGTTATAAACACATTAAATTTGCAAATCAGGCTAGACCTAGTTTCTGCCTTTTTATGAACAGGCTTCATCAGTGATCTTCTTTGGAAGCAATGAAAGAAGTGAT
This sequence comes from Leucophora obtusa, assembly GCA_949987735.1. Classification (NCBI taxonomy): domain Eukaryota; kingdom Metazoa; phylum Arthropoda; class Insecta; order Diptera; family Anthomyiidae; genus Leucophora; species Leucophora obtusa. The sequence goes on from OX465298.1 coordinate 173,154,270, forward strand.
TTTTTGAAGTTGTTCAGAATAACTTCGAAAAAAGCAGTAAAAATACACTAACGTATACTTGTGAAGCAGTAAAAGAAGTAGTTTGTAAAGCATTACTACCAATTTTTTTTGCAGGGCACTTAATCAATAGAGTTTGTCTGAGTATTGTATTATTGTATTTAAGAAATACAGTGTTTAATAAATAAGAGTAATGCTAAATCAAACTAAAGAGAGTGTGTTATTTTTACATCTGCATCCAAATCCCGAGATTTCGACTAAAATTGAGATTTCAGTAAAAATTTCATGTGAAAACCCCATACAAAAGAAATCCCGTAAATTTGCGAGATTTCTAAGAAATCTCATGAAAATCTCACAAATGTGGAAACTTTTACAGAATACAAAACTGCGTTTCGCTTAATTTGTAGAGGTTTTGCATGAAAAAGTGGCAACGATGGTCAACAGCTGACTAAAAAAATAACCTAAAAATAACATAAAATAATGAAATAAAAAAATTATAATAAATATAACTTTAGAGCCAATGGAAATGTACTAATGATTATAAGAAGTGTTGCCTGGTTCTAATTTTTGCTTCCTGCGAAGCATAACTGTGAAGAAAGCGTTGGGAAGAGCATGTCTTCCTTCCACCAAAATATTGCAAAATCTGGCTTCTAGCTTGTCGTCCTTACAAGAAAACAAATTTAGTAACATATTTAGCATTAGATCTTTACATAATATAATGCGCATTGTACTCCGCCACTTAATAAAATGGTTTTTAGAAATATTTATAATTTGAGGTTATTTTTTTATGGTACTTTGTTTACAAAAAAATGCAGTTGTCAAATCGAAATCTCGCTACTGTCATAAAGTGCAAATGTAAACGGTCAATATTTCGGGTCGAGATTACCATTGAAATCTCGGGATTTGGAAACAGATGTAAACGCAGATCTTTTTTATTTCTCGGATCTAAAGACTTTTCCCTAGAATTAAAATATATTTTTGTAAATATTTTTTTACAAACGATATAAATTTTCTGTTAATTTGTTAGCTCTCTAAGGTCGGATCCCAGTTAGTAGCTAACAGGACCCCCTCGTTAATGGGGGTAACGAGGGAATATCCCAAGGCATACACGCCGATTTGAATAAAATTCGAACACGTAATATAAAATCCAATTCCAGGGTTTATCTCATATTTTTTTACTGCCACCTACAATATTTATAGTGTAAGTACGGAGGTAAAAAAGGGGATTTTCCAAAAAAAAATTTTTATTCGGCAATGTGTAAAAAGCTTTCGAAATGCAAAAAAATTCTGTGTAAAATAAATGTACTCGTCAAAAGTGAAAGTATGATATACACCAAACCGTACCACCTTACTAAGGAAGTTTTTCGATAAACCCAGTAGAATTTTTTTTAATTTTTTTGGTTGCCGAACGAAGGGCTCGTCTTTTTAAATTTTTTTCCATTAGATTAATGTCACAACTGAAAAAATCGGCTACCACAACCAAACCCTTCGATTGGCTACAAATCAAAAAAAGTTTTTTTAATTTCAATATAATTTTGTGGAATGTAATAACTTCTATGTGAAGTATAATACTAAATTAGGCAACTTAACCCTCTAATGCTCTTTCTTCTGATTACAATAATATTTAAACCATATATTTGGCGTTGAAAATCTACTATGAAACAAATATTAAAATTTTAATTTATCGCTTTATTTAGGCGATATAGCACAACAAAGATTGAAGACGTATCTTGAAACCCAGTAGTCAAATAATTTCAGTTTTTGCTGTAAATAACACTATCAATAAAATAAAATTACATACCGAAAATTGTTGATCAATTGTTGTTATTTCAAAAGTTATGGCGATTTTCGCTTTTCGAAAATTACGAAATTTGGCGAATTTGGCACTAAACATCAATTAATTTTGATGAAATTAGTTTTGCTTACCACTACCTCTAAGTATATAATCTGTGTTTAATTTCAAGAAAATCTGTTGGCTAATTTTTGAGTTTGGGAGATATTTGTAAAACGTATCCTGGCGTTATCCTGTGAGTCCTGGATAAACAAATTTTTAACTGATTTTACAATTAGGGACTCTAAACTAGGTTTGTTATTATCGGTAATGTACGCTAGATTGTAAATGTATTTTTGACAATTTTTCAAATATTTTTTTTGTGTTTTAAAAAGTTAATTTTTTAAAATTTTCTAAATTTTCACTTTACATGCTTCTCGCTTGAAGACCGTTCCTTATACAAAAAAAGTTTGAAGGCAAAAAAGTAGGCACCCGAGTAAAAAAAATTTATCTCGCGCAATATCTAATTATATCCAATTTGATATTGTTTAAGATCTGCTGTAATATCTAGCTGATCCAATTAGATCTCAAAATTGGGTGTATCCAATCATATCGTATTAGATCCCATTGTATATATGGGGATAAACTAAGATCAAGTTATATCTCAAAATTGGGAGGTCCAGTGATATCTTTGGGGATAAACCTAGATCTATTTTGATCCGAAAATTGGCGGATCCAGCTATATATTTTCGGATATTTTTAGATCTAATTTGATCCGAAAAATGGCGGATCCAATTAGATCCAGCTATATATTTGGGGATAAACTTAGATCTAATTTGATCTCAATTTTGGCAGATCAAATTAGATCCCGCAATATATTTGTGGATAAACGTATATCTAATTTGATCCGAAAAAGTGGCAGATCGAATTAGATCTAGCTATATATTTGGGGATAAACTTAGATCTAATTTGATCCGAAAAATAGCAAATCGAATTAGATCCAGCAATATATTTGTGGATAAACTTAGATATAAATTGATCTGAAAATGGCAGATCAAATTAGATCCAGCAATATATTTGTGGATTAAATTAGATCTAAATTTATCCGAAAAATGGCAGATCGAATTAGATTCAGCAATATATTTGTGGATAAACTTGGATCTAAATTTATCAGAAAAATGGCAGATCGAATTAGATCCAGCAATTTATTTCGGTATTAAAATGGCAGATCGAATTAGAAACAGCAATATATTTGGGGATTGACATCTAAAAGTATCCATAAAAATGACAGATAAAATTAGATGCCGCATTATATTTGGGTACTACGTAAGATCTCCATTTATTTGGGATTAAATAAGATCCTAGACATATATTGCCAACTGTTCAAAAAATAATAGACTGGCAGAGCACTGATTGTATAAAAATTACAATATTTTGTTAAAATAAGGTTTAAACTCAGAAGGTAACGAGTTCAATATGCATTTCTTTTACAAAATGAATTTCTTTTTATAAAATTTAAATTTTTTTTTCTATAATTTTTTTTATAAAATTATATATTTATTTTTTTATTAAATTCAAATCTTTGAATAAAATAATTTTATTTACATCTTTTTGACGCTCTACACCATTTCCAATTGTATTAATTGTTTTAAGATTTATCAATTGTATTTCAGAAATAATCAATTGAATTTAAGTTTTATCAATTATGTTTCAGAACTCATCAATTATTTTTCACATTTATGAATTGTATTTCAGAACTAGTCAATTGAAGTTCAGTTTTATCAATTGTGTTTCAGAAATTATTAATTGTATTTCCGAAATTCACAACTGCATTTCAGAAATTATCAAACTGTATTTCAGAAATTATCAATCGTATTTCCGAAATTATGAAATGTATTTGAGAAATTTTTCTCTATTAGCTATGAAATTCTGAAATAGATTTCATTATTTCTGGACACAACTAAATAAATAAATAATTAAATTTGCGTAATATTGTAGTTTCTGAAGTGCAAATAATATTTTGTGATATACAATTAAAATTTTCTAAAATACATTTAATAATTTCTGGAATACCTTTTTTCCATGCTTATAAGTTAGCTCGAAATGCTTTTATCATTCATTTAATTTGTAGCTATCACACATCTATAACAAGTCTCGTTAGATTAGAGTGTAGAGGTCTTGGCTGACAATCTGGTGGACTGGGTTAAATTTCATGTTTTTAAAAGCAAATATTAAAAAAAGTTTTCTCAATTTTTTCAAAAATGTTTTTTGAAATCTATTTTTTTGCCAAGATAGTTAATGCAACGTTCTGCCAATGCATAACCGACCATCGCCAACGGTTTGCCAGCATTGTGCCGATTATATTTTTCTGTCTGGGATGTTAAACTTAAACCTATTGTATATCAACATTAATTAACACTATATTTTTATTTTTAGGAAATACATTTTTATTTTATTATAAGTTAACATTAAATTAAATTTTAGATAATGGCACCAATTTGTAGTTGTAATTGTTATATATTAAATCGTATATTCATAAACATTCTATACAGTTAGACGAGGTTTATGGAACTATTTAACTTTATAAAGTGTTTATAAATTATAACTTAAATGTACATATATATATGTTAAATGTACGTGAACAAATTGTTGATATGGACCCACAAATTGTATCTCAACTGATATTGGAATTATTGTACCATTACCATACATCAATATATATTAAATAATATACATATCTTACAATATATGACACTGTATTATAAATATTGTTAATGAAGTAACATACATTATTCAAATTAAACCATATATGGAATTGTATTCAAAATGTTGATGTGGTACCAAATTTGACCATATATTGTTTAAATTGTGCCATATATGACAATATATTGTTTAAATGATACCATATATGTCTATATATTAATATTGTTTAAATGACACCATATATCAATATATATGGTAGCATATATTATCATATCTGCATCTGTATTAAAAATGTCGTTCATCAGGTACCATATATGAGCATATATTGTTGAAATGGCACCATATATGACAATATATGGTTTGAATGGCACCATATATGATAATATATAGCTTAAATGACACCATATATAAATATATATCGCACTATATATAGTACCATATATTATCATATCTGGAACTGAATTAAAGATTTGGTTTATGAGGTACCATATATGACCATATATTGTTTAAATGGCACCATATATGATAATATCTAGTTTAACTGTCACCATATATAATTATATATTGTTTAAATGATACCATATATAATTATATATTGCTAAAATGCCACCATATATATTAAGATATAGTTCTATATATAACTATATATGCAATAAGATCAACCATGTTATGTAATATATAATTATATATGCCATATCTAATATTATGAAGGCCGATATCTAATTAGATGAAATTATATATGGCATAATATAAGGAAAATTTTTCCAAAAAAACGTCATATATAATTATATATGGATATACATAACCACATGTCTAATTATATATTGTAATATATGCCACATATGATTATATATAATTTTTTTTACTCGGGCAGTTAAATTTTCTATGCATATACTACAAATTGTTCAATACAATATTGTTAGTTAGCCACAAACTATTTAAAATCTGAAGACCGCCTTTTAGCGGCCTTGGGCAATAGAGGGTTAATATTGGCTGTCACGACTAAAAATATAATTTAATTTAAAGACAGTTGTCGTAACCGTCAGAATTCGATTTGCAACAAATTCGGTGGGCAAGAGACTATTTTCTGGGATTTTTTTACACATTTAAATTTGAAAAACTACCGTACATCATATTAGATAAAGCAGTCTCTTTAATACAACATTAAGTTTGTACAGAAAATTAAAGTTTTCCAATCTTTAAACTGACAATCATTGTTAAATACAAATTCTATTTACTACCATCTAACCACAATTAATTATCATTCAATCTCAAAGTCTTCCTGCCTAAAGCATAACAATCCCCCTAAACTTCAAATCATGCCAACATTGGCGTGAGCAACACTTTTTCTTCCTTTCGTGCCACCTTCTTTTGCTTATTTCTTATATTTTGATTATAATTTATTGCATATCTTAAGGCAGCCAATACCCTCTTTTGCTTTAAGATTTTTGTTTACTTTTTCGTAACTTTTTCCTCCTTTTTAGGTTTAAAATATTTAAAGAGATTTTTTTTGTTGGTGTTGTATTGTAGTTTTTAAATCGCCCCACAAAAAAAGTAACAATATGAAATAATGGTTGTATTAGATACGCTGACAATTGTAAGATTTATAGCATTTACGATATATTTGCTATTTTTAGCAAAATAAAAAAATTAAGCAAATTGATTTTTTTGGTAGTTGCTGGAATAAATAAAAGCAACAAATATTGGGTGGCTTTTTCTCTTGTTGGTTTTTAATCTTAAGTTACCTTTTTTTTACTGGTAGCGATTTATGTTGTTTATTTTTTATTTATTTTTTATTTTTTTTTTTTCAAAATTACACTAATCAACAAATTTTGGGTTTTTGCAGATCCTCTGGATTTTGGGGAAAATCAGAGTTTTGTCAAAAATTTAGTTTTAGTAGTAAAATTTTTTAATTTTAGTCAATATCAAAAAGTGGTGGCTGAATTATTTTGACATGTAATTTATATACTTTTATTCTAAAGTGCTTACCCATGTGAAAATCGATATATAAATGAACATACATGATCATACATTGACTAGTATATGATCATGCATAGGCATACATGATCATATACGTCAGTGCATAGTTCAATGTATGTCCATACATGATCTCATATATTTCCATATATCTTCGGATCCGAAATTTGAGGGTATATCGAGGTATATGGCCATATATGATCATATATGAGCATACATGAATCATATGTGAGCATATATGGTCATATATGAACATGTATGGTTATATACCCTCAAATTTCGGATCCAAAGATATATGGAAATATATGAGATCATGTATGGTCATACATTGAACTATGAACTGACGTATATGATCATGTATGCCTATGCATGATCATATACTAGTCAATGTATGATCATGTATGTTCATATATATTTCGATTTTCACATGGGTACCCGGTGAAAAATGCTCATATACGCTCAAACATTTTCATATATGGTTTATGTATGGACACATATGAACAAATATGGATTTTTTATGAACATATATGGATTTTATATGAACATATATGGATTTTATATGAACATATATGGAAGTATATGTGACTCCAGATGTGGAAAAAGCTTTCATATACAGACATATATGGAGGCATCTGTTATTTCATATATGGAAAAGGCACTCATATATGGACAAATATGGAAGTACATGTTATTCAATTTATGCAAAAGGGACTTGTATATGATCGTATTTGGAAGAATACATTTTTCCATATTTGTAAAAGGAGCTCTTATGGATAAATATGCAATTATATTAAATGCCATGAATACAAAAAGGAACATATGTAGCGCCTAATTTGAATGTCATACATAAATTTATATCTATAGTATAACCTTATAATAGAGGACAGCAACGTTCGCATGTATTCGCATATATTTAATAAATGTCCATATATGAACATATACTTAGGTGTTACCTCATTTTTCGGATCGATACATATATGGTTGAACCATAAATGTTCATATATGGACATTTTTCACCGGGTATTCATAATAATTTAAAAACCTTATAACTCGGTTATAAAATGAATTTTGTATGAAAAATTTGTTTTATAAGTCACTTATAATTTTAAAAGTGATTATGCACTTATATGTTTAGAAATAAAAGGTAAACGTTAATTCGACTTTCCTTGCGGTCAAAGTATTTAAAAAATGTTTTTTTTCTCAATTCGCTGTTAAAGTTCCTTCTTTAACTCATGTCCATTTAGACGGAGATTTTTTGCTTGCAACAACTCTTGACTCTATTTGACGTTTAATCAGTCAACTTTATTTAGTTGTTTATTCGTAACTAATAAAATAAAACTTTTGCACAACCAGTTTAATTTTCTCTGACATTATAAAGATTTTCGTGTTGTTGGTATTTTTTTTTAGTAAAATTTCTAGCAGGTTTTTGCTACATATTTTTTAATTTTTTTTCTAAAAACAACTTATAAACTCAAAAGCCGAATACCCAGTTGTAAAAAAATATTTTTGTAAAAAAAGACTTACAAAACAACTATATTACAGCCTTTTACAACACTTTTAATAAATAATTATTTTTTTCCATAATTATAAACAAAATTTCACGTTTTCCATTTAAAAAAGAATTACTTCCAAAAGTAATAGCTGAGAAACAAAATAAAGGCATTATTTAGGTATCCACAAATTCTGAAAACAAATAGCTATTTTCTAGCTCTCGTCTGACAATTTGATGCCCTGGGTTCAAATTACGGCACAGCCAATAAAGTACATATGATCCTATATTTTTTTTTTTTACAAATTTTGTGGTTTTGCTTGCGTTATGCTGACTTTGGAAATTTTATTTCCCCAGTGCTTTTTCAAGGCTTTTCAACAGCCATTCTTTTTGTCTAATAATGTTATCAGTTTGGGATTGGGATTGTATTTTTGCTAGCCCTTGCACTACCTGTTAAAGTGCCTTGCCAGTACATTTCTGTTTGCATTTTCCTAACTCGGAAATATAGCGACTAAATATTTTTAGCATGTTGCATAGTGTTACTGGTCTGTAATAAATATTTATTATGACACATTTAGTTTGACAAGGGATAATGGGAGGAGATTATTGAAAATCGAATTGGAGTGGTTAAAATTGTTAAAGTAAATCTATTTGTTTATGTTTTAAAGGAATTAAATGTGCTACAATTCTAAAATTTATTTAACAAATTGTGAAAAATAAGCTTTTGAAGGCATGTCCCTATCCGGATTTCACTCTTGCCTAAGAAAATCGTCAGGAGACAAATTTTTTAGTTAGAAATATTTGTTAAGTTAATTTACAAACTCAATGAGAATTTCTTGGTCTCGTATAGGAGCGTTATTAAACCCTCCAAATATAAAAAAACAAAAATAACAATAAAAATTTTTTTATCACAATTTGCTTTGTCATCTTCCAATATACTACTCTGTAGTTTTGACAGATGACAGTAGTGACAATCATTCTTGTATAAACAACAATAGAAAATAATATGTTTCCTAAAGTGTCAGTAACATTTAAATTTTGAAATAAAATTTGAGTTTTAACAATTATTTTTATCACTTCAAATTTTATATTTTATTTTAAAGCCCAAACCAGATAAACGCAGTGACGGCAATGTTTTACGGCACTGCGACGTTTTGTCGATAAAAGAGGTTTTAATACTTACTTTATTTCTCACTACCGAGAAATTAGAAAAGTTTCTAAGTAAAAACTAGAGCTGCCTTCAAACCAAATTCAATAACAAATTTGTAAAAATAGTGAATTGCACTAGTTCACTGCACTGCTACAGTTCTCTGGCACTTTGAGTATCTGGATTGGGCTTAAATCTAAAACTAGATTTCCAAGAAAAAACAAATTTTAAATGAATTTATTTTATAGTTAAATTTTTTGTTAGTATGATGTGCACGCGTGGAGAATCGAACTTGGGGATCTTAAACATATTGTTAAAGTTACTCCATTTAACCTTAAATACTTGTAACTCTTTATTAAAATAATCCCAGTTTCAGCCCTTTTTTTAGGAAACTTATAGCCATTGTCATTTTCTAAAAAAATTGTTCATAAGCTTTTTGCAATTTTAACAAATTAGTTTTTTTTGTTAGTAAATCTTTTGAATCACATGTCAAGAAGGTGTGTGTCACTCGTTTTGTGAAAATAAAACATGTACACAATTTACACTTGTCGTGCTTAGATTCTTCTTCTTCTTCTTAAAAAAAATCTCATGTAAAACATAAAAATTCTTTGTAAACTACAACACACTTTTTGTACAAATGGCTCTGACACATTGGCAAGCGATGACACTTGTCACTTCAACCAAGACGAAAGAAATAAAATTGTAGTGTACTACACTGAAAATAATACGTCTGTTGGCTGGCCAGAAAAATTTGTTAATTTAACAAAATTTATTCCTGTTTTTTGGCTTAAAACAAAATTTGTTGATTTTAACAAATTCGTTTTTTAAATTTAACAAATCTAAATTTAAGTAAAAAATCTGTAAAAATACAGTTTTATTTGTAATTATACTAAGTCGTAAAATTGGTTAAAATTTAGGGTCTCGGTACCCTTCCCGGTCATAGTCCATATAATCTAGGGGCATGAAAGGTCACTCCTTAGGAGCAAACATTTTGTCTGTTTTGCTCTATCTTGCTTAGTTTTCCAGATATGTGCCATTTTATGAAGTGGAAAATTTTTATTAAAAATTTCCCAGGGTCCAAGGCCCATTTTTGGATGCAGATAACCCATTTCGCTGGGATATTGCACGGTTAGGAGTAGTCGAAATTTTCATCAATTTTGCTCTATCTCTCTTAGTTTTCGAGATATGGGCCATTTTAAAAAATCGGCAGGGAAAGAAATAGCGCCATCTTTAAAACTTCGGATATAGGCTATCAAATAAAAATAATTTCAAACTACACTATATGAAATCTAAGGAAATTTTAAATAAACTTTTCATATTATTTTGATAAAAAAACGTCAAATTGAAAAAATCCTCAAATGCGAAAAACAATAAAATACTTGGATAAAAAATCGCTAAAATTGAAAAAATCGCCAAATCAACTAAAAATTCCTAATAGGAAAAAATGCCCAAAATTGGAGAAAAATCTCAAAATCCTAAAAAATATTAAAATTGAAAAAAACGCTTGAATTAAAAAAGTCGTTTTCAGTCACAATACACAAATTATGCTAAAAAATCGCTTATGCTAAAAACGCCGCTTAAATTTAGTTAAAAAGTGACGATATAAAACCGTTGTCGTTTTCATCTTTCTATATTTGAGTTACATTTTTGTTAATGGAAAATAGTAAAAAATTTGCTAAATAATTAGTAGCCTAAAAATAACAAAAAATTTTAAATTTTCTAAGTTTTTTTTTCGATTTTTTTTAAATGCAAATAATCAAGCCATTTGAATACAGCAGTTTACAAGTTTTTTAGCAAATATTTCTGCTGATTTTAGCAAGATAGATTGCTATTTGCATTCAACTAAATTTAGCTTAAAATAAGAAAAATTTTATAGATATAACGGTTTATTTTTGCCATTTTTAGTCTAATAATTTTTAGTTAAAAGTTAACTAAAGTTATGTAAATTCTACAGTTTTATTTTTGCTGCTCTTACTTACTACACCTTTTGCAATTGTAATTCAGAAAATATCAATTGAAATTCAGAAAATATCAATTGAAATTCAGAATTTCCATTTGAAATTCAGAAAATATCAATTGAAATTCAGAATTTCCATTTGAAATTCAGAAAACATCAATTGAAATTCAGATTTTCCATTTGAAATTCAGAAAATATCAATTGAAATTCAGAAAATATCATTTGAAATTCGGAAAATGTCAATTGAAATTCAGAAGATATCATTTGAAATTCAGAAAATATCATTTGAAATTCAGAAAATATCAATTGAAATTCAGAAAATATCAATTGAAATTCAGAAATCGTCATTTGAAATTCAGAAAATATCAATTGCAATTCAGAAACCGTCATTTGAAATTCAAAAAATATCAATTGAAATTCAGAAAATATCATTTGAAATTCAGAAAATGTCAATTGAAATTCAGAAATCATCATTTGAAATTCAGAAAATATCATTTGAAATTCAGAAAATATCAATTGAAATTCAGAAAACATCAATTGAAATTCAGAAAATATCAATTGAAATTCAGAAATCGTCATTTGAAATTCAGAAAATATCAATAGAATTTCAATTGATATTTTCTGAATTTCAATTGACATTTTCTGAATTTCAAATGATATTTTCTGAATTTCAAATGATATTTTCTGAATTTCAATTGACATTTTCTGAATTTCAAATGATATTTTCTGAATTTCAATTGATATTTTCTGAATTTCAAATGACGGTTTCTGAATTTCAATTGATATTTTCTGAATTTCAAATGACGATTTCTGAATTTCAATTGATATTTTCTGAATTTCAACTGATATTTTCTGAATTTCAATTGATGTTTTCTGAATAATAATTGATATTTTCTGAATTTCAAATGATATTTTCTGAATTTCAAATGATATTTTCTGAATTTCAATTGATATTTTCTGAATTTCAAATGATATTTTCTGAAATTCAATTGATATTTTCTGAATTTCAAATGGAAAATCTGAATTTCAATTGATGTTTTCTGAATTTCAAATGGAAATTCTGAATTTCAATTGATGTTTTCTGAATTTCAACTGGAAATTCTGAATTTCAATTGATATTTTCTGAATTTCAAATGGAAATTCTGAATTTCAATTGATATTTTCTGAATTACAGTTGCAAAAGGTGTAGTATTTAGAAAAAAAATCTACTAATTTTAGCAGTTTTTTCTGCAAGGTCATTTTTAACTAATTTTTAGTTGCTTTATCAACTATTTTTACAGATTTATTTCTATGAGTGTTGTTTTTAAGATATAGTTTGACGATTTTTAATAAATTGGTCATTTAAATTAGGTTCTATCAATTTAATGAAAATTTATCCGATATTATGTTTTTTTAATATTACAATTTTCTAATTTAAGCGATTTTTAACGATTTATAAACGGCCCAATCTCACATCAAGAGATTAATAGCAAATTTACTCTTCTCCGAAATCTCATTTAAAATTGGGTTAAATTAGCTCCATAATCACTCCTGTTTTGAATTTAAAATAATCTTTAACATGGTTTCTTATACGGCATTTAGACTGAGCAAAAACTACCTAGATTTTAATTGTCAAAACTAATATATAAAAAGCCAGAAAAAACTAGATTTGTACGAAAACTAGGTAGTTTTCTTTTAGTAGGTTTGAGCTTAAGAAGAAGAATCAACTTTTTTCTCTAAAAATTATAAACACATTAATTTGCAAATCAGACTAGATCCCCAGCAAAAAGAATAGATGCCGAAGCAGTTGAAAAGCGCTACAATTGATGATCTAGATGCACTTCTTTTTTAACATAAACTCTAATGATTTTAAAATTGAGTTGTCATAGGAGAGGAGTACTTCCACTTCAATATTTTTTCAGTACTTTTTGAACGAGTGCAAAGGAAGCTCTGTTTCACCAATTAAAAGTTAATAAAAATTTATTCACAGAAAAAAAATTATATTTTTTTTTATTTTACAAAAGTTTTTTTATTGCCACCACCGGGTATCGAACTTGCGACCTCAAGATTGCTAGTCTAGCGCTCTACCGTTGAGCTATTCTTTGATATAAAAGTTGAGTTGAGTTGGCATAAAAACACCACTTTGTTACTGCGAGATATTGTTCCTTATTCTCTTTAATAAAAGTACTTATTAAAGAAGTGTAAAAGGTGTACTCCAATTCAATATTATTTTCAGTACTATTTTTACAGGTGCATAAAAAGCAATTTCTCACCATTTTTTTTATATATATTTTTAAAAATTTAAGAATTAAAAAAATATTGAATTTAAACAAATTAATTATAAATATTAAAAAAAGTTAATAGAATAAAAAAAATTAAAAAAAAAATAAAAAATATTGGTCCCACCGTGAATTGAACCCGGGACCCTCTGTTTGGAAATGCCAAATGATACCAAAATCAGTTTTTACGATCACTTTTAGAGCAATTACTCTTTAGAAGCAACACTGAAGTGATTTTTTGGATGTTGTTCAGAAGTAATTCTGAAAAAGCTGTTAAAAAATACTAACGGATACTTTGGAAGCAATGAAAGAAGTGATTTTTTGAAGTTGTTCAGAATAACTTCAAAAAAGCAGTAAAAATATACTTACGTATACTTGTGAAGCATTGAAAGAAGTAGTTTGTGAAGCATTACTTACAAGTTTTTTTGCTGGATCTAGTTTCTGCCTTTTTCTATGGACAGCCTTCATCAGTGATTTTCCATTAAATTGTACTATTGTTTATATTTTATTTGCCAGATTGTCCCTATATGATAATTTTTCAACAACCCGTCGGTTGTAGTAGGAATCGAACTTACAAACGTAATTATAAAGGGTGGTCCAACCAAACCGCACGATGTTAATTCTAAATATTATAAAAAAATTTCAGAGAATTGTCTTAATATTTATTATTATGATAGAAGGATTTATGACAATTATGTGTGAAACAAAATATCGGCCAAATACTCGCCACAGTAGCATACTACCTCTATCCGATGGTCCATATTTTCAATGACTCTGAGACATAATTGAGGTTCAATGTCAATAATATGCCGAATTATCTCATCCTTTAGCTCTTGAATTGTTCTTGCCTTATTGACGTACACTTTTCCTTTTAAATATCTCTACACTCACAAAATAAATACAGTCACTTTTTGTTAGTTGTTTCTGAAGTTTTTCCGCTGAGTTGTTTTTAAAAATAATAACAGTTGTTCGTAGAAGAAAAATAATTTTTAACTTTTTTCACAAGTTATTTAAAAATTTAACTAAATAAAAATACGAATGTTTTGTAACAGTCAAATTTTTTGGTCAATTTTTATTGTTTTAAAATAAAACTAAAAAAATTAACTAAAAAAAGGTATTTTGTAGTAAAAGTTGTTTGAAATAAAAAAACAATAATACAGTTATCCAATTTGTTTTTGATTTTTAATTTTTTAGTAAAATCAAATATAAATTTAGTTCTTCGTACCATTTTGCTTGTTATTTTTATAGTAAAAATTAAGTAACTTTAAGTTGATTTTACAGTCTCTGACAGTCAATTATTGATGGTCAAAAACAAATAAAAAAATTGTTAAATTAAATGAAAATGTGAGTAGACCAGTTTTTAACTGCATTTTATTCGTTTTAAATTGTATTTTTAGTTAATTTTACCTTCAAAATAATTTGTGTGTAAAGAAAGAAGTCCAACGGTGTCAAATCACATGATCGTGGCGGCCAATTAATATCGCCACGATGTGAAATAACACGGCCATTGAATTTCTCGCGCAAAAGATCCATTGTTTTGTTGGCTGTGTGGCAAGTGGCACCATCCTGTTGGAAGCACATATCGTCTAGGTCCATATCCTCAATTTCTGGCCACAAGAAGTCCGTTATCATCTCGCGATAGCGAACACCATTCACTGTTCGAGATTGACGGCTCTTCTGCCACACTATCGCGAACAACAGCAATGTTTCCCGCAGAATGAACTGGGCGAGCATGCACAGGTGTTTTCACATTTCCTACAGACCTCGTTTGCTGAAATTTGCGCACAATTCTCCTGATTGTGGAGCCATTTTCGTAAAAGGCTTCAACAATCTTAACGCGCTGCTCAACTGTGCACCTCTCCATGGTTGAATTTGTCAAACACTGAAACAAAAAAATGTCAAATTAAGTTGGGCAAAAACTTGACGTTAAGGTGTCACTGACATTTAACATCGTGCATTATGGTTGGACCACCCTTTACTAAAGCGTGACAGCTTAGCCATCTAATCCAAGTAAGGCCTTGCATGCAATTCAGTGTTAATCGTCCATAATTTTTTGGTACAAGTTAGTTTTGCTAAATGAAACTTTATGTAGCAAACCTCATTAAATGTATTAAAGGAATTAAGTATGCTAAAATCCCAAATGTATTTTACAAATTGTGAAAAATAATCTGTTGGAGGCATGTCCCTATCCGGATTTCATTCTTGCCTAAGAAAATCATCAGGGGACGATGTTTTTGGAATTTATGGAAATATTTGTTAAGTTAAAATACAAATTCAATGAGAATTTCTTGTTATCATCTAGAAGCGTTATTAAACATTCATATCAAAGAAGAAAACAAAAACAACAACAAAGAATTTACCACAATTTACTTTGTCATCTTCCAATATACTACTCTGTTGTTTTGACAGATCTAGCAATGTAGTGACATCTATTCACATATAAACACCAATAGAAAACAATGTTTTCTAAAATTTCAGTAACATTTAAATTTGCACAAGCACTTAGTAGTTGAAATTCAATCCAACTGTATTAAACTACCTCCTATAAGCCACGGAATCTTTTTCCAAATTTAAACTATTTTTTTTCACATAACTGGTAATTCTTAATTATTTATCAATATTATATACAATTCAGTCAAATTTGTTGAAATTTTTTCTTTAAGTGCAATACACAAGACAATTGTGCAACATCATGTTAAAAAACGATGGTTGATGAGAAAATAAAGTATTTCGTACAATTTTCTTTTTTGACTAAAATGAAATAGAATTTTTCCTAAAAGATTGTATGTGAGTAGAAAAATGTATAAATAAAACATTCCATGGGTATGAGAACATGTCAAAAATACGCGACACTTCATTATTAACATTCTTTCTTGTTTTGTTATTTTTTAAAAATAAAACGCAACTCTGTGTTTGAAATGAATATGTGTTGGCATTTTAGCCATGTTTGCCACAATTTTTTTTTTATTTAAGAGTTGTACGACTATGTTTACAATATCCCATATGGCTGGCAAAAGTGACAACATACTTGTTTTGTTTTGCTCCGTCTACCCTCCCCCCACGTTAAGATTGTGTTGTTTTTTTTTTTTAATTTTTTATGAATATTTTACACAGAAGTGAATGTTTTCCCCAAAGTAGAAGAAGTAGGACCAAAATTTTACTAGAGCAACATGATTTTGCAAAAAAAAAAGAACGTGTTAACACAACAATTTTTAAATTGCATCATGGCGTCATTTGTTGTGGCAAGCTCATGAGAAATATGTATACGTGTCATTATATAGAAACATTGTTTCTCTGTGTATTTGTGTTAATATAAATTCGTTTAGTGTTTTGATTTTGGAGATTATAGTTTCAGCAGGGAGTAAACTATTTAAGAATTTCAAAGAAATTATATAAATGTTAATTGGATTATGTTGAAACACAGTGTGTATTTGAAATTCTGGGAATGATAAGAAATACTCAGTCGAGAAAAGAATTACAAAAAATCCTTTAACTCTAATATTTTTTTAATTTTTGGTTTCTACAAAATTCATAAATGAGGCTTTCCATATCAATTATCTTTAAAAGGAAAAATGTAACCAATTAATATACATAAAAGTAACAGTGATTTTTCTTCTATTTGATGCAAATAATCAACATCTCGCGCAATTACAGTGTTGCCATATTTGAATCCCTTCATCTTCCACCACCTTTCACTTCTTCTCTTTCCCTTTTACAAAGAAAGTAACACGATAATTAGTAGGAGGAATTTCCTTAGAAATTAAACAGGTATAACATTTAAAATTTTTGTAAAAAGTGCTCGAAGGAGGCGTGGTGATTTATTTAGGATTTTTACACATTACACCACTCTGTGTAAGAGGTTATATTAACCCAGAAAAACCTTGATAATATGTGGGTATTACCTGGCATTAGTTCAGAACCTTACTCCTTGCCTTTGCATTAATTCGGATACCAAATTCAGACGTTTGGAAGTCAATCAGCCGATCAGACGTCTGTCTATCTGTCCAAATACTAAAAAATTTTTATATTTTTGGTTCACCGACTTATTTTTAAATCGCTACATGTTTGGACCTAAAAATACGACGATATTTTAATGAAATTTTGTACAAAGCCTATTGATTTTGTGTACAATCGGTCTATGGTTAGAATCATTTTCAAGTTCTGTAATGAGGACACCATCAGGCCTGGGGAGGGAAATGCCCCAATGTTGCTCATATAAAACTCTATTGACATTAATATTGCCAGCATTTCCGAAATTCCATTTAATTATAATAAATAATACCCAGCAAAAAAAATTGCAAGTAATGCTTTACAAACTACTTCTTTCAATGCTTCACAAGTATCCCTTAGTGTATTTTTACTGCTTTTTTAGAAGTTATTCTAACAACTTCAGAAAATCACTTCTTTCATTGCTTCCAAAGTATACGTTATTACATTTTTACAGCTTTTTTAGAATTACTTCTGAACCACATCCAAAAATCATTTAAGAACTGCTTTTAAAGAGTAATTGCTCTAAAAGTAATCGTAAAAAGTGATTTTGGTATCATTTTCCATTTCTAAACACAGGGTCCCAGGTTCGATTCCAGGTGGAACCAATATTTTTTTTTATTTTTTAAAATTTTTTTTTTATTCTATTAATTTTTTTTTTATATATATATAATTAATTTGTTTTTTTTTTTTGTCGTTTATTTAACCTTCTTTTTCAATTTTTAATTTCACAATTTTCTTGAGCGTAAGGTTTGTTTTTTATATATAAAAAATTTTCTTTATTTTCGATATTTAGCTACTCCATTGTGTAGCATCTTCAGGAAATAACAATTAAATTAATAAATTATAAACAATTTGAAAGTTTGAAAAAATTTGAAAAGCATTTGTCAAATATAAATTGTATGTATACATTTATACCAGTAAACAAAGTCTTTGGTATAAAAGTATAACAAACAAAAATATTAATAATTAACAATAAAAAATGTATTAATATAATGCATTATAAGTTAATGTAATGTGTGCTATTTCTTTTGTATTAAATATCTATAATTCTGTGCTACATTTTCAGTATCTGCCTTAAAGTTAATTCTATTTGTTGTGGGTGTATTAATTATCTGTAACATTTCTAATATATAACGACGTTTATAATTATGTTCTGTGTTTAAAACTGATACATTTTCAAAGTCAGGATAGTGATTTAAACTTGAACAATGAGAAGATAATGCTGTCTTTTGTGAATTAATATGTCTATATTTCTGATCTGATCTATGTCCAGCTATTCTAGTTCTCAATTTATTCTTCGTTGTACCTATATATACCTTGTCACAATTCTCTCCGTCATTTCCACTACATGGTATTTTATATACTATATTTGACATGTCCAATTTCTGTATCCTATCCTTTGTCTTACTGTATAATTTATTTACTGTATTGTATGATTTAAAAGCTATTTGATATCTATTAGTATCTATTATCTTTGATTTCTCCAAACGTTCTGATATTTCCGGTACATAGACCATAGACTTGTAAATTTTCTGTTCAATTAAATTTCCTGTGTTATTATTCTTTCTAAATTTATATTGATTTATTAATGAACAAATTAATCCTATCGGAAAATCATTATCCCTTAATAAATCCTTAATTATTTTCTCATTCTTTCTATGAAATTCTCTGTCACTAATATTCAATACTTTTTCTATCAAATTCTTCGCAGTGTTAATAATGATTTTCCTATTATGTTTTGAATAAAAATTAATAATTCTACCTGACGCTATTGGTTTCTGATACCAATCTATTATCAAATTATTACCTCTTCTTATTACCAAAGTATCTGTTATTCCTTAATAGTTTTTAAGGATTTGATAAATTTAAAAAAAATCTAAATTTATCACTTCAAAAATGGTGGGCAAATTTAAAAATTTTAACGAAAAAAAGGGGGTAAGTAAAACGCGTCTTGTTGGTTTTGTATATAAAATTCAACTATTTATTGGTAATATATTTCTTCTTATTGTATGTTTTCCTTTATTTTCAGCAATACCGTTACAATTAACATTGTGACTAAATTCATTAAAAACAGGATTGCCAAAGGAAATTATATTGTCCATTTACAGCTAACATTATGTCTATATAAATTCATGTTATGACATAAGTTCTTAAATTTTGATTTTACTTTAATTATAAACCTTTAGTTCAATAAAACGTTTATTTAAAAAACAATTAATAACAATGTGTTATTATTAAAAAAAGAGAATAAAAAAGTAAGTATAAAAAAAGGGTAAAAAAAATATTTTAGATAAAAAAAAACCAAATGGAGAAAACCATCAGGCCAAAAAACTCCATTATGTTCCAACATTCCGGCCCCATTGAAGGACCGTAGGTCTTCAAACATCTGGTAGTGGTGCCAGTTTAGTAATAGGGCGCTTATAAACGCCGTTTTTGGTTTTTACCTCCGCCACTCTGACCTTGCCGTCTTGGCCTTCGATTACGCGGACGACTATCCCGGTCAGCCATTCTTGGGGCGGGAGATTGTCCTCGTGGACCACTACTACTTGGCCGATTTCCAGGTTGGGCTCTTCTTTGTGCCATTTGCCCTTGTCCTGCAACCCCAGGACGTAGTCCTTGGACCAGGCTCGCCAGAACCTCTGCTTGAGAGCGCAGAGCATCCGCCATCGCTTCAAGTACCGCAGATTGTTGTCGTTGACGTCTCCGACGGATTCTGGCGGCAGCGAACGCAGACCCTCCCCTATTAGAAGATGCGCTGGAGTTAATGCATCCCCGTCGTTCGGGTCTGGAGACAGCGGTGCTATAGGACAGCTGTTGAGCACCGCCTCTACTTCTGCAAGCATTGTCGCCATTTCTTCTTGATTGAGCAGTGCGTTGCTCACTGCTCGCAGAAGTAGGTGCTTCGCCTGCTTCACGGCTGCTTCCCACAGTCCTCCGAAGTGAGGAGCCCTGGGAGGTATGAAACTGAAGTCTACCTTGCACGACGCTGCGAACGATACGACGTCCTCCTTGCTGCGTTCGAACGCTTCGTACAGCTCTTTGAGGGTTCGGCTGGCTCCCACGAAGTTGGTGGCGTTGTCGCAATAAATTTTGCTGGGAAGACCTCTCCTGGCAGTAAACCTTTTAAAACAGAGAATAAATGCATCAGTAGACAAATCAGATACTAATTCTAAGTGAACAGCCTTGGAAGTAAAACAAACGAAAACCGCTATATACATTTTCACAGGTGGTCTACCGCGAATTCGCAATGAAATATTCACGGGACCACAAAAGTCTACGCCAACTATTAAAAATGGCCGTAGCTTTCTCACCCTATCGGTGGGTAAATTTCCCATTATTTGGGTCATCAATTTCGGTTTATAGCGGTAACAGTGAACACATTTACGAACTATTCTACTGCACTCCTCTCTGGCATTTATGAGCCAAATATTCTCCCGTGAAAGGGCTATCAATGCTTTCGTGCCAGCATGACAATTATCGAGGTGCAGATTGCGTAAATATAGAGTCACGAAGAGTGTTCTCCTTGGTAATAAAAGTGGGAATTTCGTACCATATGGTAATGGTGCATTTAGCAACCTCCCACCTACCCTGACCAGTGAAAAGTTTCGTTTATCCTCAGTAAAATCGTGAATAAATGGTGTTAGCCTCTGTATATTCGACGGTAATGCCAGAGATTTCCGTAATTTTTGAATCTCCTCAGAGAACGATTCTCTCTGGATTATCTCCACAAGCCTATAAAAGGCCCAATTCATTTCCCTTGCAGTGGGATATTTTGACTTTGAAATTTTACATTTCCTACCAAAGTCAATGAATCGAAGCACAAAGCACATGATTCTCAAAATTTTCCTATATGAAGAATGGTCCTCAACCAACTTAATGAAAATATTCCCCATAATCGGGAATGGCCCTAATCCCGTAGGATTCTCCACTGCAAGGAATACATTAGATTTCCTTTTTTCTAAAGATTCCTGGTCCTCTGTTAACTCGAAATGATGGTTAACAGGCCACTTTGAAATATCGTGGAGAAGAAACGAAGGACCTTCAAACCAAATTGAATCTTTTAAGCCATCAATATCACATCCTCTAGAAACAATGTCAGCTGGATTCTGCCCCGTAGGCACATGACGCCATAAAGCGCGATCTGACGATTCCTGAATTTCAGAAACTCTGTTAGAAACAAAAGTTGCGAGGGTGGATGGATGTGTTTTAATCCAATGTAAAGTTATTTCTGAATCTGTCCAGAAATTAACACTCTCGATCTCAAAGCTCATCATATCTTTAATTCGAACCCACAATTTTGCCAACAGGTGTGCTGCACACAACTCAAGTCTCGGAAGAGATTTTGTCTTGAGTGGAGCGACTTTAGATTTGGCAGTAAGTAGCCGACAAAAGACCCCATTTGAGTCACTACTCCTTATATAAATGCAGCACCCATAAGCCCGAATAGAAGCGTCAGCAAATCCATGAATTTGGACCTTTGCCGAAGAAGTTGTGTGGACGAATCTTGGGATTTGAATTGAATCAATTTTCAGTAAATTATCCCTCAGATTATCCCATGCAGTATCTAGTCGCATAGGTATTGATTCATCCCAGTCAAGTTTCTGAATCCAAAGTTCTTGAAGCAACATTTTGGATTTAGTTACAATTGGGCATACAAGTCCGAGAGGATCAAACAACCGAGAAGAAACTGACAAAATGTTTCTCTTTGTTGCCCTAAGAGCATGAAAGTTATCTTCCAAATGAAACTTAAACGAATCATTCTTCGGAATCCAATGTATGCCTAGAGCTTTAGCCGAATCGGAATCATTATCTAGTAACTTTTCCTTGCATTCAGAAAAATTCAAATCGGGGTGATTTGAAAACCATTTAGTCAAATTAAAACCAGCTGAACTCAATATTTGAATCACCTGATCTCGAATAGTTACAAGTTCTTGATAACTATCGGCGCCTGTTAGCAAATCATCAACATAGAAATCACTGCGAATTACATTTGCCCCGATAGGCAAAGTCTCTTTGTACAAATCGCTCAAATAAACAAGACATCTGATTGCCAAAAATGGCGCGGAAGATGTGCCATAAGTCACAGTGTTCAAACGAAAAACCTGTAGCGGATCAGATGGATTTTGTCTCCAAAGGATTAATTGAAAATTTCTATCATTCTCACCAACCAAAACTTGGCGATACATTTTTTCAATATAAGCAGTGATTACATATTTATGAAATCGAAAACGGATCAGAGTCGAATATAATTCTTCTTGCACAGTAGGCCCAACCATTAACAAATCGTTAAGCGAAATTCGTGAAGAAGTTCGGCTCGAAGCATCAAAAACTACACGAAGTTTCGTAGTCGTGCTCTGAGGTCGTAAAACGCACTGATGCGGAATAAAATAATGAGGGACATTCGGTATTTGAATGTCCGTAATAGACATGTGACCTAAGTCGATATACTCCTTCATAAAATCATGATACATTTTCCCCATATTTTGGTCATTTGAGAGTCTGCGCTCAAGCGCAAGAAATCGCCATTTGGCAGTATCAAAAGAAGATCCTAAAAGATTAGGATCCGATTTAAAAGGAAGTGAGACCATAAAACGTCCTGACGGTAAACGCCGTACCGAATCATTGAACATGTCCTCACATTTTCGTTGCTCCTCACTATAAATAACTGTTGATTCGTCCGAACATTTTTCCAATTCCCAGAATTTTCGAACAATTGAGTCAACAGTTTCCTGGTTTTCAATTGTATTGCAAAGATGGTACATATTTGAAACCGAGCCCTTTGACTGATTGTGCCTTCCAACCACAATCCAGCCAAGAGAAGTTTTTTGAAGAACTGGAAGACTCGGATCAGATCTTATCTGCCCAACGCACAATAGATCAAAGAAAATTTCACCACCAATCAATAAATCAACCCCTTGTGGTACATCAAAGCAAGGATCTGCCAATTCAATATTCTTCGGAATATTCAATTCGGATCGCGGAATCCGACGATTAGGATGGCAACCAGATATCTGCCTTAATATCCAAAACTCCGAAAAGAATTGGGTAGAATTAACCCTCGACATTACAGATATCTCGACACTTGATTTAGAAGATGTACTCATGTCGTCAACACCATTCAAAACTAATCTGCCTCCTTCTCGTTTTACTCTAAGTCTCTGTGCAAGTTCCTCGGTAATCATATTCGATTGAGAACCGGAGTCTAAAAGAGCCCTAGCTAGGATATAATTTCCAGAACTTGTTCTCACTTTTACCACAGCTGTGGCTAGAATAACATTTTTATTCACGCATGCGTAATGCACCGAAGCGTGAGAACACGATGGCTGCTCCGACATATAATTCACAGATGAATTTTGAACAGTAGTTGCACCTTGAGACTCTGAACTGTAGCGATGCAGAAGTTTATTGTGTGCACCATTGCAAACTCTGCACTTTTGAGCACTACACTTCGCTACGGTATGACCCTTTCTAAGACAATTTATACACGCAGGCACACCTTTTACAAAGTCAAACCTCTGAAGAACTGGCACTGCGGCAAAAGAAGGGCAATTATAAATATTATGCTGATCGGATTTACAAAATAGGCACTTATTAGCAGATTGTTTAGAAACCGAAAGAGATAGTGATGTCCTAATATGTTTCTTAGGCACATTGTCGTTTTTATTCCTAGAAGGTTTAGGTCTCGAACTTGACGATTCATCAGCAGCAATATGCTGATAGCGTTTGTTCAAGACGGCCTCACAATCAGACCACAATGGGAGCTTTTCGAAGTCAAGCTGTTCATCCCATTTGGATTTAGTGATTGGATCAACTTTTGACATCACTAAGTGAATTATAATGGCATTAGAAATCTTCTTATCATCTCCAATAGAAAGAAATGACTCATAAATAGCCGTAACAGTATCAATCATGCTTCGCAAAGCAGTAGCCGAAGGTTTAGTGATCTCAGGAAGATCAAAAAGTCTCGAAATATTATCGGAAAATATCAAACATTCATTATCATAAACCCTTTTTAAACTGGCTAATGCTTTGGGGTAATTCTCCTCGCAAACGCGATAAGCTTGGACCGTACCCAAAGCTTCATTGGATAAGCATGATAGCAAATGATTGAACTTTTGAATATCCGTTAGCATCGGATCATTGTGGACCAAATCTTCAAAAAGGCTTATGAAATTTTTAAATTCACAATATTTCCCACTGAACTTAGGGAGTTTAATATTTGGAAGCCCAGAATGATGTCCTTGCATCATAAAAGAAGTTTCAGGTAAACTGGTTCTTCTATTCTTGGCCTGAAGACTCAATAATAGAGACTTCGTGTTCACACAAAGATCTTCAAGTTCATTTCTGTCGCTATTCTGAGGATCCAAATCATCCAATTGCGACTGATACTCCATTGCCTGAGTGATATGATCTTTTAGTATTTCCAAACGACATAGGTATTGATTCATCCCAGTCAAGTTTCTGAATCCAAAGTTCTTGAAGCAACATTTTGGATTTAGTTACAATTGGGCATACAAGTCCGAGAGGATCAAACAACCGAGAAGAAACTGACAAAATGTTTCTCTTTGTTGCCCTAAGAGCATGAAAGTTATCTTCCAAATGAAACTTAAACGAATCATTCTTCGGAATCCAATGTATGCCTAGAGCTTTAGCCGAATCGGAATCATTATCTAGTAACTTTTCCTTGCATTCAGAAAAATTCAAATCGGGGTGATTTGAAAACCATTTAGTCAAATTAAAACCAGCTGAACTCAATATTTGAATCACCTGATCTCGAATAGTTACAAGTTCTTGATAACTATCGGCGCCTGTTAGCAAATCATCAACATAGAAATCACTGCGAATTACATTTGCCCCGATAGGCAAAGTCTCTTTGTACAAATCGCTCAAATAAACAAGACATCTGATTGCCAAAAATGGCGCGGAAGATGTGCCATAAGTCACAGTGTTCAAACGAAAAACCTGTAGCGGATCAGATGGATTTTGTCTCCAAAGGATTAATTGAAAATTTCTATCATTCTCACCAACCAAAACTTGGCGATACATTTTTTCAATATCAGCAGTGATTACATATTTATGAAATCGAAAACGGATCAGAGTCGAATATAATTCTTCTTGCACAGTAGGCCCAACCATTAACAAATCGTTAAGCGAAATTCGTGAAGAAGTTCGGCTCGAAGCATCAAAAACTACACGAAGTTTCGTAGTCGTGCTCTGAGGTCGTAAAACGCACTGATGCGGAATAAAATAATGAGGGACATTCGGTATTTGAATGTCCGTAATAGACATGTGACCTAAGTCGATATACTCCTTCATAAAATCATGATACATTTTCCCCATATTTTGGTCATTTGAGAGTCTGCGCTCAAGCGCAAGAAATCGCCATTTGGCAGTATCAAAAGAAGATCCTAAAAGATTAGGATCCGATTTAAAAGGAAGTGAGACCATAAAACGTCCTGACGGTAAACGCCGTACCGAATCATTGAACATGTCCTCACATTTTCGTTGCTCCTCACTATAAATAACTGTTGATTCGTCCGAACATTTTTCCAATTCCCAGAATTTTCGAACAATTGAGTCAACAGTTTCCTGGTTTTCAATTGTATTGCAAAGATGGTACATATTTGAAACCGAGCCCTTTGACTGATTGTGCCTTCCAACCACAATCCAGCCAAGAGAAGTTTTTTGAAGAACTGGAAGACTCGGATCAGATCTTATCTGCCCAACGCACAATAGATCAAAGAAAATTTCACCACCAATCAATAAATCAACCCCTTGTGGTACATCAAAGCAAGGATCTGCCAATTCAATATTCTTCGGAATATTCAATTCGGATCGCGGAATCCGACGATTAGGATGGCAACCAGATATCTGCCTTAATATCCAAAACTCCGAAAAGAATTGGGTAGAATTAACCCTCGACATTACAGATATCTCGACACTTGATTTAGAAGATGTACTCATGTCGTCAACACCATTCAAAACTAATCTGCCTCCTTCTCGTTTTACTCTAAGTCTCTGTGCAAGTTCCTCGGTAATCATATTCGATTGAGAACCGGAGTCTAAAAGAGCCCTAGCTAGGATATAATTTCCAGAACTTGTTCTCACTTTTACCACAGCTGTGGCTAGAATAACATTTTTATTCACGCATGCGTAATGCACCGAAGCGTGAGAACACGATGGCTGCTCCGACATATAATTCACAGATGAATTTTGAACAGTAGTTGCACCTTGAGACTCTGAACTGTAGCGATGCAGAAGTTTATTGTGTGCACCATTGCAAACTCTGCACTTTTGAGCACTACACTTCGCTACGGTATGACCCTTTCTAAGACAATTTATACACGCAGGCACACCTTTTACAAAGTCAAACCTCTGAAGAACTGGCACTGCGGCAAAAGAAGGGCAATTATAAATATTATGCTGATCGGATTTACAAAATAGGCACTTATTAGCAGATTGTTTAGAAACCGAAAGAGATAGTGATGTCCTAATATGTTTCTTAGGCACATTGTCGTTTTTATTCCTAGAAGGTTTAGGTCTCGAACTTGACGATTCATCAGCAGCAATATGCTGATAGCGTTTGTTCAAGACGGCCTCACAATCAGACCACAATGGGAGCTTTTCGAAGTCAAGCTGTTCATCCCATTTGGATTTAGTGATTGGATCAACTTTTGACATCACTAAGTGAATTATAATGGCATTAGAAATCTTCTTATCATCTCCAATAGAAAGAAATGACTCATAAATAGCCGTAACAGTATCAATCATGCTTCGCAAAGCAGTAGCCGAAGGTTTAGTGATCTCAGGAAGATCAAAAAGTCTCGAAATATTATCGGAAAATATCAAACATTCATTATCATAAACCCTTTTTAAACTGGCTAATGCTTTGGGGTAATTCTCCTCGCAAACGCGATAAGCTTGGACCGTACCCAAAGCTTCATTGGATAAGCATGATAGCAAATGATTGAACTTTTGAATATCCGTTAGCATCGGATCATTGTGGACCAAATCTTCAAAAAGGCTTATGAAATTTTTAAATTCACAATATTTCCCACTGAACTTAGGGAGTTTAATATTTGGAAGCCCAGAATGATGTCCTTGCATCATAAAAGAAGTTTCAGGTAAACTGGTTCTTCTATTCTTGGCCTGAAGACTCAATAATAGAGACTTCGTGTTCACACAAAGATCTTCAAGTTCATTTCTGTCGCTATTCTGAGGATCCAAATCATCCAATTGCGACTGATACTCCATTGCCTGAGTGATATGATCTTTTAGTATTTCCAAACGACATAGGTATTGATTCATCCCAGTCAAGTTTCTGAATCCAAAGTTCTTGAAGCAACATTTTGGATTTAGTTACAATTGGGCATACAAGTCCGAGAGGATCAAACAACCGAGAAGAAACTGACAAAATGTTTCTCTTTGTTGCCCTAAGAGCATGAAAGTTATCTTCCAAATGAAACTTAAACGAATCATTCTTCGGAATCCAATGTATGCCTAGAGCTTTAGCCGAATCGGAATCATTATCTAGTAACTTTTCCTTGCATTCAGAAAAATTCAAATCGGGGTGATTTGAAAACCATTTAGTCAAATTAAAACCAGCTGAACTCAATATTTGAATCACCTGATCTCGAATAGTTACAAGTTCTTGATAACTATCGGCGCCTGTTAGCAAATCATCAACATAGAAATCACTGCGAATTACATTTGCCCCGATAGGCAAAGTCTCTTTGTACAAATTGCTCAAATAAACAAGACATCTGATTGCCAAAAATGGCGCGGAAGATGTGCCATAAGTCACAGTGTTCAAACGAAAAACCTGTAGCGGATCAGATGGATTTTGTCTCCAAAGGATTAATTGAAAATTTCTATCATTCTCACCAACCAAAACTTGGCGATACATTTTTTCAATATCAGCAGTGATTACATATTTATGAAATCGAAAACGGATCAGAGTCGAATATAATTCTTCTTGCACAGTAGGCCTAACCATTAACAAATCGTTAAGCGAAATTCGTGAAGAAGTTCGGCTCGAAGCATCAAAAACTACACGAAGTTTCGTAGTCGTGCTCTGAGGTCGTAAAACGCACTGATGCGGAATAAAATAATGAGGGACATTCGGTATTTGAATGTCCGTAATAGACATGTGACCTAAGTCGATATACTCCTTCATAAAATCATGATACATTTTCCCCATATTTTGGTCATTTGAGAGTCTGCGCTCAAGCGCAAGAAATCGCCATTTGGCAGTATCAAAAGAAGATCCTAAAAGATTAGGATCCGATTTAAAAGGAAGTGAGACCATAAAACGTCCTGACGGTAAACGCCGTACCGAATCATTGAACATGTCCTCACATTTTCGTTGCTCCTCACTATAAATAACTGTTGATTCCTCCGAACATTTTTCCAATTCCCAGAATTTTCGAACAATTGAGTCAACAGTTTCCTGGTTTTCAATTGTATTGCAAAGATGGTACATATTTGAAACCGAGCCCTTTGACTGATTGTGCCTTCCAACCACAATCCAGCCAAGAGAAGTTTTTTGAAGAACTGGAAGACTCGGATCAGATCTTATCTGCCCAACGCACAATAGATCAAAGAAAATTTCACCACCAATCAATAAATCAACCCCTTGTGGTACATCAAAGCAAGGATCTGCCAATTCAATATTCTTCGGAATATTCAATTCGGATCGCGGAATCCGACGATTAGGATGGCAACCAGATATCTGCCTTAATATCCAAAACTCCGAAAAGAATTGGGTAGAATTAACCCTCGACATTACAGATATCTCGACACTTGATTTAGAAGATGTACTCATGTCGTCAACACCATTCAAAACTAATCTGCCTCCTTCTCGTTTTACTCTAAGTCTCTGTGCAAGTTCCTCGGTAATCATATTCGATTGAGAACCGGAGTCTAAAAGAGCCCTAGCTAGGATATAATTTCCAGAACTTGTTCTCACTTTTACCACAGCTGTGGCTAGAATAACATTTTTATTCACGCATGCGTAATGCACCGAAGCGTGAGAACACGATGGCTGCTCCGACATATAATTCACAGATGAATTTTGAACAGTAGTTGCACCTTGAGACTCTGAACTGTAGCGATGCAGAAGTTTATTGTGTGCACCATTGCAAACTCTGCACTTTTGAGCACTACACTTCGCTACGGTATGACCCTTTCTAAGACAATTTATACACGCAGGCACACCTTTTACAAAGTCAAACCTCTGAAGAACTGGCACTGCGGCAAAAGAAGGGCAATTATAAATATTATGCTGATCGGATTTACAAAATAGGCACTTATTAGCAGATTGTTTAGAAACCGAAAGAGATAGTGATGTCCTAATATGTTTCTTAGGCACATTGTCGTTTTTATTCCTAGAAGGTTTAGGTCTCGAACTTGACGATTCATCAGCAGCAATATGCTGATAGCGTTTGTTCAAGACGGCCTCACAATCAGACCACAATGGGAGCTTTTCGAAGTCAAGCTGTTCATCCCATTTGGATTTAGTGATTGGATCAACTTTTGACATCACTAAGTGAATTATAATGGCATTAGAAATCTTCTTATCATCTCCAATAGAAAGAAATGACTCATAAATAGCCGTAACAGTATCAATCATGCTTCGCAAAGCAGTAGCCGAAGGTTTAGTGATCTCAGGAAGATCAAAAAGTCTCGAAATATTATCGGAAAATATCAAACATTCATTATCATAAACCCTTTTTAAACTGGCTAATGCTTTGGGGTAATTCTCCTCGCAAACGCGATAAGCTTGGACCGTACCCAAAGCTTCATTGGATAAGCATGATAGCAAATGATTGAACTTTTGAATATCCGTTAGCATCGGATCATTGTGGACCAAATCTTCAAAAAGGCTTATGAAATTTTTAAATTCACAATATTTCCCACTGAACTTAGGGAGTTTAATATTTGGAAGCCCAGAATGATGTCCTTGCATCATAAAAGAAGTTTCAGGTAAACTGGTTCTTCTATTCTTGGCCTGAAGACTCAATAATAGAGACTTCGTGTTCACACAAAGATCTTCAAGTTCATTTCTGTCGCTATTCTGAGGATCCAAATCATCCAATTGCGACTGATACTCCATTGCCTGAGTGATATGATCTTTTAGTATTTCCAAACGACAGTCTATCTCAAAGGGATTGAATGATATCGTTTTCTCTACTATAGAGGTACGAATTCTTGAAATACTTTCAATCACTTTAGCCTTCCTCTGTATCAATTTCGCCAAATCTCCCGATACAGGAGTATCTTGGTGTTTTTTACCACCAGCCATATTGAGAAAAGACTTCAATAAAATATAAAAATATCAATCAAAATAAAACGGAAAAATTTCCGAAATTTCGCGAAACCCAATTTCCCAGGAAATTCGCTATCCGCAACAAATATAAGGTTTAACCTTGAAATAAGTGTGTACAATTCAATAAAAATTGACAAAATACACAGCGCTCGAAAATAAATTTGTACTTGTGAGTTTTCCAAATGGAACAAATGAAGATTGTTTTACTAATTAACGATCTTCCGAAATTTAAACAAATTATTTTCGGAATTGGTATTTCAAATAATTTCTTTCCAATAATTTAGGAAAAGAAATAAACCAACACGCAATTTAATAGTACCTGTATGGAAAAAAATATTTAAAAAATTAGGTTTCGGTAATTGTTTATCAACACACAATTTAATTTTACGAATATAATAAGTTCGATAACTCACTACACCGTAAATTAATGTTTAATCAACACCGCGCTCGATTTGATCACAATAAATTTCACGAAATTTATCTCACCGGCAAATTAATTCCACCAACAATATTCAATTTACAAATGAACTTCAACAAAAAATAATAATTCTGCATTAAATTCTATTTTAGGTTGCAACTATTCTTAAATTTCACCAAATTTATTTCAATGTTATCACTTTGTTTCAGTTATCAATAAAATATCCACGATAAAAAATCAATAAACCTCGTTTAAATCAGATAAACCACTTAACCACCCTTTGGTAACGTTTAATAAACAAATATTTTACCAAGTTTCTTGTGAAAATTGTTGTAACAATTGTACATATAAATAATTGTAGTAATTATTTAAATTTTCACTCACAATTGTTGATTCCTTAAAATTCCCAAATTCATTAATTTACTGTACGACACGCACTACGGTGTAAGGAACCCCTATGTGGTTAGTCAGGTAGCACTAAATGGTTTGTTTATAGTGGCCACACAAAACGATCGTTTTGAGTATGGCAGCACGGATCGAAACAACAGATGTTCGATAACAAAAACAAATTTTAATGTGAAAAAAAAGAAAGCAAACAACAAAAGAAATAAAGAAAATTTTATAATTAATTTTTAATTTTGTGGAAAAAAATTAACACTAGCGAATTTAATTCAAAATCAAATGCGAAATTAATTAAAATGCCGACGGTTTGTGTGTATAAAATAAAAGCGCGTAATTAATTCGGTGTGAAAATACAAATTTAAATAAAATTGTGTTACGTGTGTGTATGTGGTCTTATTTATGTATGTAGCTAACACCCCCGCACTTTTTACTTCACTAACAAGGCGTTTATGTTTGTAAATAAAATAAAAATATTTTTTAATTTCAAAATGGAAGCGTATTTAATAATTTTGTGTTTGTACTCGCAATTGAGCGGAAAAATTAAAATTTCTGAATAATTTACAGAAATCACTAAAATCTGATTAATTTACAGATTTTGGGCTAAACAAACACAAATATTTTTTACGCTTTTACCTCAGTTTCTGATAATCCAGAATCACTACTCCCCTGGTTATGATGAGGGCGGCAATCACGACAACGGCAACGGCGAGGCATGTAGCAGCAAATGGAGTTTCCACAAAAAAACTAAGTTAAGTCACTAACCGACAACTATTTTGCGATTTATTTTATTAAAAGTGGAACGAAAAAAAATTTCGCGCACAATTATATGTTTATACCACCAAGACGTGTTTTTATTTTTTGCAATAATTTAGCAAAAAATAAATTTGTAATAAATTAACAAATTTTATTTAATTATATTTTGAAATAATTTATCAAAATATATCACAAAAAATTTTTAAATTAAGTCCGTGCTCGGGCGCCAAAATGTTATTCCTTAATAGTTTTTAAGGATTTGATA
Organism: Leucophora obtusa; assembly: GCA_949987735.1. Classification (NCBI taxonomy): domain Eukaryota; kingdom Metazoa; phylum Arthropoda; class Insecta; order Diptera; family Anthomyiidae; genus Leucophora; species Leucophora obtusa. The sequence continues at coordinate 173,186,724 of OX465298.1, forward strand.
AATTTAAAAAAAATCTAAATTTATCACTTCAAAAATGGTGGGCAAATTTAAAAATTTTAACGAAAAAAAGGGGGTAAGTAAAACGCGTCTTGTTGGTTTTGTATATAAAATTCAACTATTTATTGGTAATATATTTCTTCTTATTGTATGTTTTCCTTTATTTTCAGCAATACCGTTACAATTAACATTGTGACTAAATTCATTAAAAACAGGATTGCCAAAGGAAATTATATTGTCCATTTACAGCTAACATTATGTCTATATAAATTCATGTTATGACATAAGTTCTTAAATTTTGATTTTACTTTAATTATAAACCTTTAGTTCAATAAAACGTTTATTTAAAAAACAATTAATAACAATGTGTTATTATTAAAAAAAGAGAATAAAAAAGTAAGTATAAAAAAAGGGTAAAAAAAATATTTTAGATAAAAAAAAACCAAATGGAGAAAACCATCAGGCCAAAAAACTCCATTATGTTCCAACAGTATCCAAATAAGGAAGTTTAGAATCACGTTCCTTTTCCATGGTAAACTTAATATTAGAATTAAATCCATTTAATGCTATCAACATATTATCAATTGCATTTTCAGAAATGACACAAAACAGATCATCCACATATTTAGTCATTATCTTTGGCCTAACATCAAGTTTTTTAATACAAGTGTCCAATAATTCTTCCATAAGTATATCAGCCACAATTGGAGAAGCAGGGGATCCCATTGGGAGTCCTTTCTGTTGTAAATATATCTTCTCACTGTATTGAAAGTATCTATTATCCTCTATACAAAATTTCAAAATACGTAAAAACAAGCCTTTTTCAATAGCTGTATATTCCTCAATAACATTCCATTTTTCCTTTATAATATTTATCGCCAAATCAACAGGAATACTTGGGAATAAAGAAACTACATCAAAAGAAACTAATTTTTCATCATTTCGTATTTGTTTGTTGAATAATCTATTCCTAAATTCAAGTGAGTTCTTTACATTGTATTTAGATTGTTCCGTAATCTTCTTTAAAATGTTAGTAATGTATTTACAGAGTTCATAAGATGGAGAATTAATAAAAGAACAAATTGGTCTCAATGGAAATTCTTCTTTATGAATTTTAGGTAGTCCATATAATCTAGGTGCGGTAGCAATATTAGTCTTAAGTTTAATTTTCTCTGTATTTTTAATAATTTTCCTTTTAAAAAGTTCATCAACTAAATTATTATTAATCTTCTGTAATCTACTCGTTGGATCCCTATTTTGTAAATTATATTTTGTAATATCTCCTACTATATTGTTCATCCTCATATCATAATCTTTTCTCTTTATAGCTACAGTTGTATTTCCCTTATCAGATCTCAATATAAATAAATCCCTATTCTTTTTTAAGAAAATTTCTGCTTCCTTTACTTTATCCAAAATGTATCTATCTCTATTTGTCAGGGTCATTCTATTCAAATGGCTATTAATTACATTTGTCAATCTATTTCTAGCTGTTTCCTGTTCTTCCTTATCCGGTATTGTCTGTATACAATCCTCTGCATCAGTTATCATATTTAACTTCGGAAAATCTTCTCTTCTAACTGGTAATGCATGTTTGTGTCCTAATGAAAGTATCCACTGTACGTCTGTCGGAATATCTACGTCAGTCTTATTAATAAACCATTTCTTATTAAATCTAATTCCTAACTCTTTCCTTTGTATTTCCCTTAAACATTCAAATTTCCTTTTATGAACTCTTCTTACCTTTTCATTAAATGATGTTGCAATTATCTCTTGATATCCTAAAAAGTCTCTCATTTCAGGTTCAGTTAAATATCCCTCTAAATCACTTTTTATCAATTCTATTTCCCTTTGAAAATGTTTCAGTAATTGGTGTTTTTCTTGTAATGTTAATCTTAAAATTTTGTTGTGTAAATCTTGCATATAATTATCAATATTTCTCTGAATTGCCAAAAGTCCTTCCATCTTAAAAATATTTGATACATTCTTTGTAGAATTTGAGATGAATTTTGGAATAATTCCCGCATTTCAGCAACGTATCAAGAAAGTTATTGTAGATTTTACTTTGATAATTTTATCCCTTATTGTCTTGAATTTATTGATTAATATCCTAACTTGTTTGTTCTTTTTTGAATTGTTGTAATTCATCTTTTATTTTGATATCTTATGCTCTTGATTTTGTAAATTTTTTTTTTGTCGTTTATTTAACCTTCTTTTTCAATTTTTAATTTCACAATTTTCTTGAGCGTAAGGTTTGTTTTTTATATATAAAAAATTCTTTATTTTCGATATTTCGCTACTCCATTGTGTAGCATCTTCAGGAAATAACAATTAAATTAATAAATTATAAACAATTTGAAAGTTTGAAAAAATTTGAAAAGCATTTGTCAAATATAAATTGTATGTATACATTTATACCAGTAAACAAAGTCTTTGGTATAAAAGTATAACAAACAAAAATATTAATAATTAACAATAAAAAATGTATTAATATAATGCATTATAAGTTAATGTAATGTGTGCTATTTCTTTTGTATTAAATATCTATAATTCTGTGCTACATTTTCAGTATCTGCCTTAAAGTTAATTCTATTTGTTGTGGGTGTATTAATTATCTGTAACATTTCTAATATATAACGACGTTTATAATTATGTTCTGTGTTTAAAACTGATACATTTTCAAAGTCAGGATAGTGATTTAAACTTGAACAATGAGAAGATAATGCTGTCTTTTGTGAATTAATATGTCTATATTTCTGATCTGATCTATGTCCAGCTATTCTAGTTCTCAATTTATTCTTCGTTGTACCTATATATACCTTGTCACAATTCTCTCCGTCATTTCCACTACATGGTATTTTATATACTATATTTGACATGTCCAATTTCTGTATCCTATCCTTTGTCTTACTGTATAATTTATTTACTGTATTGTATGATTTAAAAGCTATTTTATATCTATTAGTATCTATTATCTTTGATTTCTCCAAACGTTCTGATATTTCCGGTACATAGACCATAGATTTTCCGATAGGATTAATTTGTTCATTAATAAATCAATATAAATTTAGAAAGAATAATAACACAGGAAATTTAATTGAACAGAAAATTTACAAGTCTATGGTCTATGTACCGGAAATATCAGAACGTTTGGAGAAATCAAAGATAATAGATACTAATAGATATAAAATAGCTTTTAAATCATACAATACAGTAAATAAATTATACAGTAAGACAAAGGATAGGATACAGAAATTGGACATGTCAAATATAGTATATAAAATACCATGTAGTGGAAATGACGGAGAGAATTGTGACAAGGTATATATAGGTACAACGAAGAATAAATTGAGAACTAGAATAGCTGGACATAGATCAGATCAGAAATATAGACATATTAATTCACAAAAGACAGCATTATCTTCTCATTGTTCAAGTTTAAATCACTATCCTGACTTTGAAAATGTATCAGTTTTAAACACAGAACATAATTATAAACGTCGTTATATATTAGAAATGTTACAGATAATTAATACACCCACAACAAATAGAATTAACTTTAAGGCAGATACTGAAAATGTAGCACAGAATTATAGATATTTAATACAAAAGAAATAGCACACATTACATTAACTTATAATGCATTATATTAATACATTTTTTATTGTTAATTATTAATATTTTTGTTTGTTATACTTTTATACCAAAGACTTTGTTTACTGGTATAAATGTATACATACAATTTATATTTGACAAATGCTTTTCAAATTTTTTCAAACTTTCAAATTGTTTATAATTTATTAATTTAATTGTTATTTCCTGAAGATGCTACACAATGGAGTAGCGAAATATCGAAAATAAAAAAAAAATTTTTTATATATAAAAAACAAACCTTACGCTCAAGAAAATTGTGAAATTTATAATTAATTTGTTTAAATTCAATATTTTTAAAATTTTTAAAAATATCTATATAAAAAAACGAGTAAAAAGGTTAAAGTCGGGTATGCCGACTATACAATACCCTACACCAGTCTGGTTAAAAGCCAACTAATGTTTGGATCCGAAATTCGAATGGGTTAAAATGGGACTTGTGTCAAAATTTTCTATAATGGGAGTCAGCGAACCAAATTTCATTAAAATATCTTAATATTTGCGATCTGCAGTTTGTAACCAAGCCAATTTTGGGGTGACCCTTATATGGGCACTAGGTCTAAACATGGACCGATTTTAACCAAAATCAATAGGCTTCGTCCTTGGGCCGACATAAGTCGGTGTACCAAGTTTCATAAAAATACTTTAATATTTGCGACCTGTAGAGTGCGCACAAGAATGCATGGACAGACAGACAGACGGACGGACATCGTTAAATCGAAATAAAAAAATTCTGAGCCGATCGGTATACTACAAGGTGGGTCTAGGACCAATATTTTTTGGTGTTACAAACATCAGCACAAACTTATAATACCCTGACCACGTAGTGGTGTAGGGTATAAAAATGGTGAGAAATTACTTTCTATGCACCTGTAAAAATAGTACTGAAAACAATATTGAATTGGAGTGCACCTTTTACACTTGTTTAATAAGTAAGCACTAGACTAGCAATCGTGAGGTCGCAAGTTCGATACTTTTGTAAAATAAAAAAAAATTATTTTTTTTGTAAATAATTTTTTTTTAACTTTTAGTTGCTGAAAAAGAGCTTCCTTTGCACTCGTTCAAAAAGTACTAAAAAAATGTTGAAGAGAGAGTACTTCTCTCCTATGACAACTCAATTTTAAAATCATTAGTAAATCTAGATCATCAATTATAGTGCTTTTTCTACTACTTCGGCATTTCTTTTTTGCTGTATGTATTAACAAATTCGAAACGGCTAGATCGCTTAATTTTTAAAAAATTGAAAATTTCTTTCCATATTTTATTCATATCATGTAGGACAAAAAATGCTTTAAGTTTGTCATTGATAGGATATTTTTTTTTAATCTGCACAATTGGTATGAAAGACCCCATATTCTCTACTACTCTCTAATTAAATACGGCACATTTCAATGCAATTAAATAAAAGAGAACATACATATATGTATATATTTAAGTCAATGTGATGAAAAGACGATTAATAATGAGAAAAAGGGTTTTCTTAACACACAAATTTCTAATTAAATATAATTTTGTAAACTCAGCAGTTAAATCACAACAGATGCGAATAAATATTAACATCTACACTAAGTAATACAAGTATGAAAAATACTCATTACCAGGGCAACCAGAAATATGTTCATCACATTTTTTTGAAACACATAACGATCATAATATAATTCTAATGATCATAGTATTATCCTAAAGGATGATAAAATCGTTGTCAGTGATCATAATGTGGTTAGTAAGAATTATGTTTATGATCACTAGAATCGTACTATAATAATTTTGTGTCTCCAACCATATTTAACAATATTTCCTTCTGTGTGTGTTTTTTTTTGCATATTTTGCTGTTATTAGCGTATTTCTGTACATATTGAACTTAAGAGCATATTTTTAAAGTTAAAACATATTTTATTTATTTTATTCATCTACAGAAGTCAAAACAATTCTTACAGACTACATATCGTCGTCGAAAATCCAAAATAACGTAATATCACTTTTTTTAATTTTACAGGAGAAGTAAAAAACATAAAATGAAAAATATTTCAGATATAAAAACAAATTATCGAATATGGACTTAAAACACAACAATTTTTAGACTTGATCAACGAAGTCTAAAAATTGGTAGACGTATGTAGTTTAACCTAATGAATCAGAAACAATAAAAAAAAACGATATTGATTTTTTTTGATGATACGTACTTTTGGATTTTCGACGATGATATGTACATTAAAAACTTTAGTTGTGAAACATAAAAATGTTAACATCAAAAATAATTTCTAAATCCTTAAACTTAACGTTAAAAAGGAATTCCCTCAATTTCGCAGTGGAAAATGATGGGATGAAAGCAGCGTGTAGATGAAACCACACAACATTTGGTGACATTCAATCTGATTCCATTTTCCATACACCATTTCGAAATGTTAATTAAATCATCTTTCAATTTCATGCAATCATCTAGGTGAGATATTTCAAAAAATATTTTCATATCATCCCCGAAAAGAAGACACTTGGAATATTAACATATTTGGCAATTCATTTATAAATATTATTAAAAGTAACGGTCTAATATGGTTACCATGTTAAATACCAGAGTAAGCCTCTACTAAATGTTTAGATGAAGAATTACCTACCGTAACATTCAACTTCCTATACGAGTAAAATATTTTAAAAGAGAGCAACAAATTACTAGGCAAACCAAGCCTACAAAATTTCCGAAATAAACTTTGTAAAAAATGACCTACTGTATTAAAAACTTTGGAAAAATTCGTATAAATAACACCACAATAGGACCACATTTTCATAGCGTTAATAACACAGCTCTACAAAATAAGACAATACTTATAAGTCGCACAACTTTGCAGTGGATTTAGGATAACTAGGGGGGGGGGGGGGGGTGCTGATTTCGAATCTGCAACCAGCTTATTCAAATTGCCTCTAAATTTTGCAAAGAATTTTACTTTTTTCCATTTATTTCACTTTTTTCAGATTATTTCAATAAAAAATTTATAATTTAGTAACTATAGCTTCGGAAAGAAAACTTTTTCCACAATTTAAGCTTAATTCCATGTCAAATTTTTCAAACTGAAGTCTGTTTCAATATCTCAATAACTTTTGCAAATATAGTTGCTCAAAATCAAAATTCTAAAATTTTTTAAGGTTTAAAAAATTTTTTTTTTAATGTAAGACGAAGTCCGATTTTAAATATAAAAACAGGGGTCTCCCATGGTCCTGATGACTGGCAACACCGGTTTTTAATGCAACAGATGGCTCTGACTGCTGTTTTGTTTAATCTGGCAATACTGTGTCATTTTATTGGGGAGCAGTGTTGCCCAAAAAGTTTTAGCTTATTCCCATTTTAAATGTTTAAATCCACAATGTTATACCCAATTCATTTTAATTTAAACAAAACTCAAAATAAAAGGAGCTAAGTTTGCATCGCTCTTAAGTTTAGAAAATTATTAAGAAATGAGTGAGCAAATTATATAAAATTGAATATTTTACGAAGAAATATTTACGTTTTCACTCGAACTCTAAAGTCCTCAAATTTTTGTTAAAATTGTGAAACTAAAAAAATTTTATAATACGAAAGGCAAATCACAATTAAGCTGAAATGTCACCGTTTCAAAATAAAAGTTCGAGAGAAAAAATTCTACACAATTTTCACACGAACTTCATTATGGTGAGAAGTATTTTTTTTCTAAAATTTGTAAATGTAGTAAGGTGTAAGTTCTAGGGCTCATAAACTCTTTTGAACATTAAGTTTGCATAAGTCGAGTTTACACGATACAGAAGGTACATATAGGGTTATATGAAAACCCCTGGTACTTTTTGAGCCTACACAAAATTTATTTTTTCTGCATGTAACAAAGAACTTTTTTTGATTAATTATTGAGCTTGGTTGCTTTTCGGTATTTCAAGATTTATAAATATTCAGAGAACATTTCTTCAATAATTCAAATATTTTGTAGAAATTTTGAAATTCTTTAACAGACCTAATTTGAAATAATATGCATATAATTTATACCAAAATTCTTCTTATTTTGGGCCTAAAACTAAATCTTTTAAAATTTACAAATTTTTTAATCTGTTCCCAAAAAGAAGTCGAAATCCCCAATTTGGACCCAAATCCCCTTACTTAACAACTCTGTAGAACCTCATCCTCCCTCGAGAAAATTTCCCAAAATAAAATCCTCATTTGACAAAATTTCCCACATGCTAGCGACATCTACAGTTTGCTTATAAATTTATCGATGTTGCAGCTCTATATTACATGTCTCTGTATAAAAACCAATTTTCATTCTCACACTCTTTGCAGTGTTGCCATATTTTCAAAAAATAATCCCTATATTAGGTTATGTTCAGAGATGGAAAACTTGAAAAGATTGAACTTTTTTCTTTAAAAAACCTTGTTTTTCATTAAATTTAATGATATTTACCGAACTTAAAATGAAAAAAATTAAAAATTTTTCTAAACCGAAACAAAAGCCTCTTTTCCCATCCCTGGTGTTTTTCACACATACACTACATATACACGCATCCATGTGAAGAAAATGTGAATGCATGTTCTCTTAAGTTTTAATTTAGAGCGAATCCGCGGTGCATTTTTTTTATTTATTTATTTGGTCTATGGACACAATAATTATCCTTACAGACTAGCAACTAGAACAATAGTAAATAACTTAAAATAACTTATTTAATAAAACTTTAAATTGAGAATGAGGAACAGTTATATCTAATTGATTACAATAATCATTAAATAATCTCAATGCTTTAGTTAGAGGTTCATTCAGTGCATAATTAGTTTTATGAATATCAATAAAGAAGAACTTATCTATAATCCTTAGGGATCTAGGAGGAACATAGATTTTAATTGAGTTTAATAATTCAAAGGAATCAACTGCGCCACAAATAATACCATGTATAAAAGTTAACGCAAAGTGTCAAAACTTCATTTGCCAAATCGATTAACCCCATAAAGAAAAATGAATGAGTCTCAATGACAAAAATGAGAAAATATTAAATATTGTTTTTTTAAATTCTTGTTAAATTATAAATTTTGTCATTTAGTAGTGTTAGTATTTATTATCAGAGTAATTTGTTTTGAATATTTTACAATTAGGAGTCAATTAAGTGTTTTGAAATTAAAGTTTTATAAAATTCTGAAAGTGGAGTTGATCGATTTGGCAAGTGAAGCATTCATATAAAAAATAGAAACACTGCCGAAGCCGCATGGTAGTATCTCTACCCTTAAGCATATTTGTGGTGCTTACAAGTGATACACTCACAATATTTTTTCCTTAAATTCAACCGAATATGTACATTAAAACAATTGAAAATAAGTTTGAAAAAAGGAATACCCACTTTTCGTTTAAAACAATTGAATTTTGCCATTTATTTTTAATTGTTAATTAGTTAACAGGCAAAGTCGATACAAATAAAAGACTTTTCGTTTATTTTAAAATTAATTATATTGTAATAATTGATTGTTTTTAACAGGAAATTTTTACTGAATATTTTAACTTGTGCTGAAAGTCCGTATTTTGTGTATTTTTTTTATTGAATGACTGACTGAAAAAGTTAAAATATATATTTCTTTGTAATTTAACAGCTTATTCAATTGAAACAACTATACCGCATTACTTTTTAAATAACTACTGAACTTTTATGGTAAAGTTATTGTGAGTGTATTTAGGAGCATATTTCTGGTTGCCCTGCTCATTACTAATTACTTCACAAGGTTTCAAAGGATGGCAAACAGATGATGATTTTCTTGTCTATTACAATCATATTTTGGAAAATAGTATATAGTGTGCAGAAAGTCAATATGTTGTTGGATTTGTATGCAATAGAAGCTAATTACAAGCATAATTTTTAAGATAAGCATGTACTAACAAAATCAAAGCAAATACATTGAAATGGAACTGAACAAATCTGGTATTTCTTTTTAATTTAATACTGCGCAATGGGACAGATTAAAAATATTTTGGAAATAATTACACTTCTTACTACCTGGTTAGATTGCCGTCAAACTTCACAGAGCCATGGACCTCACAATATAACCTTGAGCTTTGCCATTAGACGTTGACTGTTAAATATATTCGGAATTTTAGTTATATTTGAGTAAAATTTTAGTTAATAAAAAATAACAGTCATGCTAAAAAATTTCAAAGTTTTTTTTCGATATTTTTAATGCAAATAAAAATCGAGTCTTCTGAAATCAGCAGCTTAATATTTTTTTAGCAACTATTTCTGTTGATTTTAGCAGGATAAACTACTATTTGCATTCAATTAAATTTAACTTAAAAATATCAAAAATTTTTTGTAGATACAACAGTTTGTTTTTACTATTTTTAGTATACAAATATTTTGAAAAATTTTCTGCAAAATAATCCGCTTATTACAGCATTTTTTCTGCAATGTCATTTTAAATTAATTTTTAGTATCTTTTTCAGCTATTTTTATAATTTTATTTCTGTGGGTGTAGGAAGACCAACATCAAACACGGGTAGTGAACTATAATTACCCTCGAAAATGTGTTTGGTATTTTTCCATAATCAATTTAATAATACACATTATATGAGTACTACTACGATAAGAAAATTCGAAAATATTCGAAATTGGGTTATTATTTGTGTAATAATGCGGTTGTAGATATTTTAACTACAATTGCAGTTAATTTACTTAGTGCAAAATTTGTCAATGTTTTTGACAGTTATTTTTTAAACAAACTACAAAAACTACCACATTGTAGTAATATATATTTTATACAGTTGTTTTGAATTTTGTTACAAATAATTCAATTTTAAAGTGTCTGTGTACGAAGCAAACAAGTGTGTGTGTGTATGAAGCGCTTCTTTATAAATTTATAGTGAAAGAATATGAGAAGAACATATTTTCTCTTATGCCTTTAGTCATAAAACAACGCTAAAGACGAAAGACGCTTAGTATGGATAAAGGTTGTATATTTTATTAAATAATTAAAAGGAAGCCAAACGATAGTTCATCCCTCGTAGACGGACATCTAGAACAAAATCTTAATATTGAACAATAAAAGTGATATTTGGTGTAAATTTTGATTTCTGAATTTTAAATTTATTCTAGAATAAAATTAAGTTAAGAGTATTTACATAAATTTGTTTTTATTAAATTAATAATTTTTAAAATAATTTTTGTTTATGTTATTCTAACTACATTTGCAGTTGTTTGTACAGTTTTACAGTAACTAGCATCTATGTTGTTTTAACTACTTTTGTAGTTGATTTTACTACATTTGTTAGTTGATTTTTAACAGTTAAAAATAACTTCATATTGCAGTTGATTTAAATGCAAATGTAGTGTACACCTTTTTAACTGCAAATGCAGTTATTTCAAATGTAATTTTGAGTTGATTTTATCTACATAATTCCCTGAGTGTACTGTGGGCGTTTGAAATTTCATGACAATCTGACCAGCCAGTAAGAAATGGCTGAATTATTTCCAAAATATATTATTCCGGCCCACAGTGTACTACTACATAAGAAGCTTAAAGACGAAAGTTGAATTTTTTTTAGCTAAGATTTAAAAAAAACCACTCACTTGAGGTGTAATGAAGAAGTATAAACAATTTCCTTGAATTGGAATCTTAAATATTTTATTTCCAGCCCAGCAGTGCAAACTTTTAAAAGTCGCGTAGCATATATTTTATTAATTTTGCAGACTGAAAATAGCGGATTAAAATGGTGCAAATTTTACACTGTAAAATAAAAAAAATAAAAAAACCAAGAAGTTTGCTTTAAGATAATAGAAAACATACTTGGGACGAGTTAATTGAATGTACCAATAAATTAACAATTTCATTGGCATTATTTGATAAAAATGGTAATGAAATTTTTTGGCATTACAGTTTATCATTGCCAAAGAATTTGTTTTTTTAAATTGGCATTGTTCAATGCCTAAAACAATCAATTATAATTGATGAAAAAGCATTCGTTGTCAAAAATATTTTGTTTTCATATTAGAACGAATTTATAAAAAAATGCAGAAATTGCGTATTTCTTACATAAATATTCGCTAGTTCATTTAGTATGCATTACTAAGGGCTGTTCCATTTAGACTGCCACTGGTCAATATGCTTAATAAAACTTGATAGAAAGCGAATATTTATATAGCATCAAAACTAAAATTTTACGTTTTGGTTTTATTTCTATTTTTTTCCTAAACAGTTTTTTATAAACAATGTTTTTTTCTTCAATTATAATTGGTTGCTTTGAGGCATTGGTGTACATTTTATTACCATTGTTTGTTTTTTTTTTAAGTGGAAATTAAACTAAGATTCATCTTTAATTTTCTAAATGATCAATGAGGTGTTCTAACTGAGAATATTAAAATACATAAAATCAATGACCATTGAAAAAAATTTTATTGGCATTGAATTATAGAAATTCTTTGGCATTGACATCAAGTAATGTCAATGAAAAATTCCCAGGTATGATATACAATATTTTGAATAAAAAATATCCAATTCACTTTTAACTTTCAATATCGCCATTGCACCTTTCCATTTTTGGGGTTCTGTCCGAAATTATGGGGTTGTGTTCAACATTTTTATCATCATCCCTACACTCACAATATTTTATCGTTAAAAACAATATAAAATATATATTAAATTAATTGAAAACACAATTAAAAAAAAAGACTATTGATGTTTCATTATACTCAAACCATTTTGCTATTTATTTTCAAACATTGTTTAAACAATCCATAAAAGAAATAAAAATAATTGAAAAGCCTGCTAAAACAATTTCCAATTTTTAACTGACAAAAAGTTAGAAAAAAAAACGATTTGAGGTTTGTTTTTTCATATTTGAATTTTCAAAACACTACACACACGTTCATATTTTTATTGGCTATGTTTGTGTGTATGAGTAAAGAATTTTTTGTAATTTGAATTGAAATAATTTTGTATATAAAAAAAACTATTTTAACAAAAAAGAAAACCGAAAATATTTCGCACTTGATCAACAAGAGGCTATTAACTAGGGTATTCAATCGATTAATTGTTATTCGAATAATCTAAAATGTCCAAATTTCGAATAACGAATAATTCGAATAATTTCATACGATTAATCGATTAATCGAAATTGGTAGAAAATTACAAAAATGTTTAAAAAATATAAATTTTTTTATTAAAGTATATGTGCTAAAATCTTACAGCTTTTTTAAAAAATTATGATAAATAATTTACTGTAGGCTTGTACTAGGGATACCGATCCCGAAATCCCGGGATTGGTCTTGAAAAAATCCCGGGATTTCCGATTTCATTATTTGGTATATTTTATCTCTTTTTGTATTTGTTTTTATTGTTATATTCGACCTAAATCACATAAGTCTAATATCTTATTAAATATTATTAAAGAACTAATTTTTCCCATTCATAAATAATAGATTAAAATATATTATAGACTAAATAAATCTGAAAAAAACCTTAATAATTTAAAAACTTTTATTCAGCTGTGAATTTTTTGAAAATCGTAATTCAGCTTTTTTTAATTTTAACGGTCATGTTTTTCTTTATTGATGATTATACTTCATGCAAAATAATTTTGCCGAGCTTTCAGAAATCAGCAGAGGTATGTGATTAATATTTCATGTTAGTTGATTTAAAAAAAACTAATATTCACTAAATATTTCTGATGATTTCAGCAGAGTAATTTGTGTTTGCATTCAACTAATTTTAGCCAAATATAACTAAAAGTTTGTAGATATAGCAGTGTTTTAGCTACTTTTGGTTAAAAAGTTTCTTCAGGGGTAAATTGTAATTTGCAATTTGCTTAAATTTAACTCATAAGTATATTTCATAAATTTCGAAAATTTAAATTTTAGGTTTTGTTTAAAGTCAGATTTGAAGAATGCTGTAGTACTCCACTCTGAGTAAATTTTGTTCCTTTCTTTTTTGCAATTACATATTTTTTGTATTATGCTATCTCTATTTTACACACTCCACTCCGCATCGTGGAGTACTCCAGAATTGTGAATCCGGCTTAATTTGTTTATTTTTTCATACTACAAGAAATAATAAGTAGATTTATAATGAATTATTTTAATTTAAAAAATATGATGAAACAAGGAAATGCCGAAACCCCGAAAAATCCCGAACTCCCGAAGAATCCCGGGATCCCGGGATCCCGAAAAATCCCGGGATCCCGAGATTTAAACCAGTCCCGTTCGGCGTCCCTAGCTTGTACCTATCCGGATTTCATTCTGGTCTAAGAAAATAATTAAGGGACGACCTTTTAGAATTTCGAGAAATATTTATTAGCTTCAACTCAATGAGAATTTCTTGTTTTCAAGAAGGAGCGTTAATAAACATCTGAAATCCCAAATAAAAAACAAAAACAACATAAAGTTATCACAGTTTGCTTTGTCATCTTTCAAATTACTACTATGTTGTGACTTATCTAGTAAAGTAGTGGTATCCACTTAGGTATAATAAATTTTAAATATGTAATAAAGCTTGTTTAGTGAGCACTCTGAATTAATAAAATAAAATAAAGGGATGGAGGCACAGAAACCTAGAGGGAAAATCAATTCTCAATAGAATTTCTCTCTACATTTACGATTTTTATGTATCCAATGCATACGAAAGAGATACAAATTAATGTACGGGGTCTTATATTCTTTAAATATAATATGTGAAAGAGGGGACAGAAAAAATAAAAATAATGACAAAATCTGATCTGAATTATTACATCTTTTTTATTATTATGAATTTCAGAAGAGTTGCTGAATTTAGTTTTGTTCGTTTTTTAAATAAATCTGTTAATTTAAAAATTTTGTTCGATTAACCGGTTAAGAAAAAAACTCAAATAATTATTTGCATGATTAATCGATTAAAATAAAAAGCCGATTAATTGAATACCCTAGTATTAACTCAAAATTTTTAAAATTTCACTTTTTGCAAGAAAAACTAACAACATCAATATCTACCTACTGTAAAAATTTCAACGTATTCCGATTACTTTTGCATCTCGAAAACGACATTTGAGAACATTTTCGTGATAGTGTAGTGACTACCTTTATATCAACAAAAAGAATCGGAAAAATGGTATTAACTTAAAAAATAGATTTTTCGCAGTAATTGCAAAAATTTAAAAGAAAAACAATGTAAATATATTTTCAAATGGAATTTGCTTACTATGATGTATTCGAATTTTCAAATTCTCTTGAAATGTAACCACAAACAGTTTTGCACCTCTACAGAAAATTTTAAAATTTTCAGTTAATACCCTCTTGTTGATCAAGTGCGATTTGAATTTTTTATTTCAAAACAGAAAACAACGAAATTATTTAAATTATTTTTTCTAAAAACAGAAAACTAAAAATCGAACATTTAACTGA
Organism: Leucophora obtusa; assembly: GCA_949987735.1. Lineage (NCBI taxonomy): Eukaryota > Metazoa > Arthropoda > Insecta > Diptera > Anthomyiidae > Leucophora > Leucophora obtusa. The sequence goes on from OX465298.1 coordinate 173,201,733, forward strand.
AAATATCAACTCCTACAGACGATACGTATTTTTTTGTAGTTTGTTTTTCATTGACTTATAAAAAAAGTTAAACAATATGTTTCCATGTATTTTAATTGATTCTTCAATTGAAAACAAACTTTACATATTACTTTTCAAATAATATGGAAAATATATTGTGAGTGTATTTTTAAGCCGAAGGCCGCTACTCAAACAAGCTTGCCTAAGCGAAGCCGATTTTGGACATTTCACTCAAGAAGAGTGGATAACTCTTAAACCCTGTCAGAGGCAGTCACAGATCTGTATTGTTTCTTTTACACTTCAAAACAGCAAAATTGTTTCGTTCATAAAAATACGGTTAATATTTAAAATATATTCTTATTTGTACACTACAAAATAAATTTCATGTTGTTTCCAATTTTTTGTTGTCGATACATAAAAAACAAAAACTTTAATACAAGTGTTTGTCTCAAATCATTTCAAGTTTTCCCACAGGAATTTTCTTTTTTAAATATTTCCTTTCCCAGGTAAGGATACCAAATCCCTTCATTTATAATACATTCAATGCATTACGCTTAAGATAAAGTGACTAAATAAGACGAAGAAAAGCTCCATTATGTTACTGGAAGTATACAAAAAGCAACATAAGCGAAGTACGATATAACATTAACAACAACTGTCAGAGTTTCAAAGCTGGATTTTGTGGATATGAAGGAACATATAATATACTTCAAAAATAAACATTTCTACCTGCCATTCATAGTTTTATGTTGAAAGCAACGTAATCAGCTTATTGTTTAATGTTTTGATGGTGTTATTTCAAAACTATGAAATTTCTATATAAAATTTATTCATTTTTCTTTTTGTTCATGTGTGGTTAAAAATTGCTAATGGTGAAATATTTATTTAAAGTTTATTTAAGTATTTTGGAGTAACTGATTCGATTTAAGTTCAATGATAATTTTAGTAAATGAGGTTGTGAATCGTTAAGGCATGTGATGTCAATAAAATATCTTAAAATGATAATATAAATCAGTTTTTTTCGCTCTCTTGAAAACCTGTTAAAAAAACACATATCACTATTTGCAGGAAAGCCGACAATTTTTCTTTAAGTCTAATTGTAAATATTTGGGAGATGCTCTAAAATTAGTTCAAAGAAGAGACATATAATATAGAGATGCAACATCGATCATTTTGTAAACAAGCTGTAGATGTCGCTAGCATGTGGGAAATTTTGTCAAAGGAGGATTTTATTTTCATAAATTTTCTCAAGGGAGGATTTTTTTATGTCAAATAAGGTTTTACAGAGTTGTTAGGTAAGGGCATTTGGGCCCAAATTAGGGATTTCGACTTCGATTTGGGGACAGATTAAAAAATTTGTAAATTTTAAAAGATTTAGTTATAGGCCCAAAATAAGAACAATTTTGTTATAAATTATATGCGTATTATTTCAAATTAAACTCGATCAAATTAGGTCTGTTAAAAAATTTCAAAATTTCTACAAAATATTTGAAATATTGAAGAAATGTTCTGCAAATATTTATAAATCTTGAAATAGCGAAAAGCAACCAAGCTCAATAATTAATAAAAAAATTTTCTATTTTCGAAATACTGAAATTGTTACATGCAAAGAACTTAGAAAAAATAAATTTTGTCTAGGCTCAAAAAGTACCAGAGGTTTTCATATAACGTCTTATGTACCTTCTGAATCGTGTAAACTCGACTTATGCAAACCTAAAGTTCAAAAGAGTTTACGAGCCCTAGAACTTACACCTTACTAGATTTACAAAATTTATAAAAAGAATACTTCACCATAATGAACTTCGTGTGAAAATTGTGTAGAATTTTTTCTCCTGGAAATTTAATATACGACTTTTATTTTGAAACGGTGACATTTCAGCTTAATTGTGATTTGTCTTTCGTATACAATTTTTTTAGTTTCACAATTTTAACAAAGATTTGAGGCCTTTAAAGTTCGAGTAAAAACGTAAATAGTTCTTCGTAAAATATTCAATTTTATTTAATTTGTTCACTCATTTCTTAATAATTTTCGCAACTTAAGCGCGATGCTAACTTAGCTCCTTTTTTTGAGTTTTTGTTTAAATTAAAATGAATTGGGTATAACATTGGGGATTTAAACATTTAAAATGGGAATAAGCTAAAACTTTTTGGGCAACACTGCTCCCCAATAAAATGAAACAGTATTGCCAGAAAAAACAAAACAGTAGTCAGCGCCATCTGTTGCATTAAAACCGCTGTTGCCATTCATCAGGACCATGGGAGACCCCTGATTATACTATAATATCAAATGCAATGGAGATTTTGTGTAATGAATTTTTTATTCGTTAAATTTAAAATAAGTCTTTTTGCTTCGAGTACTCTAACACAGGGATTTACAGCAATATTTTTTTATATATAAAACATTTTCATCGAATTACCTTTTCTTTTTTTTATAATATCAAACAACTTTTTCACTTAACTCATCAACAGCATTCAGGCCTAAACATATTTGCAATTAATTTAATGTCATTTATTTCAATTCATACATGTAATTTGTCTCCATTGTAATCTTTTGTATTGTTGTAAATATTGTAATGTATGACAATTAATTTCCCAAATGTATTAATATATCACATTTTATTTAACACTCACTCCCAACCAGCAGAGTTTACCATGACGTGAAAACCAAAACAAAAACATTGTTCATGTTATGGTCTGGTGTTTTGATGTCCAAACATGTGTATGGTATAAGTCAAATATGGAAGAAGGAGAAACAAAATTTTGGTGTCCTAGTAAAATGAGAAATATAAAAGAATTACTTAGGCAATGATGATGAATTTACACATTTACACATTTCCAATGCAATAAAACTCATAAGTGTATCCCTTTTACTCTCAATATAGAACGGTCACTATAAATAAATTGGTTAAAAGTTTTTCATAAGTAGAACAAATTTTAATTTGTAGTTACAGTTACACATTCTTTTACATCAAACAATTTAATTTTTTGTTTTAACTCAAACTTTTATGACAGATTTATGAAAACAAAAAACTTTTTGTTTCAAGTGTATGACTTTTGTATGTAGGACAAAATTTCAGTAATAAAATTAAATAGTACTATGACAATGCTAAAGTGGGTAAGGATGTAACAGGAGGGGTAAATGAAATTGGAATGACTATGAATATTCCACAAGTTGATTGATGACCGGTTGTCAGTTACAGATGACATGTGTGTCATTATATTTTTTATGTGTGTTTTTGGGCTTCGGTTTTTGGGTGGAAATTAAAACATAAAACACTGTGATTTTTTTAACTTTGGGATTTGTTTGTGGTTCTTATTTAAATTGATTGCATTATGGTATTTCTTTTACAAATAATGACTTTATAATAACAAGTATTAGGTTTATGAATTTTTTAAAACAAATGTTTGCTTAAACTGATTAATATGTAGGTATATGCAATTAGATAAAAAATATTTTGTTAACTCCTAAAAGTATGCAATAAATTATAATATTTGATCGTAGAGTTTTAGTAGATCTGAAGATTCCCTACGGGAAATTTTAACAAACTGTCACCGAACTGGCCCCTTTATGTGAAATAGACTGGTCACTTTTACATGGCGTTGTCATAGGAGGTAGAAATTGACCCCTTGTGACATGTCACGAGACAAATCCTAGGACAGGTTACTGAATTCTCATAAAAAACGAAGTTCAGGGACCTGTCCTGGGATTTGTCTTGGACATGTCACAAGGGGTCAATTTCCACCTCCTATGACAACGCCATGTAAAAGTGACCAATCTATTTCATATAAAGGGGCCAGTTTGGTGACAGTCTGTTAAAATTTCCCGTAGGGTTGTTACAATGAGTGTTATTTTAATCGGTTTTAAGATCAATTATAATTATGTTTGTTTATAATTAAATTTACAAAAAAAAACTTTCCTAGAATCAATGGTTGACAATTAATGCATTTTCAAGTACTACCAAGTACTATTATCAGATTGCCTTTATGGGGTTCTGTTTAGATTACAATGTAGATTTAAGTTTTTGTATTTCTTCAAAATCCCTAGTAAATTGAGAAATTAGAATCAAACTCAAACATTTATCAGTTATTTTTTGTTTTTACAACAAATTTTATTTTTCTCTATGTTATTGTTGTTGCTTCTACCAAAGTTCCTTTAGTAGTAAAGCAAATATTTTATGTTGTATCTAACGTTTAAGTTTTTTAATTCTATTCATAGTTAGAATGAAAGCAAAGAACTTTTGTAACGATTACTTGTTAATCTTGTATTACACCCTAATAGTGCTGGTAAAAATATGAGTAGTGGGTATCGAGTATTTGTCTTTTTTTAACATTTTGAAAATAGTAAAAATTTTACATTAGGCTTATTCGTTTATTTACTATAATTTTCTACTTTTACCACAACTGTAAAAATTCAATAAGTAAACAAAATAACAATTTTAGTAAAGTTAGAAAGATTTCTTTTTCTCGTCTAGGGGCGTTATTAAACATTCCTTAGTCAAGAATGAAATTCGGATAGGGACCAGAGCTTCGAAAAACTTAATTCAATTTAAGCTTAATTCTCGAAAAATTAAATTCAGATTTTAAAAATATTCATGTACCATTCTCTTAAACCATTCGTAAAGATTTCATTCATAAGCTTCATTCCCAAAGCTTTAATATGAATTGAATGAATTCCTAACTTGAATCATTCAAATCGCATGTTCATTCACCATTTTACTAATTGAATGAAGAAATTTTATTACCATTCACTTAGTGCAGTGTAGTTTGAAACTAACATATAATCAAAACCAAAGCATACAAGCTGTAACAAAGCATACGATACTATTTATTTCTGTTAGATGAATTTTAAACGTTTTTCATTGTATTATGCTAATATTTCAGCAATTACATGCAAATTTAAATTTTTCATTTGATTAAGTGAATGAAAACAAGTCATTTTTCATTCACCTTTTTATTAAATGAATTCAAGTAAATTGGGTTGCATTCAGTTAGAATTCAATCAAAATATAATGAATTCATATAATTTAAAGCTATAGGGAATTAAGCTATCGAATTAATTCCATAAGAATGCTATTAAGGAATGAAACTTAACCCAAATTTCATTAATTTTTAAAAAGTGAATGAAAGAATTAAGCCTTTTAAACCTTTGATAGGGACATGCCTACAACGGATTATTTTTTACAATTTGTTAAATACGTTTGGGATTTTAGCATATTTAATTCCTTTAATATAATTATATCCTATTGTACAATATTTTATTAAAACTAATTTTTTTTACTAGGGTATACATTTTTATTTTATTGTCTTTGGAAACAGCTTAAATAGCCAAGATCTGTTACCAAATCTGGGCAGATCAGCTCATATCTGGCTACAAAAATCTCCCAGTGTTTCAGATCAACTTAATATGAAGAGCTCTGATACTAGTTGTGATTAGATCTAGTGTTAAAGTGTTTCACATTTACCTTATCTCATCATATATGATCTGATCTGGCACCAGATATAAACAGACTTCATCATGTCTAATTACACTCTACCTACACTGATAGAATTATCATCACTTCAGTAATGAATTTCTTCATAGTTTCAATGAAAATTGTCACTGGAACTCGTCCATTGAAACTTTTCATAGAATCTATGAAACATCTTTCATTAAAGTCAATGTTTATGAAAAGTTCATAAAATTAATGAAACTCTTCATAAAATGAATAAGCCAAAAAGCGTAATAAAATTGTAGCATAATTTACGGATGTAGAAAATATAGCTAATGAAAGAATTCATAAAATTAAAAACTTTCATAAAATTTTAAAATAAGCTTAATTCAATTAATGAAATTTTTTATTAATGTTTCGAAAAAATTAATATGATTTATAAAAAAAGTTCATAGTCCAAAATTAATAATAAAAAATGAATTTAAAAAAAAAATAAAAATTATAAAAGTTAATTCTCACAGTATGGAAATTAATGCACATTACTTAAACTCGGCCTTATGGTTACATAAAACTATTGTATTTGAGAATTAAATGCTTAATATAAAATTCTAAATGTATGAACATTTTTAAAAATTAATGAAATGACGATATTTTATAAAAAAATTTTTGTCGTTTATTTAACCTTCTTTATAAAAAAATTTAAAAAAAGTAAATACTATTAAACAACTTCATATATATAAAGAACAGTTTCATTAAATTTATGAAGATCTAATTTATGAAATTCAATGAATTTTTTTTAACGAAATTATGAAATTTTATGAAAGGTAATTTATGAAAAATTTTATAATATTAATTAAATATTATATACATAATGAAATTCTTCATTGATTCTACGAAAAAAATTATATGAAATTATATCAGGATAATTCTTTCAGTGTACAATACAATAAATATCAAAATTCTGACAATTGATTCTGGCCATGGGGGAGGGGGGGGGGGGGGGGGGGGGAATGTACATGTATCGGCTTTTATGGTAAATGTTTTACAGACAAACTAATTTTATCTAAATATCGACTAATTTTTATTTTTTTTAACAACTCTGATACTTAGAATGAAATTTACGAAAATTTCTGTAAAAGTGAAATTACCCAAAAAATTACACAAAAATGTCATTATTCAAAAATTATCCAACGAATGTGTAAACAGTCCCGGTTTTGAATAATTATTCAAAAAAGTGGCAACACTGCTATGTGGAGAAAATAGTGTATTTACTGTGATTTTCTTTTTTTGTACCAAAGATCGTGTTTTGATCACTATTACAATCAAAAAGTAGAGCTCAAAGTAGAGCATTTATTATTGCCGCATTTGTTGAATCCGTAGTCCGATCATATTTTAGTTGTACCTAATTTTGAAGCTTATGCTCTTTTCTTTAAAATGCATTAAACTTATTTTTAAGTCATTTTTGTCAAGGATAAAAAATTTTGAAATATTCTTGTTTCACGAATATCGGAAAATGTTTCTAATTCATTTTTAATTTTTGTCCTCAAATCAACCAGAGTGTCCTCTAAAACATTTAACTAATCAAATTTTTTATAGTTTTAAAAAGAGAACATAAAAATCGAAAAAATACCCTTAATTTACGAATGTCTAGAAATGCTTTTTCATTTTTGTCCCCAAATAGATTTTTTTTATGAATATTTTTCAAATATAGCTCAACCACATAATTTTTTTTTTATCAAAACCCGAGTAAAAAAAATTGATCTCGCGCAATATCTAATTATATCCAATTTGATATTGTTTAAGATCTGCTGTAATATCTAGCTGATCCAATTAGATCTCAAAATTGGGTGTATCCAATCATATCGTATTAGATCCCATTGTATATATGGGGATAAACTAAGATCAATTTATATCTCAAAATTGGGAGGTCCAGTGATATCTTTGGGGATAAACCTAGATGTATTTTGATCCGAAAATTGGCGGATCCAGCTATATATTTGCGGATATTTTTAGATCTAATTTGATCCGAAAAATGGCGGATCCAATTAGATCCAGCTATATATTTGGGGATAAACTTAGATCTAATTTGATCTCAATTTTGGCAGATCAAATTAGATCCGGCAATATATTTGTGGATAAACGTATATCTAATTTGATCCGAAAAAGTGGCAGATCGAATTAGATCTAGCTATATATTTGGGGATAAACTTAGATCTAATTTGATCCGAAAAATGGCACATCGAATTAGATCCAGCAATATATTTGTGGATAAACTTAGATATAAATTGATCTGAAAAATGGCAGATCAAATTAGATCCAACAACATATTTGGGGATAAACTTGGATCTAAATTTATCCGAAAAATGCCAGATCGAATTAGATCCAGCAATTTATTTCGGTATTAAAATGGCAGATCGAATTAGAAACAGCAATATATTTGGGGATTGACATCTAAAAGTATCCATAAAAATGACAGATAAAATTAGATGCCGCATTATATTTGGGTACTACGTAAGATCTCCATTTATGTGGGATTAAATAAGATCCCAGACATATATTGCCAACTGTTCAAAAAATAATAGACTGGCAGAGCACTGATTGTATAAAAATTACAATATTTTGTTAAAATAAGGTTTAAACTCAGAAGGTAACGAGTTCAATATGCATTTCTTTTACAAAATGAATTTCTTTTTATAAAATTAAAATTGTTTTTTCTATAAATTTTTTTACAAAATTATTTATTTATTTTTTTATTAAATTGAAATCTTTTTGACGCTCTACACCATTTCCAATTGTATTAATTGTTTTAAGATTTATCAATTGTATTTCAGAAATAATCAATTGAATTTCAGTTCTATCAATTGTGTTTCAGAACTCATCAATTATTTTTCACATTTATGAATTGTATTTCAGAACTAGTCAATTGAAGTTCAGTTTTATCAATTGTGTTTCAGAAATTATTAATTGTATTTCCGAAATTCACAACTGTATTTCAGAAATTATCAAACTGTATTTCAGAAATTATCAATCGTATTTCCGAAATTATGAAATGTATTTGAGAAATTTTTCTCTATTAGCTATGAAATTCTGAAATAGATTTCATTATTTCTGGACACAACTAAATAAATAAATAATTAAATTTGCGTAATATTGTAGTTTCTGAAGTGCAAATAATATTTTGTGGTATACAATTAAAATTTTCTAAAATACATTTAATAATTTCTGGAATACCTTTTTTCCATGCTTATAAGTTAGCTCGAAATGCTTTTATCATTCATTTAATTTGTAGCTATCACACATCTATAACAAGTCTCGTTAGATTAGAGTGTAGAGGTCTTGGCTGACAATCTGGTGGACTGGGTTAAATTTCATGTTTTTAAAAGCAAATATTAAAAAAAGTTTTCTCAATTTTTTCAAAAATGTTTTTTGAAATCTATTTTTTTGCCAAGATAGTTAATGCAACGTTCTGCCAACGCATAACCGACCATCGCCAACGGTTTGCCAGCATTGTATATTAACATTAATTAACACTATATTTTTATTTTTAGGAAATACATTTTTATTTTATTATAAGTTAACATTAAATAGAATTTTAGATAATGGTACCAATTTGTAGTTGTAATTATTATATATTAAATCGTATATTCATAAACATTCTATACAGTTAGACGAGGTTTATGGAACTATTTAACTTTATAAAGTGTTTATAAATTATAACTTAAATGTACATATATATATGTTAAATGTACGTGAACAAATTGTTCATATGGACCCACAAATTGTATCTCAACTGATATTGGAATTATTGTACCATTACCACCCGGTGAAAAATGTTCGTATATGTTCATATATGGTTTGCACATATATGAAGAAATTCAAAAAATGAGGTAACACCTAAGTATATGTTCATATATGGACATATATGAACAAATACATTTATTAAATATATGCGAATACATGCGAACGTTGCTGTCCTTTATTATAAGGTTGTACGATAGATATAAATTTATGTATGACATTCAAATTAGGCGCTACATAAGTTCCTTTTTTTATTCATGGCATTAAATATAACTCCATATTTATCCAAATATGAGTTCCTTTTACATATATGGAAAAATGTATTCTTCGAAATATGTTCATATATACAAGTCCCTTTTGCATAAATTGAATAACATATACTTTCATATTTGTCCATATATGAGTGCTATTTCCATATATGAAATAACAGATGCTTCCATAAATGTCTGTATATGAAATTTTTTCCATATATGCAATCACATATACTTCCATATATGTTCATATAAAATCCATATATGTTCATAAAAAATCCATATTTGTTCATATGTGTCCATACATAAACCATATATGAACATGTTTGAGCGTATATGAACATTTTTCACCGGGCATACATCAATATATATTGAATGATATACATATATTACAATATATGACACTGTATTATAAATATTGTTAATGAAGTAACATATCTGATAATATTTTTTATAGCGCCATACATAGTTTTACATTATTCAAATTAAACCATATATGGAATTGTATTCAAAATGTTGATGTGGTACCAAATTTGACCATATATTGTTTAAATTGTGCCATATATGACAATATATTGTTTAAATGATACCATATATGTCTATAATATTGTTTAAATGACACCATATATCAATATATATGGGACTATATATGGTAGCATATATTATCATATCTGCATCTGTATTAAAAATGTCGTTCATCAGGTACCATATATGAGCATATATTGTTGAAATGGCACCATATATGACAATATATGGTTTAAATGGCACCATATATGGTAATATATTGCTTAAATAACACCATATATAAATATATATGGCACTATATATGGTAGCATATATTATCATATGTGGAACTGTATTAAAAATATTGTTCATTAGGTACCATATATGGGCATATATTGTTGAAATTGCACCATATAGGATAATATATGGTTTAAATGGTACCATATATGATAATATATGGTTTGAATGGCACCATATATGATAATATATGGTTTGAATGGCACCATATATGATAATATATAGCTTAAATAACACCATATATAAATATATATCGCACTATATATAGTACCATATATTATCATATCTGGAACTGAATTAAAGATTTTGTTTATGAAGTACCATATATGACCATATATTGTTTAAATGGCACCATATATGATAATATCTAGTTTAACTGTCACCATATATAATTATATATTGTTTAAATGATACCATATATAATTATATATTGCTAAAATGCCACCATATATATTAAGATATAGTTCTATATATAACTATATATGCAATAAGATCAACCATGTTATGTAATATATAATTATATATGCCATATCTAATATTATGAAGGCCGATATCTAATTAGATGAAATTATATATGGCATAATATAAGGAAAATTTTTCGGAAAAAACGTCATATATAATTATATATGGATATACATAACCACATATCTAATTATATATTGTAATGTATGCCACATATGATTATATATAATTTTTTTTACTCGGGAAGTTTAAATTTTGATAAATTTTATAAAGATTTATAGCTGAACACTCTTTGACATTATCCAAAATATTTAATTTAATTTTATTCTATTCTATTTCTATATTTAAAACAATACCATTTTTTATTTATATAAAAAGTTTTGAATTTTAATTTATAAACTTGTATGTATAATGTATTATGTATTTTCTAACATTTTTAATTAAAATATTTTTTAGTTATTAATAAAACAAAAATATAAAGTAAACAAGTTTTAGATAATAAAAAATATATTAACAAATAAATTTTCATATACTCGTAGAGATAAAACAGATTCATACTGACAATCGAATTTACTGTCAATGTAATGGTTAGATTATGGAACCAAACTTTTCGGTTGGGATAACAAAACATCAGTTAAGGCTACAGCAACAGAACTGCGGTAAACTCAACGAAATTTTGAAGTTGTAATTGAAATATTCAGTTGGTGCATCCGTAACATTCGACTGGCACCAATGGTCTTGCAACTCTCTCAATATTTTTTATTTGAAAAAATATTAGGCGGCTTGGAACAGGAACGAACTCCGACTGGTTAATCAGGGATGGAAAAAGCTCACTTAATCGGGCTCTTATACCAAAAAATGTTAGATCGCTCTTACATATCTAAAAATGTAAGCAACTAAAAAATAGCTTCCTCTTTGGCTCCCCGAGTAAAAAAAATTGATCTCGCGCAATATCTAATCATATCCAATTTGATATTTTTTAAGATCTGCTGTAATATCTAGCTGATCCAATTAGATCTCAAAATTGGGTGTATCCAATCATATCGTATTAGATCCCATTGTATATATGGGGATAAACTAAGATCAAGTTATATCTCAAAATTGGGAGGTCCAATGATATCTTTGGGGATAAACCTAGATCTATTTTGATCCGAAAATTGGCGGATCCAGCTATATATTTGCGGATATTTTTAGATCTAATTTGATCCGAAAAATGGCGGATCCAATTAGATCCAGCTATACATTTGTGGATAAATTTATATCTAATTTGATCTCAATTTTGGCAGATCGAATTAGATCCAGCAATATATTTGTGGATAAACTTAGATCTAATTTGATCCGAAAAAGTGGCAGATCGAATTAGATCCAGCAATATATTTGTGGATAAACTTAGATATAAATTTATCTGAAAAATGGCAGATCAAATTAGATCCAGCAATATATTTGTGGATTAACTTAGATCTAAATTTATCCGAAAAATGGCAGATCCAATTAGATCCAGCAATATATTTGTGGATAAACCTGGATATAAATTGAATAGAAAATTAGCAGATCAAATTAGATCCAGCAATATATTTGGGGATAAACTTGGATCTAAATTTATCAGAAAAATGGCAGATCGAATTAGATCCAGCAATATATATGGGGATAAACTTGGATCTAAATTTATACGAAAAAGTAGATCTAGGTATATGTGACCTTCTCCGAGAAAAGGGACCTAGTGTGTCAAAAAACGGGTTTGGACTTAAGAGTGGATTCTGGTACCTAAAAGGGTGTAGAATAGGATGAAATGAGTTGAGGCACCTAACCATACGAAATCGCATCTCCCAACTGAAGGTGTGTTTAAAGTGATAATGCGTTATGAAACTTTAAATGCGTTCTTCTCAAAACTTAATTTTCACACACTAGGTCCCTTTTCTCGGAGAAGGTCACATATATATTTTAGGATTAAGTTGTATCTAACTTTATCTGGAAAACGGCAGATCGAATAAGATCGAGGATTATATTTGGGGATTACGTAAGATCTAAATTTATGAAAAAAATAACAGATGAAATTAGATCCAGTAATATATTTCGGGATTGCGTAAGATCTTAACTTTTTCAATAAGTTGCAGATCGAATTGAATCCAGTGATATATTTAGTGATTTGGTAAAATCTTAATTTTTCCTATAAATTGCAGATCGAATTAGATCCAGCAATTTATTTAGGTATTAAAATGGCAGATAGAATTAGAAACAGCAATATATTTGGGGATTGACATCTAAAACTATCCATAAAAATGACAGATAAAATTAGATGCCGCATTATATTTGGTACTACGTAAGATCTCCATTTATTTGGGATTAAATAAGATCCCAGACATATATTGCCAACTGTTCAAAAAATAATACACTGGCAAAGCACTGATTTTATAAAAATTACAATATTTTGTTAAAATAAGGTTTAAACTCAGAAGGTCTCGAGTTCGATATGCATTTTTTTACAAAATGAATTTCTTTATATAAAATTAAAATTTTTTTTTCTATAAATTTTTTTATAAAATTATAAATTTATTTTTTTATTAAATTGAAATCTTTGAATAAAATAATTTTATTTACTCTTTTTAACGCTCTACACCATTTCAATTGTATTAATTGTTTTTAAGATTTATTAATTGTATTTCAGAAATAATCAATTGAATTTCAGTTTTATCAATTGTATTTCAGAACTTATCAATTATTTTTCAGATTTATGAATTGTATTTCAGAACTAGTCAATTGAAGTTCAGTTTTATCAATTCTGTTTCAGAAATTACTAATTGTATTTCCGTAATTATCAAACTGTATTTCAGAAATTATCAATTGTATTTCAGAAATTATGAAATGTAATTTAGAAATTTTTCTCTATTAACTATGATAAACAATCAACAAGTTTTGAAATAGATTTGATTATTTCTGAAATACAATTAATAATTTCTGAAATACATTACATAATTTCTGAAATACATTTAAAATTTGTGAAATGCAATTAATAGCTTCTGAAATACAGTTAATATTGTAGTTGAGTTACCATTTATGACCATATATTGTTTAAATGGCACCATATATGACAATATACTGTTTAAATGGCACCATATATGGTATGTTCCCTATTTAAAAAAATAATATGGAGCTTTATATGGTAATATATAACTTAGAGTCATCCATGTACCATTTGATCCGAAAAATGGCCCGATAAAATTGTATCAGTTGTTTATCAGTTATTATCTAATTGCATCAGTTTAGATCTGACCTGATTAAATTATGTGTTAATCACATGAAATTGTATCTGATTTTTGACCTGATACAATCAGTTTAGGTCCAAATAGATATATTTGTATACAAAATTATATAGTTATATCAGTTTAAAACTTTGATACAATTGCATAAGGTAAATGTCGGATACAATTATATTTTATTTATATAAAATTGAACCAATTACGATCAAACCGATAAAATTGTATCAGGTCAAAAATCTGATACAATTTCATCTGATTAACACATAATTTAATCAGGTCTGATCTAAACTGATACATTTAGATAAAAATTGACAAACAATTGATAAAAATATATCGGGCCATTCTTCGGATGAAACTATATATTTATACAGATATAACTTAATCACATATATGACTATATGTAACTAGTTTTATTCGGGTTGTTTAAATGATACGATATATCAAAGTATATGGCATATATTATCATATCTGGAACTTTATTAAAAATGTTGTTGAAATAGCACCATACATCATAATGTATGGTTTAAATGTCACCACATATGGTAATATATTGTTTAAATGATACCATATATCAATATATATTGCACCATATATAGTAGCATATATTATTATATCTGAAACTGTATTAAAAATGTTGTTCATGAGGTCCCATATATGAGCATATATTGTTGAAATGGCACCATATATGGTTTAAATGGCACCATATATAGTAATATATTACTTAAATAACACCATGTATAAATATATATGGCACTATATATAGTATCATATATTATCATATCTGGAACTGTATTAAAATTTTCATCATGAGGTACCATATATGGCCATATATTGTTTAAATGGCACCATATATAATAATATATGGTGTAAATGGTACCATATATGATAATATATGGTTTGAATGGCACCATATATGATAATATATGGTTTGAATGTCACCGTATATGATAATATATTGCTTAAATAGCACCATATATAAATATATATCGCACTATATATAGTACCATATATTATCATATCTGGAACTGAATTAAAGATTTTGTTAATGAGGTACCATATATGACCATATATTGTTTAAATGGCACCATATATGCTAATATCTAGTTTAACTGTCACCATATATAATTATATATTTTTTAAATGATACCATGTATAATTATATATTGCTAAAATGCCACCATATATATTAAGATATAGTTCTATATATAACTATATATGCAATAAGATCAACCATGTCATGTAATATATAATTATATATGCCATATCTAATATTATGAAGGCCGATATCTAATTAGATGAAATAATATATGGCATAATATAAGGAAAAATTTTGTGAAAAAACGTCATATATAATTATATATGGATATACATAACGACATGTATAATTATATATTGTAATATATGCCATATATGATTATATATAATTTTTTTTACTCGGGTCGTTAAAAAACATAAAAATTAAATATTTAGATATTAGCAAATATTAGCAAAAAAAAAAAACATTTGCAAAAAGCGAAATTTTTGCAACAATATATTCGCTTGCAGAATGTCGATCGCTGATTACCTCTTTTACTTCATTTTCTGTACCAGTAAGCCTTTTTCGAATTCCGCTATTATTTTGCAATTTTTAACTGCGGTTTTTTTAAATATATAACCTAGGGATTAAATTTTTGTACCATAAAGTCTTTTTGCAAATTCCGCTATTATTTTTTTTTATTTTTATTTATTTATTTATTTTGGAATTCTATGCGCAAGACCAATGTCTCTTATTACAGTATAGAATTATAAATTTGTAATTTACAGTTTTTCGATATAAATATTATAAAAAAAAAAATAATTAATAACTTAATGCTAAAAAGATCAGACATTTTAATTTGACACAAAATACAAGTTTAAGAATAATAATAATAATAAAATTTTACAAATTTGATTTTCAAAAAAAAATAGTTATTATTAAAGATTATCCAACCAATCAAAATATTCAAAATAATCAAATTGAGAACAAATCAATAATGCTTTTCTTGAAATTTTGTGCGTTACTTATAATTTGTATGTTGTATAGGATTGAATTCCAAAGACGGATTGCATTTATGAAGAACTGCCAGCTGGAGATTAAGCATCGACGTTTGAGCGGAGTAATTCTTTTACCTCTATCGGAATTGGAAAAGTTAGATGTTTATATAAATGTTCAGGTTCCTTAGTGTAAATCACCTTATGTAGAAATATTAAGACTCTAGTTTTAAGTAATTTATTATTTTGCAATTCTTTACGTGCGTTTTTTTTTAATTTATAATCTAGGGGCTATAATACACATTTCAGACAACAAAGTTTGGTGGCTAGTTGCAAAAAAAAAAAAATCGCGAAAAATAAAATTTGCAAAAAGGATAAATTTTTTCATCAATATATTTGTTTGCAGAATGTAAATAGCTCATTGAGTTTTTTAATTAATTTTTTGTACCATAAAGCCTTTTTTCGCTTTCTGCGATTATTTTTCAATTTTTTAAGTGTGGTTTTTTTAAATTTATAATCTAGGTACTAATCTAGGTACTAATTTTATACACAAAAGTTTGGTGCTTAGTTTGTAAAAAAAAAATAAATAAATCCCGAAAAAAATATTTGCAAAAAGGAAAATTTTTGCATCATTGTATTCATTTGCAGATTGTTAATCGCTGATTGAGTTTTTTAATTATTTTTTTTTACCACAAAGTCTTTTTTCGCGTTCTTCTTATATTTTGCAATTTTTTAAGTGCGGTTTTTAAAATTTATAATCTACGGAGTATAATGCCCATTTCATAAAACAAAGTTAGGTGGTTAGTTGCATCGTTGGCAATTTTGGCATCGTTTGCAGAATGTAAATCTTTTAATTAATTTTTTGAACCCCGAAGCCTATTTTCGCATTCCGATATTATTTTGCAATTTTTTACATATGGTTTTTTAAAATTCATAATCTAGGGCTATAATACTATTGGAATAGTATAATTCCATAGTATAATTCCATTCTTGATTTTTATAACTAAATTATTATTTTCCATCCCTGGTTACAAACGATGTTTTGAGTCATACAAAGGGCGCACATAATGACCCTGCAAACATTTAAAAGATACCTTCCAAGAAGATATTAAATCGATATCTTCTATTTGTCATTTGAATGAAAATAATCAAGTAGTTTTTACTTTGAAATTGTCTTCCTTTTATCACTTGGAAGATAATTCGGCGATATTAGGAAAAAAATAATTCAAAAATTTTATCTTTAGTCATAACTTTTTATGACAATATTGCGGCAATATCACCTTTGTATCATTTGGAAGATGAAGCAAATTTGTTTGAAATCTTTTATCAAAAAATTAAAACTAAATTTGTACAAAAATAATCAAAAGATATATAGGAAATAAACTCGTGAAAAGTTAAGATTAATTGCGCGGGAAAAATCGGCTAAGATGAAATCAAGATAATTTATAAGTTGGTCCATAGATTACGTATGCAGATATTGTTTTTCAGGCTTAAATTGAATAATGAAAAAATTAAATGGTTTCTTTATTGTACCGGGAGTTTATTTAGCGATATCCCTTTTATCTTCCATATGAGTTATTGCTTTCATAGTGTATTGTTTTAGTATAACAGTTGTTTCCGACTGAGGAAACTTCCGGAATACGAAATTGATATTGCCGGCAATAAATGTTTTCTTTCTGGCGATATGTTCGGAGAATCTTCTTCGTATTGCCATGTTTGCTGGGTGAATTTGGTTTGAGTATGTTCCTGTTCCATGGCACATAATAGAACAAATGCTTTCTCAGTGATAGAGAGTCCCCCAATCTCTTTATTATGTATACTCTTTGCTGGCACTAAATAAGTCTGATTGCCAGCACGCACCGGTTTTCTGTGTGTATAAAAACTCTTTGAAAAAGAACAGGAAAAACGAAACTGAAGTTGTTTTGTTTATGAAAAATATAAATATTTAATAGTGGCAAAAAAAAAAAAATATAGGAAATCACTAATTTTTACTATTTTTGTTATAAAGGTAAAACTTCAATAATACACATACGATACATAGCGTATGAGTGATATGCATCAAATTATTTATATTACTCATACGACTTGGTAATAAGAAAACACTAGGGTGGGTCAATTTATTTATTTTGGTTTTAATTTTAGACCCATACTTTCTTAGGGTAATTTTTTAGAATTTTGTGTGGATTTCGAATTTAATATACGCCTGTCACGTTTTTTTCACCCGAACAATTTGACCAACCCTAATATATATAGGTATATATAAGGGTTGGTCGAATTGTAGGGGGCCGAAAAAATGTATAAAGACGCATCGCGATTATTGTTCTATGGTTCATTCCAAGAAACTTTTCCGAAGAAACTATAGCTCAAAAATGAACTTCGAGCCCCCGGATTAAATATTCAAGAATCGAGGCAAAAGAAAATTTTATTTCCTTTAGCCAAAAGTGTATGTGGGTTTTGTTTTTGGTCGAAGAATCCATTTCGTCGAGGCGATTTCGTAAATTTTTTTTGGGATTTTATAGCCTTTTTTGGAGAAAATTGACGAAATTGTTGTATAAATTGACGAATATTTGTCGTTTCTTCGGCAAAGTTTCTTGGAATGACCCATAAAACAAGAATCGCGATGCGTTTTTGTCGCCAGAAATTTGACCCACCCTAATAAACACACATACAATAAAATCTGCTAACCTAGAATAATTCTCCTAAAGTAGAATAATTCTATTTATTTAATACTAACAACAACCACCAACAACCAATTGTTCCACATTTTATTTTGGCTAAACTTCTGCTATAAACCCACAAATATAATAATACTTGATTTTGTATTTATATTTGCGGTCAGAAATTAAAACAAACAGTTTTAGTTGAGAGTACAATTCAACATTTTCAAATAGAACAACAAAAAAATGGAAAACAAATCTACTACTTCATAAAATTATAAATATAAACTGAAAAGTACTGAAAAGTACTAAAAATGTACTACCACATATTTAGTAGGTCCTACTATGCCATAAATCTAAATAATAAAATAAAAAAACAAACAGTTTTCACATAAAAAATACTTAGAAAAACACTAAAAATGTATAAAAATAACCATAACAATTAACACAAATAATAAAAAAGTTTGTTTTTTTTATATTGTTTGTTTTTGAGAGAGCTAAAAATGGCTACTAAAAATCATGCAATAGAAACTTCACTGTAGAAAAAACCCGTTGAGACTAATTGAATTTCAGTGCAACACTGGACACATCGTTTTTAACTTTAAACAAAAATAAAACTAAAACAAACACACATACTCCTAAGGGTGGCAGTTACTATTTAACTTTTAAATTTTTGTATACCAAAATTACTACATTTAACCTTATACCACATAATTAACATTATATCTCATAAATAAGTTATGACAATTTACCCGACAGAAAAGTTTAAATTTAGTTTTAGTTATATTTAGAAAAAAGTATGTAAAAATGTTTGCTAAAGCTACTGAAATTTTGTTAAAAGAACCCTGCAGAAACAACTGCTAAAATTTTTTTCAAACTATTATTACGACAAGAACGGTAAAAAATAAAACTATTAAATATATAAAATATTTGAGCTAAATTTTAGTTAATATGGAATGAAAATTTATCCTGCTAAAATCAGCAAAAACTTTGCTGAACGTTAATATATTTAAAATAAAATAAAAACGAGTATAAAAGTTAGAGTCGGGCAAGCCGTCTATTTTATACCCTAAACTAGTCTAGTTGGTAGCCAACTAATGTTTTGATCTAAAATTCGAATGGGTTGAAATGAACTTCTGTCAAAATTTGTCTATAGAATGATAAAAAAAATAGAACAAGGGTAAGAAACTTTGATTTTACCAAGTGTTAGGTGTATTTAAGAGAAAATTACGGGTTTCTGACAATGGATTCTGGTAGAGGAGAAAAAAAAAATACGCGTATGTCGGCGTTTTGGAAGATCACATCGGAATTTTATTTTAGGGGGGTTCAAGTTTCCCACCTTTTTCAAATATTTATTGTGAATCGGCATAGGAAACCATGTGAATCTTCCACTCTAGGTATGGAATGTGTTCTGTGAACTTATGTAAAACACCACGAGGAACATTTTTGTAGAACATTTTAACTCTCTAACTCTGACCATTTTTAAAAAGGTACAAAAAGACCGGTAATTTGAAGAGTTAGAGGGTTAAAATGTTCCTCGCAGTATTTTAAATAAGTTCGTTGAACATATTCTGTACTTAAAATGGAAGCTTCAAATGGTTTCACCCTAAAATTCAGTTTTGCTGGACATTTGAGAGCCAATTCTTAATAAGCCGAGATTAAAACTTAAACACATTTTAAGTTTTGACTTATTTCTGGTATTGAAGTTAAATTTTCAACATCGATGTTTTCAGAGACTTATAGAGGGGTTAAAATATTCCACAAAAATGTTCTTTGTAGTGTTTTAGATAAGTCCGCTAAACACATTCTATAACTAAAATGGATGATTCACATGGTTTCCTATGCCGATTCACAATATATATTTGAAAAAGGGAGGAAATGGTAATCCTAATATAAAATTTCGAAGTGATCTTTCAAACCTCCGACACACGTATATATTTTTTTGGTCTCCTCTACTAGAATCATTCATCAGAACACCGTAATTTTTTTTGGGGGACCTTTGTACGGCCACTACGTCTAAACATGGACCGATTTTAGGTAAAATCAACAGCCTACGTCCTCGAGAAGATATAAGACGATGCACTGAATTTCATCAAAACATCTTTGTATTTGCGACTTGTAGCGAGCGATCAAGCCAATTTTTGGGGACCTTTATGGGCACTATGTCTAAATATGGAGCATTTTGGGCGCTAACTCTAATATTTTTTGGTGTCACAAACTTATTATACTTTGTCCACTTTGTGGTGCAAAACCTGTTTTTTGTTCAATATTATTGGTGATTGCAAATGCTATCCCTTTTTATTAGTTGTTATACTTTATGGATCACTCAATTTAAAACCAGTTTCGATCTAAAATATAATGCAAACTGTTCTCGATAAAAATCTGAGTAAATGTAAATTAAAAGTTATGCTAATTAGATAAAAAAACCAAATCTCTACTAGAAAATGTCGTCCGAATGACATTTTTTGTATTTATACACTTAAAATAATACGTAAGTAGAAAAATCTGTCAAAACGGTTTCAAATCGATTTGACTAATTTTTAACAAATTTTTAGTCGAAACACTGATTTAACCAAATATTTTAGTTATCTTCATTTAATACAATACTAAAAATCTTCAGTACTTTAAATAAATTTGTGTGTTAATTTTCAAAATTATTTAAAATTAATTTTTAAGAACACATTCATTAAAATTTACAGAATTTATTTATAATATACATATAATATTTTAATGTTACTGTTATTACCCGGTAGATGTATCCGAATGTATCCGAAGTTTTAAAGATGGCGCCATTTCTTTCCCTCCCGATTTTTTAAAATGGCCCATATCTCGAAAACTACGAGAGATGGATCAAAATTGTACTTTGACCTAAAAAGTGCACGGCTTTGTGTTATAAAATTTGTTTTCGATTTTCAGCATGTGAGTTTTATTTAGAATAAGTGGCAAAACAATCAGCTTGGGTTTCTCTAAAATTCAGAAAAAATATTATCCCATATGCCTTATTGCCACCCTAATTAATATTCATACATCATATAAATGACTAAGGTAAACAAATAAACACTTATGACGAAAGAAGTAGATGGATGGTCAGAGTAAAGCGAGCTCTTACAGAAAGAGAAGTCATCATCACCACTATAATTTTATTGCAACCACTTTTGTTTGTTCATAAAGATATGAGTGTAAAGGATCCACTAGACTAAAAAACGAGTTTGTTTTTATTACGGTTGAAGTGGATAAAAAGTTGTATAAACAATAAAGCCAGTAAGTTATAATCGGTCAAATTGATATTTTGTTGGGTTGGGTTAGAGGTCCGGCTATAGCTAGTACTAAACTAAAGCCAAAGCCACAATACCGGTCCCGAATTTCTACTAAACCTGAAAAATTTCTACTAAACCTGAAAAATTCCCGAGATTTTTAAGAAATCTCATGAAAATCTCAGAAATGTGGAAACTTTTACAGAATACAACACTGCGTTTCGCTTAATTTGTCCAGTTTTTGCTCGAAAAATTGGCAATATCAGAGGTGGTGAAAGATGACGAAATTTAAATATGGCAACACTGTAATTGCGCGAGATCTTACAGTTGTTACAGTGAGGTTACATGATCAAGATTTTGCTTTCAAGTTGATAACACATACTGCTTGTCAAATTCAGTTGAACTTGAAGCTGTGACGTAGGCTGCATGCAACTTGATAGTCAATTTTGCTTTCAAGATGCCGTCATCAAGGAAAGAACTAAAAATGCTCGCCTCTGTGGGCTGTTTCCGCACTGTAGGCTGTTCAAAAAGACTTTATTTTTTTCTTCACATATTCCACAGACATTTTAATGTCAGCAGAAATCGGTTTTTTATTTATTTTTATTTTTAAATCATTCCGTCGATATACCGAAATATTCACATTCCGTATTTTATCAATCGTGTTTTATTGCGGCACAATATTTGTAAAAAGAAAAACAAATTTATAGGAAATTTGATAAGGTGTTTAAAACTTGACCGTCAAGTTTTCTCAAAACTTGAAAGCAAAAATTGATATCAAGTTGCTGTTCAATTTTTAAAATGTTAATGTGTTAGTAAAAAAGTGTGAGTGTATTAAAACTTGAAAGGAAAAAATTGATCGTGTAACCCCTATGTTACGTGCCATCTTAGAGTTTAATCACAACTGGGTCGATTGTCGACCGACGACAGCAAAATTCGTCACGATTAATTTAAATTCAGCGACAATCGATCGTTGACACTTGTTGACGTTTAGAAAAAAAGGAAAGGAAAACAAGAATATGGTTATATTTGTTTCACCACAATTGTTCACCAATTCAATTGGTCTTTCACTTATTCTTCTTGTTTTATATTTTATTGTATTTAATTTTGCTTTTTTGGGGTAAATTATGTATTTTAAATTTCAATTATATTTCTTCTGTCAAAAAACTTAATTTTTTGTAAACAAAGTACCAAGTTTTGCAGCTCTAATACGAATTTCTAACAACTCTGTTCTAATGGCAATCTTTAATTAGTTAAAAATATGGCAACAATTTGACACGAAAATAGAATAGATTCTATTACGACGAAAAATCGCCGGACGACATGGCGACATTTTCCTTCCCATGCAAAATATATGAAAAAGCAATTCTCGTTGTCGACCCAGTTGTGATTTATCTCTTATGGAGAGTTGGCGAACTTTGTTGAAGTTTTTTAGTTAAGTTATTTTAATTCGGGGGGTTATGATATATGTAAGGGAAAACTCATACATATTATTTTTTTAATTGACATTGCCGTCGCTGTGGATCGAAACCGCAACCTTCTTTTCAAAAGTCCAACACGCTAATAATTTTTTTAAATTTTTTCAGATTTTTCTAATTTTGTTTTTTTTTTTTTTAATTTTTGCTCTATTTTTATTATTGAGCTTTTCAATTCCGATTTTGGCAATTTAAAAATTTTGGCGTTTTTTAATTTATGCGCTTTTTTAATTTTGATTTTAGAATTCCTTTTAGTTTTAGCGATTTTTTAATACCAGTTTTTTAGTTTCTAGCCATTGTTTATTTGTTTTGATTTCAAGCGTCTTTTTTAATCTTGACCATTTTTATCTACTCTAGCGATTTTTTAATTTTCGGCAATTTTTTATAATGCATATATTTTTTTTTATTTTATTTTTTATTTTAGAGTTTTATTTAGTTCTAGAGATATTTTTGCATTTGTTTAATTTTGTCTTTAAGTTTTAATTTTTTTTGCGATTTTTTTTAATTTTAGCGTTTTTTATTAATTTAAGCGACTTTTTTATTACTTAACTATTTTTTTCATTTCTCTAGGAATGTGACAAATTTTTAGTTTTTTCTTTTCATTTTTTTATTGTTGGGTTTGAAATTTGCTGCAAATAATTATCAAAACAACTGTAAAACCAGTAAATTTTACTGTAATAGTAGGTAATTCTTTTGTTATTCGTGTAGCAAAAACAACTGTATTTACAGTCAGTTTTATTATGCCGTAGATAAGTTATTCTTGTAAGTAAAACCAAATGAATAAAACATTTGTTTTAATTTATTTTGTGGTTTATGCCCTGTTTAGACATAAAAGTAAATCTCATAAAAGTGGGATTAACTGCTTAATCGATTAAACACTATTTTAATCTTATTGATCAATAGTTAATCCAACTTTTAATGTCGTTACTATTTCTAAATGACTCTGTATTCACACTACTAATTGTATGCAACGTTGTTTTTATTTGCAATGACGGTTTGCCACACTCAAAAACACGCATACAAAGTCAGATCAAAATTAACGTTAAGACGCGGCGGCAAACATCCCTACGGGAAATTTTAACAAACTGCCACCGAACTGGCCCCCTTATATGAAATAGACTGGTCACTTTTACATGGCGTTGTCATAGGAGGTGGAAATTGACCCCTTGTGACATGTCACAGGACAAATCCTAGGACAGGTTACTGAACTCTCATAAAAAACAAAGTTCAGTGCTTTGATTCAATATAACGATTGGACAAAAATAGAAGGAGGGGAGGCAGAGTTCTGAAATTTGGTATACAGATATAGAACCCCTTAGTTAAGAAAAATTTTAATTGAAATTTAAAAATCTAATAGCTACATAAATGGACGTAAAATTACATAAAGTATCCATTGAGATGCACATAAAATTGGAAACGTTTGTGTCAACTTTTATCAAAATCGAAGCAAGCACTCTTAGTCCTGCAATATATCCTTTATTTTAAAATCTTTATAAAACCTGCAAAAATTATCCGATTGCGATGAAATTTAGCACGTGAATTGATCTAAGGCCAAGCCATATTTGTGCCAAATTTGGGGTAAAATCGATCCATTAATAAAAAAAATACCTTTCACAAAAATGGCGCTTCAAATGATTTTTCTAAAGCGAAAAAAAATTAAATAGGATTAAAATAGGAAACCATGTGAATCATCCATTTTAGGCATAGGGTATGTTCAGCGAACTTATGTAAAATACTATGAGGAATATTTTTGTGTAACATTTTAACCTTCTAACTCTTCAATTAAATGGAATTTTTTGGCCCCTTTTTAAAACGTACAAAAAAGACCGTCAGTTGAAGAGTTAGAGGGTTAAAATGTTCCGCAAAAATATATGTCATGAAATTCTACGATAAGTCTTTGAAGACATCAGCATTGAAAATTTAACTTATGTGCCAGTAATAAGTAAAAACTTAAAATGTTTTTAAGGGTTAATTTCGTACTTATTCAGAATTGGCGTTCAAATGTCCCACAAATCTGGATTTTAGGGAGAAACCATGGGAATCTTCCATTTTAGGTATATAATATGTTCAGCGAACTTATGTAAAACATTACGAGGAACATTTTTGTGGAATAATTTAACCCTCTAACTCTTCAACTTACGGGTCGTTTTCGTCCCTTTTTAAAAAGTGGCCAAAAAATTCCCTTTCATGTTTTACAAAAGTCCGCTTAACACATCCTATACCTAAAATGGAAGGTTCACATGGTGTAATTTGTGTAAAAATCATGAATTTAGGCATTTCAAAATATCCATTTCTTTTTACTTTGTGGCAAAAAATGGTAACTAATTTTTTAATGATCTATTTTACAACGGCATAAACTTACAAAAAAGGGGGAAACAAATATCTAATATTATATAATTTTTTTTTTACTCCATCAAACTTAAATAATTTTTGGATTTTCAACAAAAAAAATGTGTTTTTCGAAACAATAAAAAATAATTGCTTTGTCAACATATACTAATATCCATATTTTAATTTAACTTCAAAGATATTGAAGTAATTAAAAAACAAATCTTCGAACAAATGTTTAAAAAAATGTATTTTAGAGAATTATTTTCCTGAAACAATTAAAACACATTTTTCTGTTAAGTAATTTTTGCATAAAATTCTCTGAGTTTAGCGCCCTCTCTTGGAGGAAAAAGGTAATCACACCAAATATTTTTTTTTCACATTTGTTTGAGTTACTTTCTTATCTTTAGAAAAATCCTTCTTTATTCACAATTTGAGAAAAAAAAATTTTTTTTCGATTTTTGTACATGGGACTAAGCATAGTGCGCCGCCACTTTAGTATTTTAAAGTGACAGAATTAAACTTTTAACTGTCAAGTTAATTTTTTAACTGTCAAAAAATGCACGTACAATCGATGAAGATTAAAAAGTTGAATTAACTTTAATCAAGTGGATTAATTTCTCTGTCTAAACGCACTGTTAGTTTATTAACAGTCAAATGCAAAAAAAAAAAAAATTAAAATTTAATTTTGTTGATTCCAAATTTAAATCTATTTGTAGCTCGAAATAATTTGAATACATTCGATATAATTTCAATAAGTGCAAGAACTTATGTAAAAATAATAATACTTTAAGTTTATCATAGATATTTCAATTCAAATTGGACTTCAAGTAACTATAGTAACACACTAGAACTATTTTGAGCTAAGTTAGTAGATCTAAAGTTATTGCAAATCGAATGATCGACTTAAAGTATATTTTTTAATTGTAGATTCGAAGTCTATTGCCTTATTTAACTGTTTTTTTTTCGTTTTTTTCTTTTTACAACTCGCAAGGACTTTTAATAAAAATTGTGTTATTATTTCATAGAACGGTCATTGCCTCCTTGTTTTTATTCCAACTCAGTTAATTCTGTTGAATTTTCTGTTGTATTTTTCTACAATTTTTAATTGCCTCAATGCACCTACAATTGGCTTCATTTCAATGTGTTTTTATTTCGTTTGTTTTGTTTTTTGCTCCACTTTGCTTTAATATTTTCATTCACTAACTACTCCAATTTTTTTTTGTTCAACCACAAACTACCATCTCAACTTGATTACTCAGCTGAGTATCCGGTGTATATCCTTCAAAACTAAATGCACAGGTATATTCACATGAAATTTATGTTTGTGGGTGTTATGTGTCTGTGGCTTGCACTATGTTACCGTGTCTGTAGGCAGAAAACAAGATTCGTGCAACACATATGTGGTAAGACGACTATTTTTTTTTGCTGGTAAAATCAATAAAAATCCAATTAAAAATACATAAACCTGTGTAAGTGAGGAGTATTCCTATAGTAGTTTGGAAAAACAATGTAGAAAATTTTTACAGATTACACCTGGATTTAATTGGCCTTAAGTGAAATAGTAAAATTACAGTAACACTGATTTTTGTGGTTGGGTTTTATTTTGTGACTTCATAGATGGTTTAAAAAAAATTATAAAGGATTTTTTTATTCAGATATATGTGGACCTTATAACATCACAGTGTACAATTGGATTGATTCCGAAAAGATGCATAAAATCTACTTAGACCTTCTAAAATCATAGCTTCATGAGTATGGTTTTCTAAAGCATCTTTCACATTTATTTTATAAAAAATGGCTTTTCTCGAGAAAAGTCCAAATAGTCGAGAATCAATAAAGCCCTGTACACAACGGTCATCAATGAGCGCCAACGAACTCCTTTGCACAGTTCCAGAAGTTCCAATATGCGAGCTGTCGGACTTCATCTTATATTTAAAATTTTTTTCCAAAAAAACCTTCAAAAATTTTGAAATTTTGAGCGACTATATTTACAAAAGTTATTGAGGTATTGATACTAACTTAAGTTTAAAAAATAGGGCATGCAATTAAGCTTAAACTGTCCCAGAAAGAAAATTGGAAGTAATGCTTTACAAACTACTTCCCAGCAAAAATGTGGAAGCAGTAAAAACGTTTACTGCTTCCTTACTGCTAATTTTACCGCCTCTAAAAATTTATAGCTTTGTAAACAGCACAAACGAAAGGCCTAAGTAGATTAATTATTTACATCAATACAATGAGCAATACAATTTGATTGCTCAAATATTTTTGCGGTTCTTTTATTAAAATTTTTAAAATGCGGAAAAAAGTTATTTTCATGAAAATAAGAAGTTTTACTGAAAATAAGATACATTTTCTCTTCACGGAAAAATATGCAGGAATATTGTGCTTTTCAGAAGGCATGATTTTAAATAGTTGAAAAGCTTTATAATATGCACTTCCGAGAAGGCATGTATTATCGACATTTTAAAAGAAAAACAGGAGCACTAATTAAAAGCGGCGAATTCATGCCTTTTCGGATCTCGAAACAAGTGCTTTCACACGAGCTATCTCGAACAAAAATCAGGCATGATATCATGAATAATGCAATCGCTTCACTGCTCAACTTTCCCTGCTTCCAAGCAAGCAGTAATTTCTGCTGGGTTCTTTCACTGCTTCATAAGTATCCGTTAATGTATTTTTAATGCTTCTATAAAAGTTATTCTGAACAACTTCAAAAAATCACTTCTTTTATCGCTTCGAAAGTTTCCGTTAGTATATTTTTACAGCTCTTTTAGAATTACTTCTGAACAACATCCAAAAAATCATTTAAGAATTACTTCTGAACAACATCCAAAAAATCTCTTAATTATCGCATCTAAAGAGTAATTGCTCTAAAAGTGATCCTAGGAAGTGATTTTGGTATCATTTTGGCATTTCCAAACAGATGGTCGCGGGTTCGATTCCCGGCGGGAGCATTATTTTTTTAAATTGCTTTTTTATTTTATTAATTTTTTTAAAATATTTATAACTAGTTTGTTTTTTTAAATTTTAAATTTATAAAAATATGACCAGCAAAAGAAATTGCAAGTAGTGCTTTACAAACTGCTTCTTTTAATGCTTCAGAAGTATCCATTAGTGTATTTTTACTGCTTTTTTAGAAGCTGTTCTAAACAACATCAAAAAATCACTTAAGTATTGCTTCTAAAGAGTAATTGCTCTAAAAGTGATCGTAAAAAGTGATTTTGGTATCATTTGGCATTTTCAAACAGAGGGTCCCGGGTTCGATTCCCGGCGGGACCAATATTTTTTTTTTATTCATTTTTAAATTTTTTTTTATTCTATTAATTTTTTTTTAATATTTATAATTAATTTGTTTAAATTCAATATTTTTTTAATTTTTAAAAATATGTATATTTAAAAAAAATGGTGTGAAATTGACTTTTATGTACCTGTAAATATAGTACTGAACCCAATATTGAATTGGAGTGCACCTTTTACACTTGTTTAATAAGTACTTTTATTGAAGACAATAAGGAACAATATCTCGCATTAACAAAGTTGTGTTTTTATGCCAGTCAACTTTAATATCAAAGAATAGCTCAGCGGTAGAGAGCTAGACTAGCAATCGTGAGGTCGCAAGTTCGATACCCTTTGGCGGTATCGACAAAATTTAATGACAAAATTTTGGCTGAAGTACACTTTATGGGGCACCCCTCAAAAAAAAGTATGACCCCTTCTGGAATTAAAAAAGAACATTTTTTTTCTATATAGTGGTAAGGGGGCCGGGGCCCCCGGGACCCGCTTAAAATGCTTAAAATGCTAAGTGCTGAAATTAGAGGAAATTTTCTCCCGATTTCAAAAATGCATTTGGTTTCATGATCCATTTAAGTGTGGCTCCCACTAGATCCATTTAATACCCCCCGGGAGTCTAAAATAGCCACTTAATGTACTAATTATAAAGTATGGGTACTCAAAGGAACGGAATTTTTTTTAAGAATTCAAGCATGACCACAACGTACCAAAAAATTTTTACCTTTACTTACTTATTTCCTAGGTACCCACTTATTCCATCTTTGTGAATAGCCACATATTCCATGCAAGCGAGACTGTAATGACATCCAATGAATTTTTGGACATCGTAAAGAAAGGTCTGCTACTTACTTGCTTTATTATTAGGTAATGTCTGATTTTGCTGGCTGGTTTTAATTTCAATGGTAATAAAAAAAATTCTCAAGTAACTAAATCAGTAATCTACAATCACTATTCTAACTACAATCTCCTACAGTTTGTGTTAATTATATTTTATTTGATATTTAACTGATTTTCATTTAGTCCTTGACAACCAACAATGCAGGTGTTATCCTTAATACATCTGACGACAACAACTACTACAACTACATTAGGCTTTTTGTATATTTCTTGTTATTCAATTACGTTCATTTGTGGCTTTTGCTTATACTTATTGTGGTTATTTTTAGTTTTGTAATTTATTTTATCTATATTAAAATGTACAATAATAATACTGGTCCTTTGGAGAATCTCTGCTTAGGTCGATGCTTGTTGCGTTTTGTAAGAATTGAATTGTTGATAATGATATTGTAGTAGTTAAACCACGTTCAAAACCCCACATAATCATGGTGGTGTCATGGTGGTTAAATCTGGTTTGGTTTATAACTAAGTAGTATATATTTTATGAAAATATCGTTGTTTTATAAAATAGTAGAGGTAAAAAATTTATAAAAATTAAAATAATTTTTTCTTTTAAATTGAGAATTTATTAACTCTTATATGTTTAACTTCAATTGTTTCATTTAAATATGGTTCCCTTTGACATTTATTGATAAAATCGATTTTTTAACAAAACATATTTTTACTAAATATTGTATATTTATCAATTTATGTAAAATAAAAAGAAAACATTTTTCATATTATTACTGTCAATAAAAGGTAATTTGCATATAATTTCCCACTTTTCATATTATAAAATGAAAACGGAAATCAGCCTTAAGCTAACATTTATCATTGATAACATTTAAATTATTCAGAGAATAACAACAACATCTGTATGTACAATACAAATATGGTAAATATACAATACATAATATACGTAAATACCCAGCAAAAAATACTGCTTGCTTGGAAGCAGGTTCGTCAGGGAAAGAAAATAGTGTATCGCTTGCATTATTGCTGATATAAGGCATGATTTTTGTTCGAGATAGCTCGCGTGAAAGCTCTTGTTTCCATATCCGATATACGCTTCTATCATAGCTCCAAATAATGGCATGAAATCACAGCTTTTAGCTAGTAAATTCGGTTATCATTGTCATTCTTTCGCGCTTTGTTAGAGCGATAAAGTGTGGTAAACAAAACTTTATTGCCTTTTTAAACACACTATATATTCTCAGAAGCAGTAAACGAAGCAGAAAAGAAGCACTAATAATTTTTACTCAATTTTACCGCTTCCGAATTTCTGCTGGGTAAGTACATATATTAGAGTGGACCCACACATAATATAATGCATACAAGACTCCTGATGATTGCTTTGGTAAGCATGGAACTGCATAGCGAAAACCATTGGTTCTATGAAGTTTTATTTTTCAAAGTTTTTCTCTATTCTCTATTTGTTTATATTTTGAATTTTTTATAATATGAACCAGGGATCTCCCATGGTCCTGATAAATGGCAACACCGGTTTTTAATGCAACAGATGGCGCTGAGTGCTGTTTTGTTTTTCTGGCAATACTGTTTCATTTTATTTGGGGAGCAGTGTTGCACAAAAACTTTTAGCTTATTCCCATTTTAAATGTTTAAATCCCCAATGTTATACCCAATTCATTTCAATTTAAACAAAAAATCAAAAAAGGAGCTAAGTTAGCATCGCTCTTAAGTTCAGAAAATTATTAAGAAATATGTGAGCAAATTAAATAAAATTGAATATCTTACGAAGAAATATTTACGTTTTCACTCGAACTTCAAAGGCCTCAAATCTTTGTTAAAATTGTGAAACTAAAAAAATTTTATTATACGAAAGACAAATCACAATTAAGTCACCCTTTCAAAATAAAAGTCCTATATTAAATTTTCGAGAGAAAAAATTTTATACAATTTTTTTTGCGTAGTTCATTATGGTGAAAAGTCTTTTTTTCTAAAATTTGTAAATCTAGTAAGGTGTAAGTTCTAGGGCTCGTAAACTCTTTTGAACATTAAGTTTGCATAAGTCGAGTTTACACGATTCAGAAGGTACATAAGACGTTATATGAAAACCCCTGGTACTTTTTGAGCCTAAACAAAATTTATTTTTTCTGAGTCCTTTGCATGTAACAATTTCAGTATTTGGAGAATAGAAAATTTTTTGATCAACTATTGAGCTTGGTTGTTTTTCGTTATTTCAAGATTTATAAATTTTTGGAGAACATTTCTTCAATAATTCAAATATTTTGTAGACATTTTGAAATTCTTTACCAGACCTAATTTGATCGACTCTAATTTGAAATAATACGCATATAATTTATACGAAAATTCTTCTTATTTTGGGCCTAAAACTTAATCTTTTAAAATTAAAAAATTTTTTTAATCTGTCCCCAAAACAAAGTCGAAATCCCTAATTTGGGTCCAAATCCCCTTACCTAACAACTCGGTAAAATCTCATTTGACATAAATAAGCTTTGACAAAATTTCCCAAAATAAAATCCTCCTTTGACAAAATTTCCCACATGCAAGCGACATCTACAGTTTGTTTAAAAAATTATCCATGTTACATCTCTATATTATATGTCTCTGATATGAACCCTGATATTTTAGGTAAACTCAAAAAAGTTAAAACAAAGGTAATTTCAATTAGTTATTATTAACTGTTAGAAAATAACTAAAAAATACATTGAAAATAACATTGACGTATAACTTAAAAACGCGAGATTTTTGGCCATCGTCAGCTATGACCTTTTCCCATCTTTCTGGCACCATACGAATTCCGCGCCCTAAGAACTGCTCAGTTTTTGAGCAGAACTGTTCAAGCCAAGAACGAACCAATTTCGTATACCCTTTTCTAAAGAGAGGCGTATTGCAGTGCGAGCGCTCGAAACCACTATTTTCTATACATTTTTTAATCGGTCTTGCAACATAATATGTGGTTGTCATGTTGGAATATTACAGCTTCATGTCTGGTCGCTTATTCCGGCCGTTTTTCGGCAATGCTTGCTTAATTCGTATTAATTGTATTCGGCATAGGGCCCCTGTGATCGTCTGGCCCAATTTCAACACCTCATAATAGATGGACCCCTTCTGGTCCCACCAAGTACACAGCATTACCTTGGTGCCATGGATATTCGGCTTTGGCGTTAATTTGGTTGGTTGGCCGGGCTTCACATATGATCTCTTGCGCTTCGGATTTTCGTTGTGGATCCATTTTTCATTACCAGTAATGATTCGATGCAAAAATGACTTCTTTTTATAGTGTTTAAGCAGCATTTCGGACATGCAAAATCGTCTTTAACGTCTTTTGGCTTCAAATCTTGTGGTACCCAATTTCCTTCTTTTTGGATGAATTCTGCTGCTTGAAAACATACTGAAATTGCTGCTTCAGTCACTCCCAATGATATTGCAAGTTCCTCTTGAGTTTGAAAACAGTCTTCATCGAGTAATACCTCTAATTAATCATCTGCGAAGTTTTTTGGCTGACATGGGCGTCAGCCATGTAAAAATCACTACTTCTAAACAACACAACCATCTTTTGCACATTAAAATCGATGGAACATATTCAGTATAGGCTTCGGTGAGCAATCGATGAGCTTTAGCTGCAGTTATTTTCAAATTGAAGAAGTAAAGCAAAACTTCCCGCAAATGATGCTTTGGTGGCACAAAATTCGACATTTTCGAAGCGAAAAAAATTTTGTTGTTCACATTATTTTGTTGAATGACTAAGTAGGAATAAATGACGGGTGTTTACCCTTCAAAATGCCATATAAGTTATTAAAGACACAAACCACGTGTAAAAGAGAGCCATCGGTTGTGAATCCGCATTTTTAAGTTACACACCCAATAACAATGTCGTAATAACACACATTTTAAAACAGCTGATAAAATTGATTAAAACTACTGTTGTTACTGTGTTTCCTTTAATTTTTTATTTTTTTTTTTTTATTTTAAAAAAATATATATTTTTTTTTCATTTACAAAAAACAGGGGAATTCTTCATCCTACTTAAAATTTTCAATCAAAATTTCACACGGTTTCCCAGTTATAACGTTTTTATTCATTGGAGATACAACACAAGTTTCTGATTTTTATTTGCAAACTAAGAAAGCAAATGATTCAATTATTTCTTGAAAGCACTGGTTTTTCTGACTAGTAATTACAAACTTGTTATTAAAATAATCATTTTGAACCAGTTGAGTACTAGTTTAATACGATCTATGTAAGAACTGTTTAAAAAAATTACCTAAATTAAAATATGAGATTTAAATTTCTCATTTTGTTTAAATTTGTTTTTAATAAAAAAAGAGAGTTTGTAAACACTTAAATTTTGTTTGAGTTGAGGTTCAAATCAACTGGAACAATACTGGTGCCAAAGAGCCAGTCCAGAACTAGTTTGGTAAATTTCTCATAAGTAACAGTACAGCTTCCTATTTTTTTTTTCTAAAAATAATAATTTTAAACTATTTGTGTACACTCATAAAAATAAATCTGTAAAAATAGCAAGAAAAGTTACTAAAAATTAGTTAAAAATGATGCTGCAGAAAAAACTGCTAAAATTATCAGATTTTCTTATTAAATACTAGTAAAATGAGAACAGCAAAATTAAAACTGTTAAATTTACAGAATTTTAGAAATTTTTAAGCTAACTTTAGTTAATTAGAAAATTGTACTGTAAAATCTGCAGAAAATTTTGCTAAATATTTGTAGGCTAAAAATAGCAAAAATAAACCGTAAAATCTACAAAATTTTTACTATTTTTAAGCTAAATTTAGTCGAATGCAATTAGCAGTCTATTCTGCTAAAATCATCAGAAATATTTGTTAAAAAATTGTAAACAGCTGTTTTCAAAAGGCTCGATTTTTATTTGCATTTAAAACAAAAATCGAAAAAAAAAATTATTTAGCAAAATTTTTTCCTGATTTTAGCAGGTTAATTTACTATTCTCCATTTACAAAAATTCAAATATAACTAAAATTGTGTATATTTAACAGTTTTATTTTAGCTGTTCCTATATTACTAATATATAGCAGAAATAATCTGCTAATTTAACAGATTTTTTCTGCAGCATCATTTTTAACTAATGTTTAGTAGTTTTAACTAAAGTTTTTACGGACTTTTTTCTATTAGTGTACTAGTAAAAATTTCATTACCATTTAATGCTACTGAAATTTTCTGGCATTAGAATTTTTCCTACTAATGGTAATTACAATTGAGCAAATAAAAAATGACGATGGTTAGATTGCTTTGCATTTGTTGTTTTATAAAAATGGATCTCTCGGGATCAGTCCCGGACCTAGTCTATTGGTATTACCGGAGTGTATTAATACTCCAAAGGAGCAAACATTAATTGAAACTTGCAAAAATTTTGTGCGTTTTACTCTATCGCGCTTAGTTTTCGTGATACAGGCCATTTAGTAAAATGGCGATTTTATAAAATGGACCGTATCTCGAAAACTAAGCGAGATAGAGCAAACGCACAAAATTTTTTCAAGTTTCAAGTAATGTTCAC
Organism: Leucophora obtusa; assembly: GCA_949987735.1. Lineage (NCBI taxonomy): Eukaryota > Metazoa > Arthropoda > Insecta > Diptera > Anthomyiidae > Leucophora > Leucophora obtusa. Next base: position 173,237,137 of record OX465298.1, read on the forward strand.
GCTCTTATTATTCACATGAGGTAGGTCCGAGAGTGATTCCCAGGAATGAATTTTTATGAAACAGCCACAGGGTGACCTATTTTTTTTCATTTATAGGATAGTAGATATTAATACAGTATGATAATAAGAATTTCGCTCCCCGTTTTATTCCATTTCGTTCCCTGCGGCACATGTTCCAATTTCACTCGTTCTCCATTTCATTTCATATCCTTCCGATTTGTGCAGATGCTGCAATCCATTTTCGGAGTTTGTCAATTTGTATTATCAGGTTAATTGTGAAAAACAGAAATTAAAAATGTCACCCTGTTTCTGTTGTAGAAAAATGGACCCTTCCGGAGCTCTCTTGAACCTGGCTTACTTGTATTATAGGAGTGTATTAGTACTCCTCCAGAGCAAAAATATTGTCCATTTTGCTTTCGCAATTTTTTAAAATGCCCATTTTCAAGCTCGACAATGATTACGAGATCTTTAAATTGACGTTTACTAATGCCAATACTTTCTTATAATTAAGGCATTAGTAATCGTAGTGAATTTACTATACAATTGGCATTGGTAGTGAAATCGAAGTATTCCAAAGCATTAGTCGAAATAATAATGCCAAAAATTTCATTAGCATTAGTTTCAATTTAAGGCTAATGAAATCGTCAATTAATTTTTCCAAATTATTAATTAATATCATCTATGGTACTGAGTACAGCTTGCAAGAAGTCATGTAAATCACTTTGACCTGGTCATATCATTTCATCTCAGATAGGATATTTTTATTTCGAGAAGGTCAAAACATGTAGCGATGTTAACGATTTTCAATAGCAGCAATACAAACTTATAAACAAACAAACAACAAACAAAACTATTTTTGGAATTACGACCTGTAGTTAGCATAACTTCTCAGCATCACACTTTTCTAAAATTCGACATATTTAAAATTTCGTCCCACTCTATTTTATTTTCATACCACATTACTACAACAGTATTGATACTAAATAAAATTTATGCATTAAATTTTACCAACAAAAATTCAATTAAAAGTAAAAGTATTATACACTCAAGATTATGAGCTAGTAAAAGAATCTGCAAACCTGCCGCTAATTTGATTTAGCTAATTTTCAAAAACTCAAGAAGCCTTTCCCGTACTTCGCACATCCTTAGCTTTCTAGTGAGGAAATGTAAAATTAGGAAAATGTAACAGGAAAGTCGTCACTGACATTTCAAATATGGGTAAGCTGTCATCACCACTTCAACTTCTAAAATCTACTAAGACAAATTTTTACGTTTTTCCCATCCGCCCTACTTCCAATATTCAATTATTCTTTCTATCTTTCTTTTCATAGTTAATTTTATTCTATTCAAAATTCATAGTTTTTCGTTTGGTATCATACTCACCAAAATTCGAACCAGAAGCGTTGTGTTTGGTGGTTCATCGCCTTATCTGTTCATCTAAAACATAATATCGCAATAGCTTTATGAAGTTTCCTATATTCCATTTAAATTTTCCTATATTCAAATTCAGATTATGCCGATATGTTTTTAGTTTTGAGGTTCGCGGTTCATATCTCAAAAATATATTTTTTTTATTTTTATTTTTTTTTATGGATTTATTAAGATTTTATTCTGAGAAATAGATATTTAGTCAGCATAAATTATGAAAATGTTTTTTTGATAATGACAAATAGCCAATTAGTCAGCATGAGTTATAAATAAATTCTTGTGATAATGACAAATAGGCTGTTTTGTCAGCGTCATTTTTATCAAAGAAATAAAGAGCAGGAATTTCCTTAAGACATATTTAGTAGATGTGCGCGGCTGCTTACTTGTCACCCAAACGGCGCTGCTGATATTGCCTTTCAGAAACATTTTTCAGCTGGGAAATATTTTTAAAATCTTCGGAAAAAATTTAATAAAATCTGAACTACACCATTTCCAATTGTATTTCAGAAGCTATCATTTTATTTCAGAAATTATCAATTGTTTTTCAGCTTTATCAATACAAATACGGTAGCCGATATTGATTTCGGTTGTGATTCTTATCGTTTAAATTGGAAATGTTTAATTTTCTGTGAAGTTTACAGAGCTATTATTAATTTCTACTGACATGTTATTGTGAGTGCACCTAAATTTATTCTTCAATAAAATTCCATCCCATTTATCAACAATTTTTAAATGTTAGTAATTCAACAAAAATATGCCCTAAAGTGTTTTAAATTTTTTTTACCTAGGATGGGTAACTTTTCAAAAAAATAACCATAGTTTAACACTAAGCATTGTTAACTCAATATAAAATTTCACATCTACAGCAATTGCTAAGCACTAAGTTTTGGTTATTTAGAGATAAGTTAGCAGGCGCTACAACCAAATGTAGACGGCATTCATTCCTTATAACCAGGGCAGCGACTTTCATGCAAATGCATGTTTGTAGCCATTAATCCAAAAATGATTTTGACCAAATACTTTTCTGAATTAAAGAATTTGCAATAGAATGGCGTCGTTTTGTTGTTGCATATTTTTGCATATTTTGTTATATGGTAAATGCATATTTTTGCATATTTTGCATTTAAGTGCATATTTTTTTGCATATTTTATGATTTTTATTGTACATTTTGCATATTTTTTTATTAAATTCCATATTCTTGCATACTTTTTTTGAAAACTAAAAATAAGATTCAATGAAAAATAAAGAAAAAGAAGAATTTACAAACCTTAACGCAGTACTTAACCAGAAGGAAAACATCAAGTTGTCATCGACTTTAGACATTTATATTGGATTTAATTTTTAACCAAATGCTGTCGAGTAACAGATATGAGTTTTAAAAGTCGATAAATTTAAAGTGCATTTTTTGGTTTTAAGCGTTTATTTTTGGATCTTTAGTGCATATTTCCATTTAAGTGTATATTTTGCATTTTATTCTGCATATTTAAAATTGTTAAGTGCATGAAAGTCGCTGCCCTGCTTATAACTTTTAAATCTTTATACCAGAAACATAAAGAAAATGGAAAATTTCAAAAGAATTCTTTACATAAATATCTAAATAATTCAAAATAGTTAAATTTAAAATGTTATACTAAGTAATATAACACTTTCAGAATATTTAATTAAAAAATGTGGTACATAATAGTTAAATATTTGTGTTCTTAAAAATAGCTTAAAAACAATATTTGTTTTTAATAAATTGCTTATAATATTTATTTAAAATATTTACATTACATATGTATATTGTGTTTTTAAAAGTTTTTAAATTTTATATAAAATTTTTGTAAAAGCTTATTTTTTTCTATTTGTAAGAGGATTGTTATTTAATTTATTTAAAATGTTTTCTAAAATTTATAGCAATTATGTTATTAAACTTATGAAGTGTAAAACCAGGGTTGTAACAAAAATGAATGATTAGGATTTTTTTGGTGAAAAATAGTTTTACCGTTTTATTGTTACCAAAAAAAGCGAAAAATATAAATTATTAGAAATAACTTACAAGGAAAGACTCCCAACGCAGATAGGCTGATCTTAGTGATATGATATATAAAGGATATGGCGCAGAGTAGAAACATTTAAAGGACACGTATTTTTTTTAGATGCCCAAATTCATATTTAAGGGTTAAAAAATTGGGTCAAAAAGGCCTTATTTTTGTTTTTTGAATTTAGAGTTTTGAGGTTAAGAAGGTAAAAATTATAAAAACGTTAATTTGCAAATGAGACAAGATTTAGTTTCTGCCTTTTTTTCTATGGACAGGCTTCATCAATGATTTTCCAGTAAATTGTATTATTGTTCATATTTTATTGTCATATTGTCTCTATATGATAATTTTTCAACAATGTAGAAATCGAACCTGTGCCTATTCCTACATTACAACCGTAATTATACTAAAGTGCCACCACTTAGACATCTCACCCAAGTAAAGCCTTGAATGCAATGTAACTAATTCATAGTTTTCTTTCCTATTCAGCTTTCTGTTATTTTTTATTCAGAAGTGATCAAACACAGACCTATACAAACTTTCAATATACTTTCAAATTTTTCTTTATCTTCGATTCTCCTCAACGCAGTGTCTGCCATTAAAACAACAGCATCTGTTCTTTAAACCCGAGTTTTTTGTTAAAATGTTGCAACCCTAAAAACAAATATTCAGAGTAAATGAGAGAATTTTCGTAATGAACATAGAATAGATTCTATTCTGGCGAAATTTAGTCAATAGCCCAATGAATCTTTGCGCTTCATACAAAATGTATGGGAAATTTTTTTCGCTTTTAGTTTTAACTTTGATTGTGTTTCTACTCTTAGCTTGTAGACAACCACTTTGAGAAAAATATTTAAAAGGTGTGTAGTGCGTAAAAAAGTTATGAAACGAACAATTTAGTTCACGACACGCGGTGCAATCACTCAACAAGAAAGAGCGAATTAGTTCACTTACTCGAATTGACGATAAAAACCGAGTCAGGAAAGAACTCTATTGATTTTCAACAAATACGTTTGCTGATTTTTAACAAACATGTTTAATTGAATGAAAAGTTTGAAACTTGTTATATCAACAAAATATTTAATTGATTCAATTATTGAAATGGAAATTGAATTTTAAGAATTGTTTTTTTCACAAAAATTTGGTGATATTTTTATCTGTGCATAGGCAGCTTTTTCCACATTCCTTTAAATTATAATAAATAATATATGAAGAACAAACGCCACTTTTGTCGATATTTAACGACACCAACTCATCCCACTTTTTGAAAAGTTTAAAAAGTTACGCCAATTTTTATACGTACATATAATATAGGACAATAAATGCTGAAAGTTTGAGATTGATACTACTTAGTTTTTCCTATAGCGGGGCAGTTGGCTTGGTAAGCCTCATATATGCACTTTTGTTTATTTATGTAACTTTTTTTGCGGTTTATAGTCCTTTTGATTACTGTGAAAATATTTTGATTTTAAATAAAATTTTTATAAACATTTTATTGCTTCTTTTTTATCTTCGTATCATAAATAAAACAAATTAGCTCATTTGTCTTATTTGTTGTAGCCGACCACATATGTTAAAAGTCTTTTTAATGTTATTTTCATTTTGGTTTCACCATTTCGCTTTGACTATAAAACGGAGTAGGTATAAGGAAATTTAATACATATTTTTTTTGTATATAAAAAAAGGATTTGAAATGGAAAATGACAGTAAAAATGGAAAAAGAAAAAAAGCATTAAAATGCAAATATAACATACATATGTATACAGTGCGTTACGATAAAAAGTTATGATCGTTGTGTGCTATTTTTTTTTTTGAAAAAAAAACACTTTTTTCTGCGACTTTGTTTTTTCAACAACTTTTTGTGCTAAGTTTTCAAAATTCTCAACGGTAACCTTGGTTAGTTTTTGTTTTTGTTATTTTTTATGGATTTTGCAAACGTCCAAAGTTAAAGCATTTGCTGTCACTAATAAATGTGCATGATCAGTGCAACCATGTTATCTTATTATGTCGTGAACCGTGAGGCAAACAAGATGACAAGGAAGATGGCAAAGCAAATTGTGGTAAATTCGTTATTGTTGTTTTTGTTTTTTCTTTGATAGTTTGAATGTTTAGTAACGCTCCTAGACGAGAACAAGAAATTCTCATTGAGTTTGTAATTTAACTTAACAAATATTTCCAGAAGTTCTAAAAACATCCTCCCCTGACGAGTTCCTTAGGCAAGAATGAAATCCGGTTAGGGACATGCCTCCAACATATTATTTTTCACAATTTGTAAAATACGTTTGGGATTTTAGCATATTTAATTCCTTTAATGCAATTAATGTATGTCTCGATAAAAATAAAAATAAGAAATAAATAGACACATTTGTTTCTAGTCTTGACCCCGCTTTTTTAATAAATGCATTTTGAATTTGTCTCGAACCGATGTCTATGTAACGTAGCAATTCCGTAACTAGATTATCTGTCCTAACAGAAGACTAATGTCCGAAACCACGATCCGTTTCTATATTGGAATTTTATCCACTTCCACAAATACAACCTAAATCGTACTGCGGTGTAGGGTATCATATAATCGGCATTCCTGACTTTAATTTTTTTACTTGTTTTTTATTTTCATTTTTATTTTTTTTTGTTAAGTATAAATTTTCTTTTGAAATATACTGTATATTTTAGAACATGTGTCTGTGGTCACATATACTGCTCTTTGCATATTATTTGCTGGTTATGGTCGAATACTATCACAATACTCTATATAGTATTGTCCTTTTTTTAAGCAAGAATAATGATGGTAAATTTTACTTTTTTTTTAACAATTATACTTTTCACATTAAAAACAGGAAAATAAGTAACAATCCTTTTTTGTTTGTATAAATCAACAGGCGATTAGTGGTGGAAAATATATTATATTAAAATAATATTACTTTAAAAATATGCAAAAAAGGAGAGACTTTTCCAAAGAAAATAGTACGTGAAGAAACAAGTCAGAAAGAATATAAGATTCCCTACAGAGAGAGAATTCTTAAGCGAGTTTTAATGAAATTTTTTATTAAACTAATGAAGTTTTCTTTACAAAGTTAATAAAAAATTTATTTATATTACAAAGCTTCATAATTTTAATGAACTAATTTTTTAATGAATCCTCTTCATTGAGTTCATGAAATTATTAATAAATAAAATTAAATTTTTTCGAGTTTTTTTAATTCAAATAAAAATCTAGCACTTTACTGTTTTTTATAGCAAATATTCCTGTCGATATTAGCAGGAAATCTGCTATTTCCAGTCAACTGAATTTAACTTAAAAATGTCAAAAATTTTGTAGATGTAACAGTTGGTTTTTGCCATTTTTAGTCTACTTATATTTACCAAAGTTTTCTGCAGATTTAACAATATAATTTGTAGTTTTCAATTAATTAAAAATTAACTCAAAAGTTAAAATAAAACTGTAAAATTTACAGAATTTTAGAAATTTAGTTATATGTATGCAAAATCTGGAGAAAAGTAGACTAAAAACAGCAAAAATAAATTGTTATATCTGTAATACCAGTCTATCCTTCTAAAATCAACAGAAATATTTCCTAAAGAAAATAGTAAGCAGCTGATTTCAGAATTCCAGATTTTTATTTGCATTAAAAAAGATCGACAAAATTATCCATTTTTTTGTGTTTTTCAGTCTGCTAATTATTAGCAAAATTTTTTGCTGATTTTAGCAGTTAAATTGCTATTTTTATTAACTAAAATTTAATTCAAATATAACTAATATTTTTTCACATTTAACAATTTTATTTTCCTGTTCCTGCCTTACTAATATTTTGCAAAAATAATCTGTTGATTTCAGCAGTTTTTCCATCAAGGTAATTTTAAACAAATTTGTAGTAATTTTAAATAAAATTTTTACAGACTTTTTTGCTGATTCTACTTTGACTATTTTTGATTGCATGTTATATAATGTTTCGGTTTGTGTGTTCCAATCATAATTTTTTTATTGCAGATAACTGATGTGTTGGGGGGATGCCCACTAAAAAATTGTATTGTCTATCATAAAGATGTCAATCTTTTTGAAATAAGAAATAAAATCTAAAATGACAATATCATATTGGAATTTGGACTTGAGATAGAACAATATTTTAACTAAATATATGAAAATATAGAAAGTCCGAAAAAAAACAATTTTTGTATTTTTTAATGGAAAAATTAAAATAATTGTTGAATTTTACTTACATTTGGCTTAGGTTTTAGTTAACTAAAAATAACAAATTACCCAATTAAAATCTTGAAAAATTTTTGCTGCATATACATATATACAGAAAAAAAAAGTTTTTCTGCAAGATAATTTTGAACTAATTTTATGTAGTTCTAACTAAAATTTTTACAGACGTTTTCTTTTCTTATTAGTGTAATAATAAATATACTTATTAAGTAACAGTGTGGCTCATACTGTAGGGCAGGGCTGGCAAAAGTATGACACGCGTGTCAGTAGTGGCACGTGAGTGGATTTTAAGTGGCACGCGACGTTTTGTTGGATATTTTCAAAAAAGTTTTTTTTGAAGGGAAAATAGGTGCTACGAAAATAAAATAAAGGCTGAAAATAAGTTTCATAATGAAATAACCCCATTTGTTGGAATTTAAAATTTGGGTTTTTATCGTGTTTCGCAGAGCCATTTCATCTGCAATAGAAATTTCTCTGTTCAAATCCATAATATTCGCTTTTTATTCATTATTATGATGATAAAAACCGCGAGATTTATTTAAAAAAATCAAATTTTTTCCCGAAGCACATTTTTCAACTAGCTTCTTACGTACTTAAATAATTCATTTTTTTTATTTTAGTTAACGAGAATTAAATACCATTCAAGTTTCGTCACTCCATTGGAGCATCTAGCAAAAACACAGTATAATATCATTTAAATAGAATCTACAAAGTGCCTCCATCTATTTCTATCTTTCACGAGTATCCTGAGTTGCGGCCAAGTCATCCCTTTTCTGTTCATTTCCGCTTCATGGCGCCCAATAATTTAACTTTTTTTAACAAAATAAAATAACCACTACTTAAATAAGGAATAACCCCCGAAAAAAATTAAAAGACAATAATGTTCAATCTGTTTTAATTATATTTTATTGGCGATTTTTTCGTAATGAAAATAATAGCAATATTTAAAGATTAAATAAACCCCCAAAAATTAAATAACCGTCAAACATTTTTACGTCATTTCATGGATATTATTTAATTTTTCCCTTTGGGGTTATTTCATGGGGGTTATCCGTACCGCTGGTAAATATGTACATCTGCCATGATATTTTTAAGAGAAATCTTGCAAATTTAAACAATTTTTAAAAAAGGACTTTTAAAAGACAACTAAAATTAAGGTGGCACGCAAGAAATTTTTCCAAAAAAAATTGTCCGTTTCTGGCACGCAGCGAAAAAAGTCTTGCCACCCCTGCTGTAGGTGTATACAAAACTACAATAAGTACTTGGTTTAACTATTAGTTAACTCTTAAAATTTCAGCATGAGACCCACCGTAATTTTGATCAAAATTTTGATCAAAATTGATTTTTTAAATAACAATTTTATTAACTACAAACAAAAATGTTATATTTCTGGTATTTTAACAGAAAATATTTTAAAAATAATATTTTTATTTGAAATTTTAATATTTTCATAAAATGTCACGAAAATTAATATGAACTAAAAAAAAATTTTTTAAATCGTTCCGGAAATTAATTGAATTGACGAAATTAAAAAAACAATATTTTTTACACTAAAAACAACAAGAAGTAAATAATCGTAAACAAGAAATTCCAACCTTTTTTTCGCGCTATCAGGATTTGAAGCCGTAACCCTCTTTGCTGTGTCTTAACGTGCCCATGCAACTCGCATACAAAATATTAACTTCTTGTCACCCAAGTGATTTATCTAGAAGTTGTTGCATTTATTTTTGCTGTGTGTATCTGCCAAATTTGCATACAAAAATGTAAACAAACTTTTTTTTTTTATCGTTTTTCTCGAAAACGACTTTTTGACATATACCCAGCAAAAAAAAATTGGAAGTAATGCTTTACAAATTACTTCTTTCACTGCTTCACAAGTATCCGTTAGTGTATTTTTACTGCTTTTTTAGAAGTTATTTTGAACAACTTTAAAAAATCACTTCCTACATTGCTTCCAAAGTATCCGTTAGTATATTTGTACAGCTTTTTTAGAATTACTACTGAACAACATCCAAAAAATCACTTAAGTATTGCTTCTAAATAGTAATTGCTCTAAAAGTGATCGTAAAAAGTGATTTTGGTATCAGTTGGCATTTGCAAACAGATGGTCGCGGGTTCGATTCCCGGCACCAATATTTTTTTAAAAAATTTTTTTATTTTCTATTAATTTTTTTAATGTTTATAATTAATTTATTTAAATTCAATATTTTTTCAAATTTTAATATTTTAAAAATATTTATATATAAAAAAATGGTCAGAAATTGCTTTTTATGCACCTGTAAAAATAGTACTGAAAACAATATTAAATTGGAGTGCACCTTTTATACTTGATTAATAAGTACTTTTATTGAAGAGAATAAGGAACAATATCTCGCAGTAACAAAGTGGTGTTTTTATGCCACTAAACTTTTATACCAAAGAATATCTCAGCGGTAGAGCGCCAGACTAGCAACCGTGAGGTCCCAAGGTCAAACCAATAATAAACTTACGATATAGTGCCATTTCAGTGGTATTTATAAAGAATAAAAAGGATTTCTAATTTTTATAATTAAACCAATTTTTTAGCAACACATGATGCCTATTACAAAGATTGTGCAAACATTTAAAAATAAGTATTATTTTTCATATAGACTGCCATTTATCATAATACACTCATAAAAAAAACGGTAAAAATAGTTGAAAACTCTGATAAGATAATAGAAAAAAATTACCTGTATTTGCGCCTGCAGAATTTTCAATGAAGTGGAGAATCATGATTGGCTAAATTTAGGTAAGCTAAATTTTACACACTGCTGAATACACAGATAATTTTAGTAAAATTAGCCAAGAAATTTGAGCTAAATTTAACAGAAACTTTGCCTAATCTAACTGAAAATTTCTGCTTAAATGTCAGTTAAGATATGGGCCTTTTGACTCTCCTGATCTGACCCTAGACCTGACATATTATTGCGAGTAAAGGGAGCTTATAAGGATTAATATTTAGGTACAGTATAAGAAATTTTTGTCCACTATAAGCCATTTTATGATTATACAATAAAAAAAAAATGAAAATATAGCGCCATGTCTATGTGATATTGACAGGAGGGACACAAAAATATAATAATTTGAAAATTAACATGGCTTGAATTAGCTGGAAAATCTGTAAAATTAAGGAACACAAATTGCTAAAAATTGGCATGCAAAATTAGTTAAAATACAAATGAAAGTAATTGTTATGCTACATTGGATTTACAAAAAAATATTAGTTCAGTTTTAAGACAAAATAACAAAAAATTAGTTAAATTAATTCAGAATGCATTTCCCCGATTTATGTACTAACTTTTTTGAATGAGTGTAACCACAGTTAATTTTTTCAAAGGATTATACATTTGTGTGATGGTATGATGATGATGAATTTCAGTAATGGTAATGATGAATATCAGTATATAAACAAATTAACATGGAATTTATTCAAATAACCATCAACACAAATAGAGTTTGCATCCATGATATTTTGAGGTTACAAATGTTTTTCAATCCTAAAAAATGTTTTTTTCCTTCCCCTTTGTCTCTTTCAGCTTATTTGTTGAACATGTTGTAAATGTTGTAGTGAATGGTAAAAGAGATTTAGATTTTCAAATTTTTGTTTCAATCTAAAGGATGTTCAAAACATTAGTATGCATTTGGTAATTAAAATTTAATCATTTAAAAGTAATAAACAAAAAAATGCGTTTTTCCACAAAGTTTAGTGTTTTTGATGAAAGCTGTGAGTGAATGTTTGTCTAAATGTCATTATGTTGCTGGGTGAAGTTGAATTTTGTTGATGATGCTGATGTTTTGGCATTTGCTTACCATATTATAACAAATGTTATTGTGTGGTATCTAGCAACAAAATATACTCAACCATCCTAGATTAACATGGAATTAAACAATGTACGGTAGTGGGCTCCGCAGTGGTATTATTATTTTATATAAAAAACATGAAGAGTATACACTAATAGAAAAAAGTCTTTAAAAATATTTGTTAAAGCTGTGTTTAGCAGATAAGTTTTGCTAAATATTAGTAAGATAAAATCAATAAAAATTAAACTGTTAAAAGTACAAAATTTTAGTTATTTTTCTATTAAATTTTAATTAATAGAAAATATAAATTTTTTCTGAATAACAAGTAAGCAAAAAATTACAAATTTTAAAAAATTTTCAATATTTTAACTTAAATATAACTAAAATTTTGTAAAAACAATATGCATAACAGTATTTTATTGTTCTTTTAGTTTACTAATATTTGGCAACGGTTTTGCTGATTTCAACAGTGTAATATATCATTTCAATTAACTACCCTGGAAAAAAACAACATCCACTTTTTTAAGCATGACTTTTTTTTTCTCTACATTCAAATAAAGAAAGTGAAAAAATAAATATTACAAATGCAACAACATATAGGAATTTCACGCACAAGCATAGTTTCGCAATGAAAATTTGTTAAATTTACAACACTAGCGGTTCTTTCCTATGACAAGCACATGTTAAATTCACTGACCGAAATTCCAAATTTTGGAACTATTACCACTTCCAGAAAAAATATAACTGTGTAATAAGAGTAGTTCAAATTTGGCATTTTCATCAATGAATTTAACTCGTGCATGTCATAGGAAAGAACCGATAGTGTTGTAAATTTAACAAATTTTTGGTAAAAAATTATGCTTACAGAAAACATTGATGGTGTCCAAAAATTGATAATACAACATCGTCATGTGATACACTCTGAGCTTGAGGTTACCATAGACATAATCTCCACCAGCATAAATAAAATATTGCATCAGTATTTAGCCGTAAAAAAGATTTGTTCCCGTTGGATTCCTCATAGGATAAGAATAGCACAAAAAGATGCTCGGATTGATTGGTGCAAACAAATACTCAAGAAATACAATAGCGGTACTTCAAAAGACGTGTATAAAATCGCTACACTCATAGAAATAAATCCCTAAAAATAGCAGAAAAAGTTACTAAAAATTAGTTAAAAATGATGCTGCAGAAAAACCTGCTGAAATTAGCAGATATTTTTTTGGTAAATACTACCCAAGTAAAAAAGTTGTGATATAGTCATATAAAATTTTGTATAATTATATATTGGAACATACATATATACCAAGATATAATTATATAAAATTTTACGAAATTATATCCTAAATATATAACTATATCTTGTTATATATTGCACAATATATAGTGCAGCATATTACAATATCCAATTATATATAGACCTAGATATAGTTACATATGCCTCATATAATTATGTATAATTGTAACGAATTATATACCATTATATCTAGTTGGATATGATTATATTATATTTGATACATTTGGATGAGGACAAAATCCGGATAAAATTGTATCAAACCATATCTTATTCCATCAAATTAGATCTAATTGTGTCAAATTAGATCTAATATGATCATAATACGATTAGATGTTCTCATTTTTCGGATATAATTATATATAATATCAAAAGTCATATAATTTTTTTTAGTAGGGTAATAAAATAAGAACAGCAAAATTAAAACTGTTAAATTTACAGAATTTTAGTTATATTTACGTTAACTTTTAGTTAATTGAAAAATAACTAATTGTACTGTAAAATCTGCAGAAAATTTTGCTAAATATTTGTAGACTAAAATAGCAAAAATAAACTGTTAAATCTACAAAATTATTGCTATTTTTAAGCTAAATTTAGTTGAATGCAAATAGCAGTCTATTATGCTAATATCATCAGAAATATTTGCTAAAAAATTGTAAACTGCTGTTTTCAAAAGGCTCGATTTTTATTTAAAAAAAATTTTTTGATATTTGGGCTACTAATTACACTGTGAGACAAATGGTAGGGGTCAGTGATCGGGAAGGGTTCAATCTACCGGGGAAAGTTATATCGGTAAAAAAGAAGTTATACGTGTCCCGGCGTTTCCCTGGGTCACGTCTAGGAATCGAGATATATCGATTTGACCTTTGGTGGTCTTTTTTTGACATAACTCGAGAACCACTAGTCCGATTTTGCTCAAACAATTTAAAAAAAAAATTAAAAATTACAATTCCTTTAATATGTTCATATAATGTTTTTCTATATACTCAACAGTTTTGCCGGTAAAAATAAATGTATGAAGAAAAAAATATTTTTTGCCTAAAATATTAAAAAAAAGTAATAAACAAAAGGTTATTGATTTTTATGGTAGCGGTAACAAACATTTATTTTTGCCGGCAAAACTGTTGAGTATATAGAAAAACGTTGTATGAATAGATTAAAGGAATTGTAATTTGTAATTTTTTTTGAAATTGTTTGAGCAAAATCGGACTAGTGGTTCTCGAGTTAGGTCAAAAAAAAGATATATCTCGATTCCTAGGGGTGACCCAGCGAAACGCCGGGACACGTATAACTTGTTTTTGACCGATATAACATTTCCCGTTGGTTTCATCCCATCCCGATTTTGACTGTCGCATAGTGTTATTTAGCAGCATTTTTTGCTGATTTTAGAAGGTTAATTTGCTATTTTCCATTTACAAAAATATAGCTCAAATATAACTGAAATACTGTACATTTAACAGTTTTATTTTTGCTGTTCCTATATTACTAATATATAGCAAAAATAATCTGCTAATTTTAATTTTTTTAATTTTTAATTTCTGCAACATCATTTTTAACTAATTTTTAGTAGTTTTAAATAAATTTGTTACGGACTTTTTTCTATTAGTGTACTGGTGACGAATTATGGATCTATGCATATTAGTCTGAAACTAAACAGCAGTCGACTGGTCGACTGTATGGTTTTTCTATGATGAACGAAATTCAACAAAAGTTGTTCGCTCTCGAAAAACTTCGAAACAAATGGTCACCTTTTTTTTGGAAAAACTGGTCGTGTGGCAACAGTGCCGTAAGAACAATGTACTAAAAACTAATGTATTAAGTTATAAACAATTACATTTATGTATATATACTTTTGTGGCACAGTGTATAAAATATTTTTCAAAACTTTTACAAAGAAACTATTAAGTGTTTAATTTTATCCTAAAATATTCTCTTACAACAAAAAATATAAAGTAGAATATTTTTTGAATATTGTGTGGACGAAAAAGAGTATACTTTTCGAACATTGTGTTACAAAATTTTAAATCCAAGTACGCAATTTAATTTTGTATTATATTTACTGAATACTAATGTATTAAGTTATAAACAATTACATTTTTGTATATATATATACTTTTGTGGCACAGTGTATAAAATTTTTTCAAAACTTTTACAAAAAAAACTATTAGGTATTTAATTTTATTCTAAAATATTATTTTAATACAACAAAAAATATAAAGTAGGATAATTTTCGAACATTGTGTGGACAAAAAAGAGGATATATTGCGAGCATTGTGTCCCAATAATCCGATCACGCTATTTTATATTTGTTATCAAAATACCCGAAATTATTAAAAAATGTTATTTTATGTTGATCCAAAACAATAAATGGGTAAAGTCTCTGATCACTTAATAAAAAACCAGTGATAACAAAAAACAATTACTTTTGACTCTGAAAATTTTTACAACTTTTGTCGCAGCGTCCTTGGAATACCCGTCAACACTTTCAAACTTTTTTACACTCAAATGAAAGATAATTTTCTATTGATAGTAGATTTAAAAATGAATAAAATTAAAAACATTTTTGGACTAACTTTTTGAAGGCTCAACTGAAAAATGAAAAAAACGTGTTTTTCAGCAAAATTCAAGTAGCAATATTTCAGAACCCCTTCGGCCGATTAAAAACTTTTTATTTTTTTGGATTCAGCGAACTATAAATGATTAGAAATAATATATCACAACAAAAAATATTTTTTAACAAAATTTAAGGAATTTTTTTTAAACTTTCCGCAATTTCGAAACTTCAACCGCTTTGCGGGGACCTTGAACGTGAACCGATTTACAACTTTTCCGTACCCCCTGTTTTTGAAATTTGCAATTCGGCAAAGTTCGGCCCACTCTAATGTGTATATTTAATTAGATATTTAAAGTTAATAATTTTTCTATATAATTACAATTTTGTAAATTTAACAGTTTTAGTTTTCTTATTCTTATCTTACCAGCATTTAGAAAAAAAATCTGCTAATTTCCGCAAATTTATGTGCAAGGTAATTTTTAACTAATTTTTTAGTAGTTTTTTTTTGCTATTCTTACAGGTTGATTTCTTTGAGTGCTTCAGTTTAAAGAGACATATTTGAAACAACTAAACTTGTGATGATGATGGCATGATATTGTTTGTGACTATTATAAATGTTTATTTGTCTATCTTATGCATCTGTTTTAAATTTAATTTCTCTGTTTGTGCTTCTCTGTGTCAGAGTGGAAGTGAAAATGTATATGTTCTTAATATGATAAGGTTTTATAACTTGATGATGGTATATAGCTTACAATTTACAAAAAAAAAAAAAAAAAAAAAAAAACGAGTACAAAGGTTAAAGTCGGGCATGCCGACTATACAATACCCTACACCAGTCTGGTTAAAAGCCAACTAATGTTTGGATCCGAAATTCGAATGGGTTAAAATGGGGCTTGTGTCAAAATTTTATATAATGTGAGTCAGCGCACCAAATTTCATTAAAATATCTTAATATTTGCGACCTGCAGTTTGTAACCAAGCCAATTTTGGGGGGACCCTTATATGGGCACTAGGTCTAAACATGGACCGATGTTCACCAAAATCAATAGGCTGCGTTATTGGGCCAATGTAGGTCTGTGTACCAAATTTTATCAAAATATCTTGATATTTGCGACCTGTAGCGTATAAACAGTATAATTTTGGTAGGACCCTTATATGGGCACTAGGTCTAAACATTGACCGGTGTTAAGCAAAATCAATAGGCTTCGTCCTTGGGCCAACATAGGTCTATGTACCAAATTTCATCAAAATATCTTAATATTTGCGACCTGCAGCGTATAAACAATACAATTTTGGTAGGACCCTTATATGGGCACTAGGTCTAAACATGGACCGATTTTAACCAAAATCAAGTCTGTGTACCAAGTTTCATCAAAATATCTTAATATTTGCGACCTGTAGAGTGCGCACAAGAATGCATGGACAGACAGACAGACTGACGGACGGACGGACAGACGGACATCGTTAAATCGAAATAAAAAAAAAATTCTGAGCCGATCGGTATACTAGGACCAATATTTTTTGGTGTTACAAACATCAGCACAAACTTATAATACCCTGACCAGATAGTGGTGTAGGGTATAAAAACAGCTGAAAAGCGTCTGCAATTTGGTTAAAGCTCTGTATGTGTTGTTTCTGGTCCAGTGTGCCCCTTGTATCCTATAGTAATTCTTACTTTTGTTTTCGCATTTTGTGGTTTGTATTATATATATTTTTTTTTTCGAGAATTCAAAGCATTATTAACATCTACAAACATACATTTATACATATGATGGAATACTATCTTCATATATGTTTGCGATGGATGCATAAGTAGGGGAAATTAGACAAACTTGATCCTTTTAAATTTTTGGTCTCAGTTATAAAAGGTTATCATCATTATAACGATTGATTCTCTAATTTTTGTTTAAATGGAACCTTTTTCAATGTATTTCAATCATATTTTAAGCCCGCATGATACTTGCTTAATTATACCCTACACCACTACGTGGTCAGGGTATTATAAGTTTGTGCTGATGTTTGTAACACCAAAAAATATTGGTCCTAGACCCACCTTATAGTATAGCGATCGGCTCGGAATTTTTTTTATTTTGATTTAACGATGTCCGTCTGTCTGTCCGTCCGTCCATGCATTCTTGTGCGCACTCTACAGGTCGCAAAGATTAAGATATATTGATGAAACATGGTACACCGACTTATGTCGGCCCCAGGACGCAGCCTATTGATTTTGGTTAAAATCGGTCCATGTTTAGACCTAGTGCCCATATAAGGGTCCCCCAAAATTGGCTTGGTTACAAACTGCAGGTCGCAAATATTAAGATATTTTAATGAAATTTGGTGGGCTGACTCACATTATAGAAAATTTTGACACAAGCCTCATTTTAACCCATTCGAATTTCTGATCCAAACATTAGTTGGCTTTTAACCAGACTGGTGTAGGATATTGTATAGTCGGCATGCCCGACTTTAACCTTTTTATTCGTTTTATATTGAATTAATTTTGACAAATTAATTTCAAACAAATAAAAAATTGAGAAATCGTTACAAAAGTGAGCTGCATAGCAACAAATTTTTATTGATTTCAGAAAATAACTTTTTGCTCAAAAAAAGTCACAAAATATCGTTTTTGTTTGCTCGAACCGATAAAAGCCAAAAAATAACTTTCATATGTGCTCCTAAAAATAAAGCAGAAAATAATTTTTTTTTTTGTTCAAAAAAAGAAAAGTTAAATATAACTTAAATTTTTGCTCGGAAAAAGTCATAAAATATCTTTTTTTTTTGGCTCAGAAAAATTAAAGAAAAAATATCTTTTATTTCTGCTTTGAGTGTTGTTCCATAAGAAAAAGTCTACAGAACCTAAGTTTTATTCTATAGGAAAAAGTTGTCATAAGCTGAGGGGTTTTCTATAGGAAAAATTCCTTATAATCTGCCTAGTTTTCCATAGGGGGTTTTCTTATTAAAAAGTCCTCAGAATTTAAAGGTCTTTCTATGGGTCCTTATTATATTGTATGAGGGTTTTTCTATTGAAAAAAAGTCCTCAGATTTTGAAAAAAACCCTAAAATTCTAGGAATTCTTTCCTATAGAAAAGTCATTAATCAATCCTGGTTCTGAGGGCTTTTTCATATTGCAAATTCCTTAGATTTGTTAAACATTATGAATATGGAAAATCCCTTTGATTCGACGGACGTTTTCTTACAGGAAACCCCTCGTATTTTAGTAACTTTTTCTATATGAAAACCTTTAAATTCTGTGGTCTTTTTGTATAGAAAAATCATAAAATTTATAGGGCTTTCTCGAAGAGAAAACTTCAGATTCCAAATACTTTTTCGAATAGAAAAATTTCCAGATTCGAAGACTTTTTCGTATAGTAAAATTGCTAAATTGCATTCAGAAAAAACCCTAGATTCTACTTAATTATTCCATTTGAAAAAAAACTTTTATTTTGAGCCATTTTTCATATCGAGAAACCCTCAGATTCTGAGAGGTTTTGTGTACTAAAGTTTCTATAGAAAAATCTTAAAATTTTATTTGTTTTTCTATAGAAAAATCTAATATTTTTTTTGATAGAAACCCGCCAAATTTAAATTAAGTATGTACTGTAGAAATAATATCTACTATTTACGTAATTAAATTAATTGTAAAATTTTATTTTTGTTTTTATGAATTTTTTAACAAATACACACACAATATGTTTTCCATAACCGATTGAGGTTTATTTGAAAGGTAATAGGTAAAGTTTGTTTTCAATTGAAAATTTAATTTAAATACATTGAAACATATTGTTTAATTTTTTTATCAGTCAATAAAAAACAAACCACAAAAAAATATGTATCGTCTGTAGGGGTTTTCTGTTTTAAAACAAAAAATTCAAATATTTAAAATATATAAATAGTTTGTTTGTATACAAAATTATTTTAATTCAAATTACAAGAAACTCTTTACTCATACACACAAATATAGCCAATAATAATATGAAGGTGTGTGTTGTGTGTGTAGTGTTTTGAAAATTCAAACAAAAAAAAAAAACTTTCAAATATGAAAAAAAAAAACAAACCACAAAATCGTTTTTTTTTACGTTTTGTCAGTTAAAAATTGATGATTGTTTTAACAGACTTTTCAATTATTTTTATTTCTTTTATGTATTGTTTAAACAATGTTTGAAAATAAATAGCAAAATGGTTTGAATATAATGAAAAAGCAGTAGTCCTTTTTTTTTAATTGTGTTTTCAATTAATTTAATATGTATTTTAGGTTGTTTTAAACGGTTAAATATTGTGAGTGTAGCTATACTATCGAAGTAAAATTAACAATATTTTACCTATATTGATAATAAACCAATTTTTATTATTTAAAACATAGCAAACTCTATGTTGCCTTGGAAAATAGGTGATATCGCACTATCGTTTTTGGGAATATTACACTGCAAATAATACTTCAATAGAAAAATCTGTCAAATGGGTTTCAAATCTGTTCGACTAATTTTTAAAATTTTTTTAATTAAAACACTGATTTAAACAAAGATTTTAGTTATCTTCATTTAACACAATACTAAAAATCCTCAATGCGTTTTATGGAAATATACAATATTTTAGGCAACATTCATATGAAAATTATTTAGGATCAAGTGTGTCAAGTCTTCCCCATGTATTTCAATGCATGTGTTGGTTTGTCTGTTTATGAATATGCATGCACTATGCTTGTGGTTTATGTGTTTTTGTTGTTGTCAGGATTTTACTGTAACCAAGGATTTTAATCTATTTTCAGTAAACAAACAAATATACTCGCGTATTTTAAATCGTCATACACCAATTCATTCTGCTACGTTGATTAAAACAACACGATTTCGTGTTGTACAATAAAACTCTGATTCTCCCATATTCGAAGCTTAAATTTACTGTTTTTAATAAAAATTAAATAGTTTTGCATAATAGTTTTTTGTAAAACAACTTAACCGCATTTTGGTAGGGAAGATTGTATAATAAAATTGACAGAAAGATGGACAAATAATATGTAAACACATTTGCATAAGGCAAGGCGGCAATCATCTCAATGCTTATTTGTAGTATGAAACTAAATTAATTTTGTCTTAATTTTTCCCGGCTCTGAATATAAATATCGTCACCTAAAATGCAAAAGGTAAAAAAAAATGTCTAAATCAAGTTTTTGTTTGATTATGATGCACTAGTCTAAATTATATCAGGGGTATGGCATCACCGAAAAAATAAGTTATAAAAAAATCGTTATCACTAGATGGCACTTTGTAAAAAAAATTGACAATTTTCTTTATTTATTTAAATTTAAATAATAACAAACAACAAAGGAAAAAATAGAAACAGATATTTCAAATTTTATTTTTTGAATATATTCTGCGTTTGTTTTTTTCTTATTTTGAGCAGTTTTTGAGTTTTTAAATATAGGCTCAGCTGATACTAAACTGATATTAAATTGTTGCTCAGGTAATACTAAATTTCAGCGCCCTCTATCGGTGAGTAGTTGTAGGTTTTGATTTCCTATCTCTATAATTAGTAGTCTCTGAATTATATATCCCCGCAAAATTTTAAACTTATATGTATGTATATAGAACAAATTCTATAGTCGTGTTTTAAGCAAGAGAAAAATCATCATCATCAAGTTTCTGTTTGATGATGAAATAATGATAATGATGTTGATGAAAACAAGCAGAAAATAATTTTACTTATATACTTTTACCACTAGTTGCCACATTTTTTATCCGATTTTCATAAGTAACACCTTTCTGGAAAGGTTGTAATGTTATATTGTTTACAACTTCATTAGTTCTTTCAAAAAGCAAACGGTAGATGGCGCTAATCTAGCATTTGTTAGAAAACTGTAAAAAATTTAAATTTGGAGGCCTCGAAAATGATTTTTTTGATATGTCGTAGTGGAACCTTTTTTCCTCATACCAAAAGCTATCGAAAAATCGATGGCACAATATCAAAAAAATTTTGTCCATACAAATCGGCCCACTCTAATACACAAGTATCCCCGAGTACTTACAAACCCTTATAGCAATCTGGCAGGGTATGGACGCATTGTAAGGACTCACAATACAATATACTTCGTAAGTACACACAAGTATACCCAGGAAAAAAAGTGAGGAAAAAGAAGTAGTAAAAACATAACCACAGATGAATAGGGAGTAGTGATAATTTGTGGTTTTCACTGATGAATTTAACATTGGCTTGTCATAGGAGGGAAGTTGTTCTTTTTGAAACAAGTTATGTATATTTGAACCGATGAAAAGGACGTTAATTTTCACTTGTTTGTATTTTAATTTAATTAAAAAAAAAACATCATGCATCGTGTGGGGTTTGAACCTACACTCCTTGGCATATCAAGCAGACGCTCTACCCCTTATGCTATGGCTTGTTATAACTTATAGCTGACTTTTAGCAGTCTTGTTCAGTAAATTGTTATATTTATTTATTTCTTTCTTTCTATTTTTATTAACAAAAATATATAACATATTGGAAAATATAAAAGGTTGTTTTTTTTAAAGTGTTTTTTTTTTTATAAAAATAATACACTCATAGAAAGAAATAAAGCTGTAAAAATAGGAGAAAAAGCTACTAAAAATTATGTAATTAAAAATTACCTTGCAAAGAAGGAAAAATAATACTGTTAAATTTACAAAATTTTGGTTACATTTAAGTTAACTTTTAATACGAATTACCTTGAGAAAATCCGGAAAAAATTTTGCAGCATATTAGTAGATAAAAAATAGTTTTTCCTGCAAGGTAATTTTTAGCTTATTTTTACTAGTTCTAACTAAAATGTTTACAGGATCTTTCTTTTTCTGTTATATTTAGTTTCTAAATACATTTAGTAAAAATTTGATCAAAATGGATTTTTGAAATTACAATTTTTTAAATACAAACAAAATTGTAATATTTACCTCTTTCGTATTTTAACAAAAAATATTTGAAGAATTACATATTTATTTAGAACTTTTATATTTCCATAAAATTTCATTAAAAATTAATAGAAAATTAAAAAAAAAATTTAAATCGTTTCAAAAATTAATTTTTGAAACGATTTAAATAAAAAAATAAAAATTTTACAGTGAAAACCACAAAAAATTATTAATTGTGTAAAATAAGTTCCAAAAAGTTTTTTTCGACCTGGCGGGATTCGAACCCGCAACCCTCTGATTTCTGTGCCAGCACGTTCCTATGCAACCCCCATACAAAATATTAACTTCTTATCGCCCATGAAAAAGCACTTCTGACTATCATATATTTATTGCAGCATCAGATGTTGTTTAAAACCCATTCCTAAGGGAGTAATTTTTTGTGATGTAATGAAGGAAGTGATTCATTTAGAAGTCATTCCATTTATTTTTGCTGGGTAGTGGCATGTAAGTTAGATAAACTCTTTGAAAAATTTCAAATGTTTTAAGTTTCATACCAACTTGTTATACAAAAGTATGTCATACCGTAAGTACACATAATGTAAAGTACACAAAATCGATTGCACTGGGTAGCCTTACACGGTTTTCTAAAGGGATATAATAATAAATTACCAATTACTGGCCAATTTTTCCATTATTTCAATACAAACAATAATGCGTTACCTATGATAACTTATTTTTATAATTATTTCAAATATAAGGTAATGTTCTAAATTTTTTTGAAATCTATTTTTAGACTTAATATTTTTCAACACTGATAATGTTATAGCAGACTTTCTAAAGACTTCAATCCCTCATTCTATTTTGAATTCTGATTGACTATGGAATGTTTGAATTCTCAGACATTGAATGAAGTCTTAATCGGTCTCATTCAATTTAATAATTCAATAATTGGATTTGTTTAATCATTGGATTTGTTTAATCACTGAATTAAACCGTTTGGGAATTCAGTCAATTTCTAGTTCATTCGATTGAGTAAATTGAGAATGACATTAGATATTCCTCATTCGATTTAAAATTTTAATTTGAATTTAATATGTTTTACCAATTACAAGAAAATTACAAAAATAATTTACTAAAAAAATAATAATTCCCATACGGTGGTAAAGTACTGGACAAAATGTTTGCTCCTTCGGAGTGCCCTTATATGCCTTTAGATCAGGGATGGGCAAACATATACAACCTTATTTTGAGCAGTGAGTTGCAGCCTCTCATTCTCAATGCACTGACAAAGAACGTTTGTATAATAATTCGAAAATTTTAAATGTTTATAATGGGAATATAAAATAAAAATTTATAAGCAAACAACAACTACGAAAACAAATATCAAAAAACAACAACACAAAAAAAATAAAAACAAAAAAAAACTGAAAAATAAATTACCAAAAAAATGTATCAATAAATATTATGCAGAATGTAAAAAATCTGGCAAACAAGCGATGTAACAACCTACTTCAAATCTTGTATGCGACTGATTATTTTTTTGTTCTATGTGTGAGCGTATGTAGGTGTGAGAGAGCGCCCATGGGCATATGTGTTGCCGACCTCTGCTTTAGATGATATGGAGGGTCTCTGGGAGGGTCCCGAGACACTAAATTTGAACAAATTTTACGACTCAGTATAATTACAAATAAAACTGTAGTTTTACTAATTTTTAGATTTGTTAAATTTAACACAAAATGTATTAAAATCAATAAATTTTATTATAAGCTAAAAAACAGGAATAAATTTTGTTAAAATAACAAATTTTTCTGTTCAACCGAACGACTTATTATTTCGAGTTTATTTTTATGAACTTCATCCAAAATGGGGGCTTCATTATTTGAAGCCCTTCACTCATAGAAATAAATCTGTAAAAATAGCAGAAAAAGTTACTAAAAATTAGTTAAAAATGATGCTGCAGAAAAAACTGTTAAAATTATCAGATTTTTTTTACTAAATACTAGTAAAATGAGAACAGCGAAATTAAAACTGTTAAATTTACAAAATTTTAGTTATATTTAGACTAACTTTTAGTTAATTGAAAATAGCAAATTGTACTATAAAATCTGCGGAAAATTTTGCTAAATATTTGTAGACTAAAAATAGCAAAAATAAACGGTTAAATCTACAAAATTTTTGCTATTTTTAAGCTAAATGTAGTTGAATGCAAATAGCAGTCTATTCTGCAAAAATCAGCAGAAATATTTGCTAAAAAATTGTAAACTGCTGTTTTCAAAAGGCTCGATTTTTATTTGCATTTAAAAAAAATCGAAAAAAAAACTTCGAAAACTTTAATTTTTTTGGTGATTTTTTAGGCTACTAATTATTTAGCGAAATTTTTTAGCTGATTTTAGCAGGTTAATTTGCTATTCTGCATTTACAAATATTTAGCTCAAATATAACTAAAATTCTGTATATTTAACAGTTTTATTTTTGATGTTCCTATATTACCAATATATAGCAAAAATAATCTGCTAATTTAGCAGTTATTTTCTGCTACATCATTTTTAATTAATTTTTAGTAGTTTTAACTAATTTTTTTACGGACTTTTTTCTATTAGTGTGGATATATTGAAAATGCGGGATTCACAACAGGTGGCGTAACTTTTACACATAGTTTGTGTCTTTAATAACTTATATGACATTTTGGAGGGTAAATATCTGTCAATTACTCTCACTTAGTCATTCAACGAAATAGTGTAAACAATACATTTTTTTTGTTTCGAAAATGTCGAATTTTGTGCCAACAAAGCATCATTTGCGGGAAGTTTTGCTTTACTTCTTTAATTTGAAAAAAAGTGCAGCCGAAGCACATCGATTGCTCACCGAAGTTTATCCTGAATATGTTCCATCAATTTCAACGTGCGAGAAATGGTTTATGCATTTCAGAAGTGATGAATTTGACACGAAAGCAAAGACCGCCCAGGACAGGCTAAAAAATACGAAGATGATGAATTGGAGGCATTACTCGATGAAGATTACTGCTAAACTCAAAAATAACTAGTTAAATTATTGGGAGTCACTCAGGGAGCAATTTTGTAATGTTTGCAAGCAGCAGGATTCATCAAAAAGCAAGGAAATTGGGTACCACATGAGTTGAAGTCGAGAGACATTGAAAGACAATTTTGCATGTCAGAAATGCTGCTTGAACGCCATAAAAAGAAGTCACTTTTGCATCGAATTATTGCTGGCGATGAAAAATGGATCCATTACGATAACCCTTAGTGCAAGAAATCATATGTTAAGTCCAAAGAAAAGGTAAATAGTAAAAGAAAATTCTATTATAACTATTCCATAGAAAACGAAAAATCTATTATATCTAAATTTCAATAGAATCGTATATGACACCTTTTGTTGACATCGAGTTCCCACCAATACTACTGTAAACACTGTTAATGTTGATTTTAACGATTTGTGGCAATCTAAATACGATATTGAATTAACTAGCTGCATTATTGGAAACTTCATTAACACAATAACACTCCATTCATACATTCGTACATATCATTTGAATACAATCCTCTACACATGTGTAACAACATTTTCAAATAAACCACTGCTGACAATAAGTTAAAACACAATTTGAACATAAAAAGCGCAGACTACAAAAATAAGTCTATATGCATATTGTAAAACAATGTAAAGTATTTAGGGAAATTGTTCATAGAGTTTCGTTTGAGTAGAGAACAGAAAAAAAATAGGGAAACTTTTGCATACCAGAGGCAATTAACTTTTATAACATTTCTGTACATAGTATTTGGTATGTTAACGAATTCCCAAAGAAGAATGTTGTGGTAGCTGAGCGTAGTGTTTTTGTGAAGGAGATTTTTCAAACGATAAAATGTGATTTAGATTTTATCGATAGAAAAACAAAGATAAAACGACTGCAAACATTAGTAAAGTTTTATTCATGGTCTTTGCCAGCCGCATCGCCAGATATGAATACAATGAGCTCTTTCTATGTGTTCTGACCATTTAGAGACATCATTAATGTGTAATGATTAATTGGAATCTGTGGTTTTACCATCCATACAAACAATTCCATTGTCGATTGTTTAGTTTTTGTTCTCTATACATATGTAATTACTACAAAAAAAATAAATGAGGAGGAAAACAAAGTACACTTTTAGGCTGCATTTAGTGTGGTAGAAATGAAATCCCCAGTGTTGTATTCAGTATACATAAATTTAGTATTTCCTGATGCCTCCCTAGTTTAAATACATTTTTGCTTATTTCAGCATTTATTTTCATTTAACAATAACGACTTAATTAAAAACTTTGTTTTTTTGTTATTTCTCCTCCTGCCAATTTTTTTGTTTCCATTAACCACACATAGTGAAAACTTTGTAGACATTTTATAAAAAAGAAAAATATTGTAGAATTTCATTACTCTTTTAAAAGTGATGAGAACTCCCTAATGTAGGCAAATGCATTAAGAAAACCCTAGATATGTAGTTTTTTTTATCAAGAAAAACTTTTAATCATTGTTAAATTTTGTTGAAAAAAAACAAGATAAAGGAAATCTTTAGAAAAAATAGTTTTTAAAAAATAGGGAAGCAACTTAAAGTCAGTCTGTAACGGCGTGTAAAGTTTCATTATACGGATAAGTGGGATGGATTTTTGTAATTCCTAGGATCATAGGATCCACTAGAGAATACCAATAAAATACAATTGTATTTAAAAGTCATTTACTTCATTATTTTCATAGATTATATCAGGGATATGAGATAAAAAAAAAAAAAATTATAACGATATCGTTATCACTAGGTGGCACTTTGTTTAAAAAATATAAACCAGGGGTATGGCATCACAAAAAACAAAAGTTATAACGACATCGTTATCACTAGATGGCACTTTGTTAAAAAAATTGACAATTTTCTTTTTTTCTTTAAATTGAATTAATAACAAACAAAAAAGCAAAACAAAAAAAGGAATTCTGAAATTTTATTATTTGAACATATTTTGCGCTTGATTTTTTCTTATTTTGTGCAGTTTTCAGCAATTTTTGAGTTTTTAAATAAAGGCTCAGCTGATACTAAAGTGATACTAAATAGTTGCTCAGGTGATACTAAATTTCAGCGCCCTCTACCGGTGAGTAGTGTAAGTTTTGATGTCCTGTCTATATTTTTAATAGTCTCTGGATTATATAGCACCGAAGATTGATTATAAGATCCATTTCTCTATTGGAAACTACTTGGGATTTTTTTCATTGGCAATGAAGTTTCATTGCCATTAGTTGACTAATGCCAATATATAAAACATTTCATTACCATTTAATGCAACTGAAATTTTCGGGCATTAGAGTTTTTCCTATAAATGCTAATGAAATCGCTCCAATGCCTTAAAAACTAATTGAGAATAAAAAAGCATTCGCCTACCAAGAAAGGGAAATGTTTAAATTACTTTGTGTTGGTTGTTTTATAAAAACGGATCCATCGGGATTTTTCCTCGCTCCAACGGAGCAAACATTGCTTTCTTGCTTAGTCTGAGCATGTTTAAAAATCGCCATTTTACAAAATTGCCCATATCACGAAAACTAAGAGCGATATAAAAAAAACCGACAACATTTTTTAAAACTTCAATGAAAGGGCACACTCCAGTAAAATAATCGAGATAAGACCGGGAGGGATATCCAGGGATTAGATTTCATAAAACAGTCACAGGTGATCATAGAAATGAGGTAGTTCCGAGAGGGATCCTAAGCGTTCCATTTTGTATATCAGCTACATGGTTACTCTTTTTTTTTTACTAATTTATGTGACAATATAAATTAACACTTGCCGATAATAGAAATTTCTTACCTCTCCATTTCGTTCCCTGTGGTAAGTGACCCAATTCCACACGTTCTCCATTCCGTTCGACTTTGTTCTATTTTACCTGGATACAAACCAAAATGGAATGAAAATTTTTCTCTATATTAATTTTGTCTATAAATTTTGTTTTGGCTCGCTCATTTTTTAAATTAACTATGAGCCGGAACAAATATTTTCCAACCCTGTTTCAGTAATTTTTCTCCATTTTAACGTTTCTCAAAAAACGTAGCTGCAGTGTTATCACAAGACAAATTTAAAATAACAAATTATCATTGTCAAAATAACAGCAAAATTGTTAATTTAAAGACTTATACCTCAGAATTTGGGATTTTCCTCTCGCAAAATACTCTTGGGGGCAAAGCATTTCTGGTGCTATATTAAGTTGATTTCTACAAGTCGCAGAACAGTTAGCACTCGGAATCTTCTTGACTTTCTATTTTCTTAAATGATTTTATATAAAAAAATATTTCAAATTGAATTACACTGTACAACAATTTCGAACTTTTTCCAAAATTAGGGGGTTCTGACAATGGATTCTCTTAGAGAAGACCAGAAAAAAATATATGTGTCAGCGTTTTGAGAGATCACAGCGGCCGGTTCGTGCAGCATTAACCCTCTAACTGCCCCACATAATGGTAAATTTTGGAGCTATTCCAACAAATCGTAAAAAACACCCTTAAAAAGGGGAACAGCGGGGATTAAATGTTCCACAGAAATGTTGGCCATAAAATTTTACTACACATGTCAGAAGAAACCAAAGCCCAAAACTTAATACAAACAGAAAAAAAAAACAGTCAAATTCAAGATAGCCCATTAAGGGTTAATTTAGTTATTGTTTACATACGAGTATGTAGGTCATACCTACTCTGACGAATATGTTTGACACTCAACCACCGAATACTTTTCTATCTATGTCTCTATGACTTCAGTTTTGTTGTTTATATTCTTCTTCATTCTTTTTGTCAGTATTCTTTTTCCACTCAAAATTGCCATAAGGGGATTTAAGAATCTTTTTCGTTTTTAAATTTTCCCACAAGGGAATTTGCAAGAATAGAAATGCCTGCCTATTTGGAAATACTTGACTGCTTTTGCTATGTCTGCGGCAAGCATACCCTTAAGGAATTCAAGGTTTAATTTTTCAATAGGAAAGCGGAGGATATATATGTTTTAATTTGAACTGGAAGTTTTCCCAGATAAGCCATGGGTGCCGAAACATAATTTCCGAAAACTCTACAACAACTTGATGCTGTGGTGTAAAGGTAATAGAAGTTTTGACTGATATTTTTAGCACGACAATAATTTTGTTAAATTATTGATTTAGGTGAACGAAACTCAATGAATTATTTGCATTCCGATGCGTTGGCTAGATCCAGGTGAGCATGACGAAACTATATTCTATATTTGCCAAAATAGTGCAATAATGAAATTAAATAGGCATAATCGAAAGAGCTTTGTATATAAAGCCGTGCCATCAGATTTGCTTCCACTGCCACATTCAGATGTGCTTCCGGTACCTGCACTACCTGTTCGCAGTACAAGTCTACGTTAGGCAGCTGGTAGAAGCATCGAAACCCAAACCACACTGAGAGAATTATCCTTCATGATATTGATGATATAATTTCATAGAATTTTTTTCGTAGAACCAATGAAGAATTTCATTATGTATATAATATTTAATTAATACTTATTATGAAATTTTTCATAAGACTTCTTTCATAAAATTTCATAATTTCATTAAAAAAATTCATTGAATTTCATAAATTAGATCTGCATAAATTTAATGAAAATGTTCTTTATATATATGAAATTGTTCAATAGCATTTACTGTTTTTTAATTTTTTTATAAAATATCGTCATTTCCTGAGAATTTTTTTATAACTTTAATTTTTTTTAAATTAATTTTTTATTATTAATTTTGGACTATGAAATTTTTTATAAATCATTTATATTTTTTCCTAACTTTTTTTTATGAAACTTTTTAATTTAATGAATTCTTTCTTTAGATATATTTTGTACATCCGTAAAATATGCTACGATTTTATTACGCCTTTTGCATTTGCTAAGTACTTTTGATTTATCCACTCCAGCTTAGCAACGACAACAACCAACTATAATAAATAATAGTAAATGAAATTGCTTCATAGCCTTTATGAAGCTCTTCAATAGCTGAATGATTTATTCATTGGAAGAGTGGCGTATACATTTTACGACCAGTTTCATTAATTTTATGAACTTTTCATAAACATTGACTTTAATGAAACCTGTACCGGTGTTCTGTAACTATGTGAGAAGTTACTTACATAAAAATTACAACTCTACGATGTGTCTACGCTATTTAAAACAGGGTGAGTCACAAAATTTCAAACTGAATATAAGTAAATTTTTTTTACATACCTCTGGCTAAATTTGACATTATGATACTCACTCTGTTTTAAATATGGCAGAGTTTCAATGGACGAGTTATAGTGACAATTTTCATTGAAACTATGGAAAAATTCGTTACTGAAGTGATGATAATTCTCTCAGTGCATCATCTCTAATTTTATCACAAGAGCATTTAAATGCCTTGCTGATAAAATTGGGACTATCAAAAAATAATGCAGGAATAATAATAATAATGTATACAGAAACGAGTGGAGCGAATTCTGTCAATAGTACACAAAGAGAATTTTGCTGGACGAGTTTTACTGAAATTTTTGGGTAAACTAAAGAAGTTTTCATCACAAAGTAAATGAAAATTTCTTGAAATTTGATAAAAAACCTTCATAAATATATTTAATAAATATAATTTTAATGAAATTTTTTAAATTTTGAAACTTTTAATAAATTATCATGCAGATATCCTCTCAGTGTAGCTATACCTCAAAAAATGTGTTGTCTCAATCGAATCGTTCAGTTATATCAACTGAAAATAAGGTTTTGCAAACTCCACCTCGGTTGTCACAACCCTATTTCGGTAATCACAACCCTATCTCATTTGAAAAAAAAAAAAATATAGTTGTGACAACCAAATTATTGGTTATAGCAACAGAGCTTTTTTCAGGTGAATGCCATAGATGAGGCTAAATAATTAAGTGGACTAATTAATTGACGATTTCACTAGCATTGAATTGATATCAATTGTATTTTTTTTTTAACTATAATAGTTTTAATTGACTTGAGTTCATTGATTGATGGTAATGGTCTGAAATTTCATTGCAATTACTAATTTATTAATTAAAACACAATAAGTCCAACTGACAGCTAACTGAAGAAAACTAGTCGTTACAAGCTAATGTAGGGTATCCAAATAGAATAATAATAATAAAAAAAAATTATTTAACAAGTTGACAGAATTTTACCGGAAAATTAACATTTAAATAATATAAAAAAAATGTTAAAAAATACATACAACAAAACTTATTCTTTAACAACATAATGTTTCAGTACTTTTGTATTTGATGTAAGTAAAACTTCTCTTAAGCTTACAAAAATTCCTTTAAATATACATAAGTTTAGTTTTTAACATTTCTCTGCTTAACATCATGTGAAAATTTATTCAAGTATGTATAAAAAAAATGCATTATCTTTCCTTTTCCTTTAGCAAACTGCAGGAAAAAAAAACAGCAACAATAATAACTTTTAGGTTCCCTTATGTTAGCGCAGTTTACAACGATTCCATTGTTTGTTGTTTGAAGTTGTGTTGGATTTTACATTCTCTTCTAACAAGTAGAAGTTTTTGATGTTGGGCGTTAAGACTGTGGTTTGTCGTTTGACATAAGGCGCTGTAACGTTATTTTTCCATAAAGTTTACTACTTCGTAGAAAAATTACTTTATTTTAGTTATAGTTGGTTAAGTAATATAGTTGGGGATCAGTGTAAGCTTGTATTTGTTTTACTTAGAAATGATAGTTTGATTTATGGATAATGATACGTTTGGCTAAAAGGTTAAGAAAAGAACAGTTGGTAAAATTTGCTGCATTAATATAGATCCTTGAAACCTTTCTGCTTTTTTAAGAAAATTTTAAGTAGCTATATTAACGTTTAATTTTTTTTCTTAATATATAATATATTTAAATATACATAACGGACTATTTCCATAATTACAAAAAAATTTACGTTTCATTTCTTAATTACTTTTTATACCCTGTTGGCAGTTTATGGAATTTTGGAATTTCTTATGAAATGAATATTTTTAATTTCGATATTTTGTTTTTATTCTTAGATTCGAGAATTTTTTTGTTCAGAAACTGACAGATTTTATATTTTTCAAGAAAAATTTCACAAAATGTTTCTATAATGAGTGTTCTTCTACACTGAACCGAAAACAGTGGTGAAATCAACTAAAATCCATATTATATTGATGAATAGGTGATTACAATACAATTAACAAAACCTATCCGTCAATTTAACATAATGTTATAATTTATACAAATACATATATATTGTTATAATTTATACAAATATACAAATATATAATTTGTCGTTTAACTATTTGATATGGTGTTATTTTGACAAAATATCGTCAAATGTATTAACAAAAACTAATTATGCCAACAGTTATATTTTATCAAATAGAATAATTATTTTGTTGTTTAACCAATGCATGTTATTCAATTCGACAATGCACTCTTTCTGTTTAATTAGTTCATATTTTATCGATTCATTATTACTAGGGCCTGCGGTCAAGACCGGTTAACCGGGTAGGCCGTAAACCGGTCTACCCAGGTAGACCGTAAGACCGGTTGTGAAAACAATTAGCATTAGTAGTTTATGAGATATTGGCAATTTTAAAATCTAGCAGAGTTAGCTAAAATTTGATTTCACTAAAAAGGTTTTATGGGTGTATTAACACCCAAAGGGCAAAAATTTTAACCATTTTGCTCTATCTCGCTTAGTTTTCGAGATATAGAAAAATTCCGCGACAGTTTCATGTGACTGTATATAAAATGCAGCACTTTCTGAATTCTAGTATAACTTTTGAAATATTTTCGTTCCACGACCTACGCAGATGTCTATAATTCTTTGTCCAATTTATGTCCAGATAACTCGTTTACGTGTTTAACCTATTTGGAGATACGGTATAATAACGCCGTGCAACTACCCGAAAAAGACGGTGTCATTGTCATATAAATGTATAGAAATAGTTTCTGAATTCTATTGTGATTTTCGGCACAATTTTGTTCCACGACCTACACAAAAGGCTATAATTGAGGATAAAATTCATGTCCAGATAATTTCTGTAAAGTTTAGACCTTTTTGGAGTTATCGTATAAAGATAAAGACCGTGGCATTTTCATAGAAATGTATAGAAATCACTGCACTTTCTGGAGTCTAGTTCGATTTGCGGAACATTTTTGTTCCACGACCTAAAAAACTCGCTACAATTGTTGGTCGAATTTACATCCAGATATTTTTTGTAAATTTTTAACTCATTTGGAATCACTGTGTAAAAACACCGTAATACTACCCGAAAAAGACCGTGGCTGTTTCATGTAAATGTATGGAAAATGCAGTACTTTCTGAATTCTATAGTAATTTACAGAATATTTTTGTTCCACAAAGTAGACAGATATCTCTATTGAATTTACCTCCCGATAATTTTTGCAAAGTTTCAACACATTTGGAACTACGGTGTGAAAACGCCGTATTACTACACACAAAAAAATATTGTTCAACTTTAATTCAATTAAAACGATTTGTTAAATTATTTCAAAAGGTGTCAATTAAAAATTAATCCAATGGATTAAATAATTGCTCAAAACTGCAATTTGCTTGACATTTTTTTTTATTCTACCACTCAAAAGCATTTCATAAAACAAGAGAAAAACATCAGCATATTAGGTATGTTTGGGTACTTTTCCAGTAAAGTCCAGTAAAAATTACTCAGTAACAAATTTACAGAGAGTAAGACAAAATTTACTCTCAAAAAGAAAAATATCTAAAAATGTTCGCAAACAGAAAAATTGCAAAAATTAGTAAAAAAACTGCTGCCAACTTCTTTCCTAAAAATATCGCTAAATGAAACTAAAAAATCACTAGAAAATATCTAAATTATAAAAAAAAATAAAAAAGCGATAAATCCCTAAATTTCACGAACTTTTTAGGTTCTGTTGAAAAATTTCACAAAAATAGCTATATTTTTCAAACTTCTTAAAACTTTCTTAAAAAATTATTGATACATCGCCAGACTTTTCGAACTTTTTTGTTTTCTATAAAAATTTACCGATAAATCGCTGAATAATAATGATTTAAAAATTCTGTAAAGAAAATAAATGTAAAAAATTCTAAGAAAATGTCTAGATTTTCTTAAAAAGAAAAATCGCTAGTTTTCCCGCTAATAGCTAAATTATATTTTATCCCGCTAAACGAGTTGAAATATCGCTAGATTTGCCGACAAAATAGCTAAATTGGCAATAGTTATTAAAATAGCTGATTGCGAAATAAATCTATTCAAATTACTGGATTAATAAATAAAACCTAATAAAATGATCACTTACTTACTCCTTTCATCGTAAATAAGCTTAAATTTAAATATTTTTTATTTTTACAAAAAATTATTTCAAAATTATTTAGACAAATGTTTTGTTTCTTCAATCATATGTTTTCAATCATATGGTTTTTTTTTCTTACAAATTCTTACTAGAAAAATTCATCCAGTAAAAACTTGTAAGTTCTGTGGTATTGAACTGTCACTTTACTCTCTATTTTTCCTCTCTCCTTACTGAGTAATTGTGTAAACAAACACCTTCCAGTAAAAACTTGTACAAATTTGTACAAATTTGTACAAATTTTTGGGTACCCAAACACACTTATTGTTGTCGTTTTTCGTTTGCTTTATTTATGTAGTTGTTTTTATAAATGTTAATGTATTAGTAACAGGGATGATAAAGTTGGTACTATATTACTTTTTATGGTACTATTAGAACCTCAAAAGTACTACTTTACTCCTTAGCATTATTTGATACCATTTTAAATTATTCAAAATATGTAAATAGTAAAAAATCGTAAGAAACGCAATTCAAAGGAAAGGTTTCTAAAATTTTGCAAAAAATATTAAACATTTATTTTAATTTAAGAGAAAATCTTTAAATTGTTGTGTTTTTTGTTTAGTTTTATTTGATTTAGTTTTCTGAATTGATATTAGTTAATTTAAATTGTGCGGTAACTTAATTTTTAGTAAATTGGACATGTTCGGGCATGTTGTTTGTTTTAATACCCAATCCATATATAGTTTTTTTAATTATAAGAAATAAATTTAAAAAAAAGATTAAAATTTTATAATTTTTGACCCCGCTTTTTAAATATTAAAGATGAGACTGGGACGTCAAAATAATACCCAATAAGCACATAGGTTTTAAAAATTCAAGTACTTTAAATTTTGCTTGAAGTAAAGTATATTTCAAATTCTAGCACTTGTTTTTTTAACAAAAATATTTCAAACTTGAATTTTTGTTTCCCTTTTGCTGGAGTATGCTATTGAAATAAAATGTAATAAAAGTTGAATTCTAGCCTTGAAACTGGAAAACAGGGCTGGAATTGAACTTGATTTCAACTTGAATTCCAGTGAAAATGTTTATAGGGTAGTCAACGCTGAAGATTGGATGCAAGAACAAAAGCGATAGAATAATATAAAAAAGGTAATTGGGAAGAAGAAAGAACGAAATACACTATACATAGTGAAGTGGATCTATATTATATTTTGAACCTTCCCAGGTAGAAAAATACAAACGGCACAATGTTGGCCCGGTATTGGAGGCGGTAGTGCATGTACTGGCAATGCGTCGGATTTTTAACTTTCACTGTACTGCCATGTTGTCGAAATGATAACACCAATAAACGCTTGGCCGTAGTTATTTCCCAACGTTGGCGCAAGCTTGGGATTTTATTTTTTTGGTATTATTCCAGTACATTTAATAACAAATTTAGTAGTTTGCTAGAACTTTACTGTCCTCTTAGTGTACATCACAGATTTTTTTTTTATTTTTGTTTTGTCAATGTCTTGAGACTTGATGGAATTTCTTCAAATGTATTCTTTCGAAACTTCACTAGAAAAGAATGGCGATGTCTCTCTTACATAAATAATTTTGTAATAGATGTAAAAATACGTAAAATTTATAAAATTGTTAATTTTAATAAATTAAAAAAAGCTCGTTAATTTTCAGAAAACAGTAGGTACTGGCAAAGCACGTTTTAAGTAGTACCGGCATTTCGTAAAAAAACAGTGCTCTCCCAGTACAACTTTTGTTGTAACGTCGGCAATTTCTACCTGGGCCCATTTTTACTGAAAATTAAATTTTATTTGTTAATGGGTCATATGAATAAAACTTAGCAATTACTTCGAAGTAATTACTTTGGACTTAGGAATGACTTTTAACACCAAATTTATCCATAGACTTGTAGAACGCCATGAAATATAAACGAAAATCGAAAAATAAAATTTTTATTCTACTCGTAAGTACCCACCCAGGTAGAAAAATACAAACGGCACAATGTCGGCCCGGTATTGGAGACGGTAGTACATGTGCTGGTAATGCGTCGGATTTTCAACTTTCACTGTACTGGCATGTTGTCGAAATGATAACACCAATAAACGCTTGGCCGTAGTTATTTCCCAACGTTGGCGCAGGCTTGGGATTTTATTTTTTTGGTATTATCCCAGTACATTTAATAACAATTTTAGTAGTTTGCTAGTACTTTACTGTCCTTTTAGTGTACATCACACATTTTGTCGAAACTTTACAAGAAAAGAATGGTTATGTCTCTCTTACATAAATAATTGTGTAATAGATGCAAAAATACAAAAAATATAAAATTTATAGAATTGTTAATTTTAATATATTAAAAAAGCTCGTTAATTTTCAGAAAACAGTACTGGCAAAGCACGTTTTAAGTAGTACCGCCAATTCGTAAAAAACAGGGCTCTCCCAGTACAATTTTTGTTGCAACGTCGGCAATTTCTACCTGGGTTGTTTTAATGTACAAAAGCACTTTCATATATGTACGTTTTTTTGTTAATTTATAATAAAAAATTAAAAAAAAGTACTTTGTACTTTGTTTAAAAATTTAAAATTTTTTTAAACAAAAAATCTAATTTTTGAAATTTTTTTTTTAAAAATTTTTTAAACAAAAAATCTAAAAAATTATTTTAAAACAAATATATAT
Source organism: Leucophora obtusa (assembly GCA_949987735.1). Classification (NCBI taxonomy): domain Eukaryota; kingdom Metazoa; phylum Arthropoda; class Insecta; order Diptera; family Anthomyiidae; genus Leucophora; species Leucophora obtusa. The sequence continues at coordinate 173,274,335 of OX465298.1, forward strand.
TTTAATTTAGTTTTAAAAAAAAATTTTTATAACAAATTCAAAAAAATTTTAAATTTGAAATTTTGGTTAAAAAATAAATAAATTAAAAATTATTTTAAATCAATATATTTTTTTAGTTTTCAAAAAATTTTAACAGAGGCCTTATGCATCAGAAAAAAGAAGAAAACGAATTTCTACGAGAGAACTTTTCACATAAGTATAAATAAATCTATCAACTGAATGAAAATTGAATGCAGCTTTTATTTTAATGACATTCAAGCTAAAAATAAAGAAGTATATTTTTTATAGTTGGCATGGCAACTGCCACTTTATCCAGCTGATAGTTTATTTAGAAGTTCTACAATATTGATCAATTTTTAATCCAATGAATTAATTTTTATTCAAACTCATATAAAAAACCAATAAAAATCCTAATCAAATGTATCACTATTTTATTGAAAATTTATTCAATTAAAGTGCTACAAATTTTTAATTGAATGAACAATTTTCGTGATTGGAGGAATTTCAACGACAAAATTCATTGAATAGGTGGTTTTCATGATTGAAATTAGTTTTTATTTTTTTGTGTGTACCCGAAAAAGACCGTGGCATTTTCACATAAATACATGGGAAATGCATTACTTTCTGAATTCTATTACGATTTTCGGAACATTTTTGTTCCACGATCCGCCCAGATGTCTACAATTCTTAGTCCAATTTATGTTGACTTGTTTTCTGTAAAGTTTCAGCCCGTTTGAAAGTACGATGTAAAAACGCCGTACTACTACCCGAAAAAGACCGTGGCAGTTTCATATAAATGTATGGAAAATGCAGCACTTTCTGAATTCCATTGTAATTTTCAGAATATTTTTGTTCCACAAACTGAACAAATATCTAAATTATTGATCGAATTTCCCTCCCGATAATGTTTTCCAAAGTTTCAGCCTATTTGAAGCTACGATGTAAAAACGCCGTACTACTACCCGAAAAAGACCGTGGCATTTTCACATAAATACATGGGAAATGTATTACTTTCTGAATTCTATTACGATTTTCGGAACATTTTTGTTCCACGATCCTCCCAGATGTCTATAATTCTTGGTACAATTTATGTTCACTTGTTTTCTGTAAAGTTTCAGCCCGTTTGAAGGTACGATGTAAAAACGCCGTACTACTACCCGAAAAAGACCGTGGCATTTTCATATAAATACATGGGAAATGCAGCACTTTCTGAATTCTATTACGATTTTCGGAACATTTTTGTTCCACGATCTACACAGATGTTCATAATTCTTGGTCCAATTTATGTCTAGATATTTCCTGTAAAGTTTCAGCCCATTTGAAGGCACGATGTAAAAACGCCGTACTACTACCCGAAAAAGACCGTGGCAGTTTCATATAAATGTATGGAAAATGCAGCACTTTCTGAATTCCATTGTAATTTTCAGAATATTTTTGTTCCACAAACTGAACAAATATCTATAATTATTGATCGAATTTCCCTCCCGATAATGTTTTGCAAAGTTTCAGCCTATTTGAAGCTACGATGTAAAAACGCCGTACTACTACCCGAAAAAGACCGTGGCATTTTCACATAAATACATGGGAAATGTATTACTTTCTGAATTCTATTACGATTTTCGGAACATTTTTGTTCCACGATCCTCCCCAGATGTCTATAATTCTTGGTACAATTTATGTTCACTTGTTTTCTGTAAAGTTTCAGCCCGTTTGAAGGTACGATGTAAAAACGCCGTACTACTACCCGAAAAAGACCGTGACAGTTTCATATAAATGTATTGGAAATGCAGCACTTTCTGAATTCTATTATGATTTACGGAACATTTTTGTTCCACGATCTACACAGATATCCATAATTCTTGGTCCAATTTATGTCTAGATATTTCCTGTAAAGTTTCAGCCCATTTGAAGCTACGATGTAAAAACGCCGTACTACTGCCCGAAAAAGACCGTGGTATTTTTATATGAATATACAACTTATAGTAGAGTTTGTTGTATTACCATAGAAAGACTGTCATATAAAAATGCACTTTTTCTAAAAAAAGTCCTTAAAAAAAAATACATTTTATAAAAAAAAAAAAAATTTAGGAAAAAGTACTTTTTTATGCAAAAAGTACTTTTTTATGCAGTAAGCACTTTCTTTTGGAAGAAGTACTTTTTTTTGCAATAAGCACTTTTTTTTGGAAAAAAAAATTTTTTTTTCAAAAATATGTAGTACTTTTTCTTAAAAAAAATTTTTCCTTTATAACAAAACAGTTGTCTCCACGAGGCAAAAAAATCGCTGTATCACACTTTAAAATCCGACTTTAAATGCCAAAGCTATAACGAAAAACTAAAAAAGGCAACCCCTACGTTCGGAAATTTTTTTTTTTTTTTGAAATCGCCTTCCAAAAATACTTCATATTGGAGGGTGTATGACGAACTTTATTTTGAGGTACGGTCTAATGTGCACACTCAAAATTCATTTCTTAAAACACATGAAATATTAACTAAATATACAAAAACATACAATCACATTATTTTATCATTAAAAACAACCTAAAATAAATATTGAATTAATTAAAAACCCAACAAAAAGAGGACTACTGATTCTTCATCATATTAAAACCATTTTGCTATCTATTTTCAAACATTGTTTGAACAATCCATAAAAGGAAAAAATATACTTGAAAAGTCTGTTAAAACAATCTAATCTTCAATTTTTAACTGACAAAATGTTAGAAAAAAATGATTTTGTGGTTTGTTTTTTCATATTTGAAAGTTTTTTTTTTGTTTGAATTTTAAAAACACTACACATACAACACACACCTTCATCATATTAAAACCATTTTGCTATCTATTTTCAAACATTGTTTGAACAATCCATAAAAGAAAAAATATACTTGAAAAGTCTGTTAAAACAATCTAATCTTCAATTTTTAACTGACAAAACGTTAGAAAAAAATGATTTTGTGGTTTGTTTTTTCATATTTGAAAGTTTTTTTTGTTTGAATTTTAAACACACTACACATACAACACACACCTTCATATTTTTGTTGGCTATATTTGTGTATATAAGTAAAAAATTTCTTGTAATTTGAATTGAAATAATTTTGTATATAAACAAACTATTTTAACAAAAAAGGAAAAGGAAAATATTTGAATTTTTTGTTTTAAAACAGAAAACAACGAAATTATTTAAATTATTTTTTCTAAAAATAGAAAACTAAAATTAAAATAAAAATAGAATATTTGACTGACACTTTTTTGTAGTTTGTTTTTTATTGACTTATACAAAAAGTTAAACAATATGTTTCCATATATTTTAATTGATTCTTCAATTGAAAACAAACTTTACCTATTACTTTTCAATTAAATCTCAATCGGTTATGGAACATATATTGTGAGTGTATAAATTTATTTAATATTTTTAATAATTCTAATACATTTGATATTGCAATAAATAAATAGTTTAAATCACAATAAAATTAAATAATATAAAAAGAGATAATAGAAAAATTAGTGATAGTAGCCGTTTTTTCTAATCACTTGGATTTAATAAATCCAAAAAGTATTTCTAAATGTGCTCAACAGATGGGGTTAGATTCTTCCTATTTTAAAAAAATTTTCTGTCCGACACTTATTTCACCCTAATTTTTAGTACCGAATTCGATGATGAAGGATTCTACTTTAACTTTTAATTCATAATTATATTTTACAAAAAACAGCGATAAACAGTCTGCCTTTTCAGTTTTATCACTTCAATTTATATTTTTACACAATTGAAAAATTCTATTGCAAAATTTAATATTCACTAATTGGATTTAATTAAATTACTTACTGTAGAGTGAAAAATTGCCATTTCTATTTGAGCTATTTCTCGATGTCCAAGATGAAAAATATGTATTTGGTGAGGTGTAGTTTTTTTTTCTAAACATATTTCATAAAAATAAATTTAAGAAAAACCTTTTATTTGTTAGTTTTTAAATTTTTTTGTTTCTCTTTCAATTTCCATTCGTATTTTTTTCTGACATTTAATTAATAGGCTGTTTCATATATTTGTGCTTTTATTGCGGATTTATTAAATCCAGCTTTTTTTTGGATTTAATAAATCAATTTTTTGTATGAAAAATTCTAAATCCAGGTGATTAAAAAACACGCTAAGTAATTAAAATTTACAATTAACATAATAACATATAAAATTATATAAATTAATTTGAAATAAAATTAATAAATATTCACTGAACAATTCTCTATAAGTCACAGAATTTATTAGATATCAATAAAAAAACAATAAATTCATTAATATTTCCGAATAGCACAAGTGATTCTCACAAACTAACAAATTTAACCACGCTAAACTTTTTTCTACAGCTTTAATACTTTGTTTCAAATTGAATAAAATTTTTTTCAAATTTATTTTACTGCCTTTTCAACAAAATTTTTTAAAATTAACAAATAAAATTTTGTCAATTAATTGAAATACATTTATCAATTTGAATAAAAATAATATTATTTTAACACTTCCTTTCATCAGAAATTACCAAAATTTGTATGTTGATTTCACTTACTACTTTCGGTTCAGTGCAATAGAATTATTATTAGGTCTGTATGTTTAAATTTCAAGTAAAAAATAGTAAACTCAGATGTTCAACCTTCATTTCAGATCTTGGGCTGTTGTACTTTTACATTTTATAAACCATGTCGATTAGCCTCTTGATTACTTCATAGGGGCCGCCCCAATGAGTTTTTACCTTAGGTGACAATCCCATTTCTGACATTTGATGTCTTCAGAGACTTATAGTAGAATTTCATGACAAATATTTTTGTGGAACATTTTAATCCAATAACTCGTCAACTTACGGGTCTTTTTTCCTTTTTTAAAAATTGGCCAAAAAGTCCCTTTAACTCAAGAGTTAGAGGATTAAAATGTTATAGAAAAATGTTTCTCGTATCGTAAACATGTTTGTTGAAAACATCCTATACCTAAAATGGAATTTCACATGGTTTCCTATGCCGATTCACAATAAATATTTGCAATAGGGCGACATTTTATCCTCCAAAAAAACTAAACGCCGTTACACACTTAATACAATAGCGAATATAAGCAGTACGCAAATTTTGCATTTCTGCTAGCAAGCAAAATATTTTTCACAACAAATGTTTTTCCAAAAATTATAATTGCCTTTTTAGGCATTAAACAATGCCAATTAAAAAATCTGCATTGTATCAAGTTGTAATGCCAAAAAATTTGTAATAGCATTGTTATCAAATAATGCAACGTAATCGGTAATTAATTAGTCCATTCAATTGACTAGACCCAAGTATGATGAGTAATTTGGCTCATATTGACATATTAATTTATTTTGTTCCATTATTTCAACTATTTTTGTTTTATCATATAAAGGTTTTTTAAAGGTATAAAAGGAACAATTTTATCATCATTATTATTATCATTAAAATGAAACCCAAAGAAAAAAACAATGTGATCCTTAATTATTATTTATTGTAAAATCTAAAGGTTTTTTAAAGGTATAAAAGGCACAATATTATCATCATTATTATTATCATTAAAATGAAACCCAAAGAAAAAAACAATGTGATCCTAAATTATTATTTCTTGTAAAATCTATATGATTAGATCTCAAATGAAAATGTCATGTAAATATAACAATAAAAGTGTATTACAATATCCTTTATTGTTGATTTTTTTTAACTTATAAAATAAATTTATTATAAATCAATAACTTTAAACTCAAGTTTTAAATATTTCCCTCACAATGAAAAATCCGCATGATTTGCCAGGTTGCGTATGAGTGATATTTTTTTTTTTAAATATAACTCATACGTGCCTGACTTATTAAATTTAAAGTGAATATTAGAAAGAGCAATTAAAATCCTTCTCTAAAACTTTTTAAAACATTTGTATTTGGTCTAGTGGTTTTAAAGAAACTTATTTATTAGCACTTTTTCCTAGGGACCACATACATTATTTAAAGTACAAACAAACTTATTTATTTTCATTAGAAATCCATTATTGTTTAGTTTTCCTTAACAATTTCATCACTCTGATAAATAATTTTTTAAACAAACAAAGAAACACATAATAGCATAACAAAAAAAAAAACTTTTATATTTAACATCATACATAAATGTTTAATGCTCTTATACAAAAGTACACATAAAGGTGAAGTAACTTAAGTTGAACTCATATCTAAAATAAACTTGTTTGATGTTAGAAACGAAAAAAAAAGAAAAAAAATTTACTTGTTCGGTTTATTAAACACGTTTATACTTACACATCTGTATTTAACACAAACACATGCTGTTATTTAGGAAAAAAAAACCAACAAACCCATCCATTAAATGTATACTACACTTACTCATCCATAGGACGTGTTAGTTTTTCTTCTTATTCTAAATATTTTTCCAATGCCACCTCCCAAAGCCACTAACACATAGTTATTTAGAGAAAAATAACAACAGCATGTTACTACAGTGATTCTTCAAAGTTTTTTTTCTATCAATATCCTTCCTTCATCTCATAGTTTATACAGCACTTACACCCAGAAAACATATTCAGTTCTGAAGACTAATTTGACTGTGACTACGGAATTTCAGTTATATCAAGAATAATTCGGTAGCCGCAAATGAAAAATTCATTTGACACAACTGAGCCATTCGATTGACAACAAATGAGGTTATCAGCACCGAATCTGCTTTCCGGGTGTATGTTTAAGAATCGCTGTACTTTAGTTTGAGTTTTGAATGGATTTGTATTCATGGGTCTCTTAATGTTCATTAATGTTAGTGCATACTGCTACACTAACTACATGAGATTTTTGTTGTTGCTAGCATGTACATATGTATGCATGTACGTTGGTGTGTTTTAAATAAATCAAGCGGAATTAAGTCATCAATAACGAGTCCTCTCCTACTACTAAACATGTACATATCATTTCCATCTTAGGTTTATACTATATATATGGGAATGTATAAAGTGCCACATGATTTGTTTCTTATGCCATCACTTCGAATGGCAATAAAAATAAAAAATTTTCTAAAATGTTCGAGGCTAAACTAAGTATTGTGGTAAAATGTGTTATAGTTTTTTCATGTTTTAATTTTTATTATACATTAGGAATGAATGATTTTTTTCTGAACTCCACTTTTGTGATCTTGTAGTTCATATAATTTAAAAAATCTTCAATATGTTTTTGTTAATTTGTTGGGGACTTCATGTTTAATATAAAAACATCACTATAAAATAAAAAAGTAAACATTTGAATGCTTTTATAATTATATTTAATTCTATATATAAAAGAATGACGTGACTGATTCACTGAATCACTAATTCGTTGACTCTGAAATTTAGTATGTATGTTCTTCCTTTATCGGAGATATCCTTTAAGATGTATTTTTTGGAAATCCTACCGAGAGAGGCAAAAAGGGTAAAATTTTCCCCCTTAACGGCCTATCAAACGCATTTAGAAACCTGAAATTTGAAATATGTGTTCCTTTGAGTATGTGCTTATTTATCGGTAATGTACTTTTTGGTATTTTGGAAAGGGTGTTCCACACCGCTAGAGCTAGGAAGTTGAAATTTGGTATGAAGGTTCTCTTCTATAGGAGACATCCGCAAAGACGAGATTTTTGCAAATTCCTACAGGGAGGGCATTAGAAGAAAATCCTCCCTCCTTGACGCTCTACCCACACCTCTTTGGATAGAAACCTGAAACTTAAAATATGTGTTCCTTCACAGGCAAATAAGGAAAACACTCTCATTAACAGCCTGCCCAAACATCTGTGGTTAGAAACCTGAAATTTAAAATATGTGTTCATCAGGAAGATATTTTTTTAAATTTTGGACAAAAACATGGTAAAAGTATGAGTTCAAAGGGGGGAGGGGAGGGGAAAGTTGCCCCTTAACGGCCTGCCCAAACCACTTTTGCTAAAAACCTGAAAGTTAAAAAGCGAGTGTTATTGGAACAATAAAAATGGGAAACGAAATAGAATGGAACGGAAAATAAGTGAAATTGAAACATCAGACAGGAGGAACGAAATATATTGGAAGTTAGAACGAGTGGAACTAAAGAAGCAGACAATGAAAACGAATTCAAATCGAACGCGAAGCAGATTGGAATGGGAAACGAAATGGAACGGGTAACGAAATAGCATGAAATGGGGTACGAATGGAATTGAAACACTAGAGTTGGAAAACAAATGGTGTGGAATGGGGAGCGAGTGGAATTGAAGCGGTAGACGAATTCGAAACTAAATGGAATGGAATGACGAGCGAGTGAAATTTAAGCGGCAGATAAGTGGAACGAAATGGAATGAAATGGTGGATAGACAATGGGAATTAAATGTGTGCAATAGCGAAAGAAATGGAATTTAAACACTAAAATCGGGAAACGAAATGAAAGAGAATGGGGAATAAGTGGAATTGAAACACTAGGTAACTGAAGCGAAATGGAACGGAATGAATCAAACCGCTTGATTTTGGTTCCTCAAATTTTATGTGGGAACCTACCCTCAATATAGACCATACTTGGGAATTATTCATTACCATTGAACTTTCATTACCATTGAAATTTCATATTCCTCTAGCTCAAACTGGTGCATAGGGCGCCATTAGTTGATACTACACTACCATTTAATGGTAATGAAATATTTTTCATTAAAAAAAAAATTCCCAATGGTAATGAAATTATACTAATGTACAAAAAAACTAATTACAATTGATTAAAAACCATTTGTTTACCACAAAATTCGGATAAATGAAAACGAACAACGAGTTTAGCCAGGGAAGTTATAAAACATCATTTTTTAACGAGGATCTATTACAATCCGTTATTCTTTATCTGGATACAAATGACAATGGAATGGAAAGTAATATTTAATTGCAAATGAGCTTGAATGAGCAATTTTTATATCCGATTTCAGCGAGTTTTTCTCTATTTTTACGTTTTTCTCTCAATGGCAACTATTTTTTTTAATTTGGTGCATAATAAATGGTAATGAAATCTAAAACCATTATCATTAATCAATGAAATTAAATTTTAAAATCATTACCATTAATTTAAAAAAATGGTAATGAAAATAATTTCATTACAATTGATATCAATGCAATGATAATAAAATAATCAATTAATTAGTCCACCTAATTAGTTAGACCCATGTATGATATAGACAATTATTAGAGCACCCATTAAGTATAAGGAACGTGCAAAAGTGTTATTGGGCATAAAAAATAATATCCCCGCAAAAATGTATCTTCTCGGATTAAAATAGGCCAGTCACACGCATTTTTTAGCCCTACAAATGGACTCAAATTAGTTCAAAGATTCCTTGCGCTGTAACTTAATGTAAAGGATTACAGAAAAATACTAAGTCGGTATATCTACAGGTAATGAAGTGGCTAGTATTTTTCTCATACACACTTTTGATGTATCAATGACGCGTGATGGTGATTTAAGGGTTAAAATCAAAATTTGTGTTTAACCACTTAAATCATGTTGACTTTAACCACTTAAATCACCATGACGCGTCGTTTATACGTCAAAAGTGTGTATAAGAAAAATACTAGATACATTATTGCCTGCTAATATGCCCATTTAGTATTTCTGTGTAAAACCTTTACTTTAAGAGTTATAGCGCAAAGAAGCTTTCATCTAATTTTAGTCCGTTTTTGGGGCTAAAAGCCGCGAGAGACTGGCTTGTTTTAATCCAAGAGGATAAATTTTCACGGGGATATTATTTTTACGCCCAATCTACCGGAAAGTACGTGGGGAGGTGAAAAATTACACTTTTCCCCATATAGGTGCTCTATTAAGCGCCAATTCTGAATAAGCACGAAATTTACTTTTAACCACATTTTAAGTTTTGACTTATTTCTGGCATTGAACCTAAATTATAAATTTTGATGTTTTCAGAGACTTATAGTAGAATTTCATGACAAATATTTTGCGGAACATTTTAACTTTCTAATTCTGAAAATTCGGTGAAAATCTTTTATTTCGTACATTTTTTAATTTGTTTTGTATTTGTTTTTTATTTTTTTATACATTGATTACTTTTATGGCTTATAAAAAGCCATCAGTACCTGACTCATACAACGTGCGTTCGCCCACCATCGAGGAATCGTCATTGGCTTTTCTTTAAAGACTGCGTTTAATTCTTGCATCTTTGAATGTAGTTTTTTTCTTCTCATTCTGCTGTATTATGTGAAATAAGATTTATAATAAAGACAATGATAAAAAATGCTTAGAAAATTTTCTGTGTACAAATTTAATGCATCATTGTGACTAAAATATATTTTGTAAAAAAACATGTGGAAAAATTTATTTCTTCGAATTTTTTACTGATATTTCCTGAGCATATACTGAAAAGCATTCTCTAACCAAATAATATATAAAAAAAATCGAAAACAAAATTTTTCCTAGAGTCGATACCCCCTTTGACGTAACCTATACCTAAAATGGAAGATTCACATGGTTTCCTAGTGCATATATCGTCACCTAAAATGCAAAAGGGCGTAATAACACTTTTTATTTTTTTACACTAGAACAAAAAAAAAAAACGTTGTAGAATTAAAGATATTCTATATTTTCTTCTCTTGTTTAAAACACGACTATAGACTTATTTCGACATATAAGTTTAAAATTTTGTAGGGAAATGTAATTTAGTCTAGTGCATCATAATCAATCAGAAAATCGGCTTAAATTTTTGTTGTTGTTATGGCCTTTTACATTTTAGGTGACGATATGTAATAAATATATTACTTAGAATCAGTTTTTGGCATTTCTGTCATGGAATGCAAGAAATATTTAAAAAAAAACTTATTTCACTTTTAATCTATGCTAAATTTCCTATTAAATATATGCTGGAAAGTATACCTACGTATTTACAGATCTCTAAAATTAAATAAGAGGATTAATAGTTTGTATAAAGAAAATGTTTGCTTTTCATTGTGTAAACAACATCACCAAAAGCTTCTAGTTAAGGAGTTATAGATGGATAAATCCATGAACCTTTTTTAGGGTAATTTTGAGGACATAAATTTAAATTTGAATCACAGAAACCTAATTTTTGCACAGATCTTATATTTTACTCTCAACCTATCCGAAACAATTTTATACATTTAATTTTTCCAAATAGATATAGCGATAGCTAGGGATCGAACCCTCAACCTTAGAGGTTAATCACAACTGGGTCGATTGTCGACCGACGATTTTAATTTAAATTCAGCGACAATCGACCGTCGACATTTGTTGACGTTTAGAAAAAAAGGAAAGCAAAACAAGAATATTGTTGTATTTGTTTCACCACAATTCTTCACCAATTCAATTGGTCTTTCACTAATTCTTGTTGCTTTATATTTAAATTATGTATTTTAAATTTCATTTGTATTTCTTCTGTCAAAAAAATAAATTTTTTGTAAACAAAGTATGAATTTTTGCAGCTCTAATACGAATTTCGAACAACTCTGCTCTAATGGCAATCTTTAATTAGTTAAAAATGTGGCAACAATTTGACAAATATTTTAAGTGTGTATTAGTGTGTCGTCACGAAAATAGAATAGATTCTATTCCGACGACAAATCGCCGGACAACATGACGACATTTTGCTTCCCATATAAAATATATGAAAAAGCAACTCTCGTTGTCGTTGTCAACCCAGTTCTGATTAATCTCTTATGTGTAACAGTCCAACGCGCTAACCATTACACCACAGCGCCCTACTTTGTCTGATTTTGATTTAACTAACACTTTGTTTTTTTTATACATAAACCAAAATTAGAACGAAAATTTAGTTTGATTACGATTCCGTTCGGTAAAAAGTGTCATTCATTATACGTGAACAAAAAAAGGTGATCGTTCGTTATTTCCACGAAAATATCGTTTCGTTAGTAATTGATAAACAGGTAATAAAAAAAAGAAAAATTGGGTAATTTTTAACCCCTAAACATAAGATTGTGCCTCGAAAATTTTGACTTTGGTAAAAACATTGCTTTTTAAATTTTAACTTCATAAAAGTAAAACTATAAAAATTGATTCTTAAGGCTAAGTTACCCAAGCGTAAACGTATCTGTAACGAATCAGCTGTTTCAAAACCACAAGAAGAAATGTATAGGCATGGTTACTAACACGTAAATGTAAACGTACTTGCCGGATCATTCTGTTGAAATCAGAATTTTCTATCCGGCATCGAAACAGCTGACTGATTTTAGTCGGAAATAATATAAAATGAGTAAATAAAATTGATTCAAACAACAAATAATTAATAAAAATTAACAAGTAAATGGAAAAATTTAGAATAAAATATAAAACCACATGAAATAGATGCTAAATAGTAATGTCGTTTACGGTAATCTATAAGTGTACTTTTTAGCTACGGCACGGTACAGTTACATCACATTTACGTTTACGGTCCCATAATCCGCCCTTTATAGTATTATTTACGGTATTTGCAATTACGATATTGGTTATTTTAAAAGGATAATTCAAGGTAAATTAATATGTTTCTCGTTTACTTTTAAACTACGAAGGCGCGGAATATAATTTTTTCGGTTATTAGAAGAAAATATGCCAACACTGAGACAATTATCCTTCATGATATTAATGATATAATTTCATAAAATTTTTTTCGTACAACCAATGAAGAATTTCATTATGTATGTAATATTTAATTAATATTATGAAATTTTTCATAAATTTTCTTTAAAAACAATTTCATAATTTCATTAAAAAAATTCATTGAATTTCATAAATTATATGTATAGAAATTTAATGAAAATATTCTTTATATATATGAAATTGTTCAATGGTATTTAGTTTTTTTTTTAAATTTTTTTTTTATAAAATATCGTCATTTCCTGAGAGAAAAATCTCTTATAATTTTAATTTTTTTTTTAAATTAATTTCTTATTATTAATTTTATGAAATTTTTTATATGACATTTTTTTATAAATCATATTAATTTTTTTGAAACTTTTTTTAATGAAACTTTTTAATTTAATGAATTCATCCGTAAAATATGCTACGCCTTTTGCATTTGCTAAGTACCTTTTATTTATCCACTCCAGCTTAGCAACGACAACAACCAACTAACATAAATAATAGTAAATGAAATTGCTTCGTAGATTTTATGAAACTCTTCATTGGCTGAATGATTTATTCATTGGACGAGTGGCCAATTAATTTTATGTAGAGTTTCATTAATTTTATGAATTTTTTTATAAACATTGACTTTAATGAAACCTTTTTCAGATCCAGATTCTATGAAAAGTTTCAATGGACGAGTTCCAGTGACACTTTTCATTGAAATTGTGAAGAAATTCATTATTGAAGTGATGATAATTCTCTGAGTTAAGCTTTCTAATAAGTTAGATTAAAAAATAAAAAAACCCCCCATTTTTCAAATATTCAAATATATTTATTTATATTTTTCGACCTTAAATTCCAAAGTCAAAAGTTGAGCTTTTAAAATAACCAATAGCACCATTGTAAAGGTTGTAAAGAATATAAGAATCGATTTTTATATTTTAACTTTTATGAAGATTAAAATTAATTTTAAAGAATTAAAAAAAAAAAAAATTGTGGTTTTAACTTTATAGTTTTAGCGTGAACCGTTCAGAAATTTGTCCGTATATACGAAATAAACTATATTTTATTATAAGAAAAGTGTGAAGTTCTTTTTTTATTTTCACGATGCATAAACAAGACTGCAAATGACATTTTTCCTATTTTGTGTCGAATTTATATGGAATTTTTTAAATTATGTTGCTGACATCAATTTTCTTCTAAATAACACAAAAGTTCTAAAAATGTAAATTTTTCCTCAACCTTCAATATACTATGTACTTCATTTTTATTAAAACATCTCAACTCCTGACAAATTGTTGTGAATACAATTTAAATTTAAAAGAATATAACAACATAAGTTGTTTGTAGATAAAAATTTGTTGAGAGTTGCCAGCAAACATGGATTTTAAAAGTAAGCTTCTTAGAATTATTATTTGCTTAAAAATAAGCAACATTTTCAAAATTTTCAAAAAAAAAGAAAAATTAGAATCCTGCTTCAAATTCATTTATGCTTTTTTTTTATTAAAACTACAAAAATAAATACTTAACATTTTTAAATAAATACTTAAAAACTAATTTAATAATAATCTTAATGTTTTACTTTTAGTAAGTACCTTTCCTTTGATATATCTTGAATTGGCGTAGGATATACACTTTTATTATCAGTGCGTGTCTTGCCACCCTTTCCCAATACCTGTAACATTCGAGCATAAACTAATTTTCGAACATTTAGGGCCCATAGGAAATCCATATGATTAAATTCTTTTTGTGGTACTAAATATTTTCCTATGGGTCTGCCTAAATCTTTATACATATCCTCCACATCTGACGGATGGCACAGCAAATCATTGCTGGAATAGTAAACAAAAGTGGGAACAGTAACTGCCGACAGATTATAGCGTGGCGGTTCACGTTCTTTGTACAATAACATATTTTTGTTGGTACTATAACTGTAGGGGGAAAATTTACCATTCTTTATGATTTGTATAAAATGTTTGACTTGCTTTGCGGCAACACCGGCTGGATAGTGGCCCAAGATGACAGGAAACATTTTCTGGACAATACAGTTATTTTGAGTTTATAGAAATCTGTTTCAAAATGATAGCAAATTCACTTACCCTATTAAATTCATCCCAATTACGACCTACTATACCAAATACCGCCTCTATACATAAACGTTCAGTTTCTTCAGTCATGCGGCATAAGAAACGAAATTCACCATTAAACATTTCGGTTATGGAACTGCCAACCAAACTCTGAAAATATGATTTATTTAAAATCAACCCAAATTCCTGCATTTCGAAACAATTCCGTTGTGACAACCGAATTTTTTCCAACCGAATTCGTTCGGTTGCTGCAACCTCGTAATTCGGTTGCCTCAACCGAATTCAGTTGTGACAGCCGATAATTCGGTTGCCGCAACCGAATTGCAATCGAATTCGGTTGCCACAACTAAATTCGGTTGGGGAAACCGAATTACGATGTTGAATCAACCGAATCAATTCGGTTGGATACAAATTCGGTTTCCACAACGGAATTGTTCTGAGAGTGTATTCATACTCACATTAAAATACAAGTTTATGGCTCTTATATAGGGATGTTCTTCAGTTTCCTTTGCATATACAGCAGGAGCCATAGCCTGCATCATTATCACTTTTTTATTGTATTCTGGTTTCATGGAACACATTACAAAAAATGCCGTACAACCTTGTGAGTGACCTGCATATTGTATTTTCTTAAAGCCGGTTGTCTTTAATACATAATCGATCATGGCTGGCAAATCATACACTCCAATTTCATGCCAACTAAATTCCCAGAATTTTTTGCCTTCCGGATCTAATGTGGTGTGATTGCGTGAATAGCGATTACCACGAGCATTACCCAACCAGACATCGTATTTTAGATCAGCAAGAAGATAAGCTGAAAAAAATAAAGTTACTCCTTCAATTAATAAATCACTTATGTGAAGTGAGATGTTTAGAAAAATTAAGGCCCGACTAGTGTTCCGCTAAAGCCTCATAGAGTGTTCTGCTAAAGCCTTAGCAATTAAATTTTTTTTTTTAAATCTGAACATGTAAAAACTTCGGCATATAAAAAGACCACATTTGGTAACTTTTTTGTTTCGAAACATGACAGAAACTACGAGTTCAGTATATAAAAACAGATAAATTTTAGATTTTCCTGAGATTGACTCTGTGCTCCAAAATTTAACTTAATGTGTATATGTAGATAAGAATATCTTCTCTAAAAAGCTAAATAGAGGATTTTGTTAATAACGATGGCAGTACTCGGTGGTTTTTGTGGAACGTATTTTTAAAATTCAAAATGGTAAATCCAATGCTGATTATAATTTTTAAAAAAATTATCGGTTTATTTTAATAATTTTTCCAAAATTTGGAGCAGACCGTGAACAAGAATATAATACCATGTATTTTAAACTTAAACCTAGACATTGTGGTATAATGCAAGCGCATTGGACTTTTCTACGGAAGGTTGCGGATTTTCTCCCCAGCGATAAAAACATCAATTTATGAAAATATTATATAGAAGTTTTCTAGCCCTGGTACCAATTCCAAAGTCCTCCTTCGGTGTTCCTATAGATCACAGCCTCACCAAATTTAAATTATATAACATCCAACTCTCCATCGTTCTTTGTGAAGACAGATTTTCACGAGTTGCCATCACCTCCAGACAAATCAACAATTTGGTATAGTTAATGGGCGGCTCAATTCATCGGCTCATATTTTTTCAACAATAAGGACATTAGGGCGGATTATATGATAACATATATCGTTTAATGCCCCTTTAGTAAAGCAGCTTTGAAGACGCTAGGTAAGTATTAGGAATATAACATCAAAAGTGGTCAGCAGCTGTCGCCGAGAGCTACATGTTCTCATCGAAAAACACTCACAGAAATTATACTGATTACTGGGTCATGATAATATTGCAGAAAATTCAAAAGCGGGTGAGTTGAAGAGAAAAAAAATTCAAAAGTGGATATTACGTTTTTTAATTTTTTTTTGGAAAACGGCTGATATTTTAAAGATTAAAGTAAATGGAGAAAGGGATTTTATTTATATTGAGCGACCCCAAATATTCCGAAAATTAACTTACAGTGATTCGGATCACTTTTTAAAATTATCATCTGCCATATTGGATCAGCCATTTCGAATTTTAAAAATCGGTAATCGGATATTTTAAAGGAGCTCTTTCGTTCTCTTTATATTTTAAAAGCTTAAGATAACCATACACTACGCAACAATATTGCCAATACTATCGTCATTTTGCCCTACACCATACAATAAGGTGTACAATACACTTAAAATATTAAGTCAGTACAAAAATCTATCAAATCGGTTTCAAATCAATTTGACTAATTTTTAACAAACTTTTAGTTGAAACGTTGATTTAAACAAAGATTTTAGTTATCTTCATTTAACACAATACTAAAAATCTTCAGTAGTACTTTAAATAATTTTCAGCAAGGTTGGTTACCATTATCGTTATAATACCGTTATCGCTAAAATACCGTTTCAAATTGAATACCGTTACCGTTATCGATACCTCTAAAAAAATTACAAATACCGTTATCGTTACCGATACCGTTATTTTTATGGGTAGTTACCGGTATTTTACCAGTATTTATTATTTTATATAAAAATTACAATTTTTTTATTTTTTATTTTATAATCTTGAGTGTTTTTTTTTACAAAAAATTTATAGATAATAATTTTACTTATTAAAACTACCAGTATTGAATTTATAGCTTAAAATCTGTATTTTCAGTACTTAAAATAAAATAAAAATATGCCATGTTTTTACTTGTTTTTATATGTTTTTAACATAATTTTTAATACCGGTACGTACCGGTATTGCTGTTTCGGTAACGGTATACCTTACCTTTCTTAAATACCGTTACCTTTACCGTTACCTTTACCGTTACCTAAACAAACGAAATCTGATACCGTTACCCTTACCGTTATTCGTTTCGGTAACCAACCTTGATTTTCAGTGTGAATTTCCAAAATTATTTATAACTATTTTTTAAGAACACATTTGTTAAATTTTACAAGTTTTTTTTGTTAAAATATAACAATTTCATGTTTTTACTATTACTCGACTGATGGTGCCACCAGTGTATCAGTAGTTTTAAACATCGCGCTATTTCTTTCTATCCCGATTTTAAAAAATGAGCATATCAGTAATACTAAGAGAGTTAGAGCAGAATTTAAAAATTTCGACTAACCCCTAACTTTATTATAAGACCCCCTTGAAAAGGTTATCGCTATCCAAAAATGGACCGCTATCTAGCTTAAACCCTCGGAAATTTTAAATAAATCTATTTTTAATAAAATTCTATTTGGAATTTGTAATATTTCATCTTAAAATCAAATAATACTCATTGTAACTTAAAATCTACGACTAAAATTTTTTCATTTCATAAAATGTTTTTAACATAATTTTTAATACCGGTACGTACCGGTATTGCTGTTTCGGTAACGGTATACCTTACCTTTCTTAAATACCGTTACCTTTACCGTTACCTTTACCGTTACCTAAACAAACGAAATCTGATACCGTTACCCTTACCGTTATTCGTTTCGGTAACCAACCTTGATTTTCAGTGTGAATTTCCAAAATTATTTATAACTATTTTTTAAGAACACATTTGTTAAATTTTACAAGTTTTTTTTGTTAAAATATAACAATTTCATGTTTTTACTATTACTCGACTGATGGTGCCACCAGTGTATCAGTAGTTTTAAACATCGCGCTATTTCTTTCTATCCCGATTTTAAAAAATGAGCATATCAGTAATACTAAGAGAGTTAGAGCAGAATTTAAAAATTTCGACTAACCCCTAACTTTATTATAAGACCCCCTTGAAAAGGTTATCGCTATCCAAAAATGGACCGCTATCTAGCTTAAACCCTCGGAAATTTTAAATAAATCTATTTTTAATAAAATTCTATTTGGAATTTGTAATATTTCATCTTAAAATCAAATAATACTCATTGTAACTTAAAATCTACGACTAAAATTTTTTCATTTCATAAAATGCCCATATCCCGAAAACTAAGCGAGATAGCGCAAAATTCGCCAGGGGACGACGATTATTTAAGCAAGAATGAAATCCAGATAAAGACATGCACATTAAACTCCCTTAATGCAATTAATTTATATTCCGATAAAAATAAATTAAAAAAATAATCAAATATTTTGTAATTTTTTTCAATATGCCACCTTCCAATACGACATACACAATGGCAATTTTTTTCGCAATGCCAAAAAGCCGTTAGTTCATGAGCCCATGTGAATCAGAGTAGCAAATTTAATTAAAATATCTTCGTATTTGCCACCTCCAGCGTACGAAAAAGAGAATTTGGGGATACCTTTATATGGGCGCTACACTCAAAATAATAAGTCTGTTGGCTGAACAGAAAAATTTGTTACTTTAACAGACTTTATTCCTGTTTTTTGGCTTAAAATAAAATTTGTTGATTTTAAAATATGTTCTATTAAATTTAACAAATCTAAATTTAAGTAAAAATTAGTAAAACTACAGTTTTATTTGTAATTATACTGAGTCGTAAAATTTGTTAAAATTTAGTGTTTCGGGACCCTCCTCGGGCGTAGTCCATATCATCTAAGGGCATGTAAGGGCACTCCGAAGAGCAAACATTTCGTCCGTTTTGCTCTATCTCGCTTAGTTTTCGAGATATGGGCCATTTTATGAAGTGTAAAAGTAAAAATTTGCGAGGCTCAAAGGCCCCATCAAGGTCCATTCTTGGATAGACAGAACCTTTTCACAAGAATATTAAACAGAGCTTCGAAGAATTAATTCCCTAATTCCCTTTTTATACCCTACACCACTATGTGGTCATTATACCCTACATCACTATGTGGTCAGGGTATTATAAGTTTGTGCTGATGTTTGTAACACCAAAAAATATTGGTCGTAGACCCACCTTATAGTATACCGATCGGTTCAGAATTTTTTTTTATTTCGATTTAACGATGTCCGTCTGTCCGTCCGTCCGTCTGTCTGTCTGTCTGTCTGTCCATGCAATCTTGTGCGCACTCTACAGGTCGCAAATATTAAGATATTTTGATGAAATTTGGTACGCAGACCTATGTTGGCCCAAGGACGAACAATCGGTCAATGTTTAGACCTAGTGCCCATATAAGGGTCCTACCAAAATTATATTGTTTATACGCTGCAGGTCGTAAATATTAAGATATTTTGATGAAATGTGGTACACAGACCTATATTGGCCCAATAACGCAGCCTATTGATTTTGGTGAACAGCGGTCCATGTTTAGACCTAGTGCCCATATAAGGGTCCTACCAAAATTATACTGTTTATACGCTGCAGGTCGCAAATATTAAGATATTTTGATGAAATTTGGTACACAGACCTATGTTGGCCCAATAACGCAGCCTATTGATTTTGGTGAACATCGGTCCATGTTTAGACCTAGTGCCCATATAAGGGTCCCACCAAAATTATATTGTTTATACGCTGCAAGTCGCAAATATTAAGATATTTTGATGAAATTTGGAACATAGACCTATGTTGGCCCAAGGACGAAGCCTATTGATTTTGGTGAACATCGGTCCATGTTTAGAACTAGTGCCTATATAAGGGTCCCCCAAAATTTGCTTGGTTACAAACTGTAGGTCGCAAATATTAAGATATTTTAATGAAATTTGGTGCGCTGACTCACATTATAGAAAATTTTGACACAAGCCTCATTTTAACCCATTCGAATTTCGGATCCAAACATTAGTTGGCTTTTAACCAGACTGGTGTAGGGTATTGTATAGTCGGCATGCCCGACTTTAACCTTTTTACTCGTTTTGAACTGAATTTATGTTTTGGGTATGAATTCCCGTTTAATTCAAGGAATTAAATTTATTTCGTTTAATTCCCTAGGAATACAAGTTTAATTCCCTAGGAATTGAAAACTTAAATTCCCTAGGAATTCAAGTTTAATTCCCTAGGAATTGAAAACTTAAATTCCCTAGGAATTCAAGTTTAATTCCCTAGGAATTGAAAACTTAAATTCCGGGAATTAAACGAAAAAAATTTAATTCCTTAGGGAATTAAACGCAATAAATTTAATTCCTTGAATTAAACGCAATAAATTTAATTCCTTGAATTAAACGGGAATTCATTCCCAAAATATAAATTCAGTTCAAAAAAAAGGGAATTAGGGAATTAATTCTTCGAAGCTCTGGTATTAAATAGGTAGCGCTAGTCGTCAATTTTGCTCTAACTCTCTTAGTTTTCGAGATACGGGCCATTTAAACAATCGGGAGGGAAAAAATAGGGTCATCTTTAAAATTTCGGATACATTGGCGGAGCCATCTGCCGGGTAATAACAAAAACATGAAAATATATTGAATAACAAAATACTTTCTGTAATAATAACATACTACTTTCTATTGTTATTTATTCATGAAAATGGATGTCACTACATTGCTAGATCTGTCAAAACAACATAGTAGTATATTGGAAGATGACAAAGCAAATTGTGGTACATTTTTTGCTGTTGTTTTTCTTTTTTCTTTGATATTGTAAATGTTAAATAACCCTCCTAGACGAGAACAGGAAATTCTCATTGAGTTTGTAATTTAACTTAACAATTATTTCTATAAATCCTAGAATCCGGACCAAGGACACGCCCACCTCCCTTAGGTCCTGAAATTTAAAAATATTATATTAGCTACATTAATGGACATTAAATTACATTGAGATACACATAAAACTGGAAACGTTTGTGTCAATTTTTGTGAAAATCGAACCAAGCACTCTTAGTCCTGCCATATATCCTTTATTTTAAAATCTTTATAAAACCTGTAAAAATTATCCGAGTGCCATGAAAGGTGAAGCCATATTTGTGCCAAATTTGGGTAAAATCGATTCATTAAAAAAAAAATTGCTCTAAAAAATGCATTTTAAACGTTTAAAATGATTTTTCTAAAACAAAAAATAGGATTAAACTAGGAAACCATGTGAATCCTCCATTTTAGGTATAAGGTATGTTTAGCGAATATATGTAAAACACTACGAGGAATATTTTTGTGGAACGTTTTAACCTTTTAACTCTTCAATTAAAGGGACTTTTTTGGCACCTTTTTAAAATGGACAAAAACTACCCGTAAGTTGAAAAGTTAAAGGGTTAAAATGTTCCGCAAAAATATTTGTCATGAAATTCTACTATAAATCTTAAGACATCAGCATTGAAAATTTAACTTAAGTGCTAGTAATAAGTAAAAACTTAAAATGTGTTTAAGGGTTAATTTCGCACTTATTCAGAATTAGCGTTCAAATGCTCCACAAACTTGGATTTTAGGGCGCAACCATGGGAGTCTTCCATTTTTGGTATATAATCTGTTCAGCGAATTTATGTAAGACACTGCGAGGAACTTTTTTTTTTGGAACATTTTAATCCTCTAACTCTTCAACTTCCGGGTCTTTTTTGTCCATTTTTAAAAAGGGCCAAAAAATTCCCTTTCATTGAAAAGTTAGTGGGTTAGAATGTTCCACAAAAATGTTCCTCGTAGTGGTAATTTAGTAATTTTTAGAATTTTATGTGTTTTATAATGTGTTTTTGCCAGAGTTTATCCTTTTTTTAAAATTAATATTACCTTAATTTTTGTAAAAAAAAATTATACCATTTTAAGTTGGAAACTTTTTCGTTACCCATAAAAGATGAAATTACAAATATACATTTTTTGACGCTTGGAAAAAAATTTTTTTTATAGTTAAATTAAGAAATCGGTTCTTTTCTTTATTTTTCCTTATACAAAATTATAAAAGCATGAGAAAAAATTTTAAAATAAATTAACATAATTTTTTTTAAACTTCCATTTAACTTTTGATATTTTAAGGCTTCCAAAAAAATATTGTAAAAATTTAAAGATTAATTTGATATGTTAATTGCAGATTGTTTTACAATTTTATTATCTTTTATTGATTGGAATATATTCAAATATTTGAAAAAAGAAAAAATTTAAAGATATCTCTGAAAATGAATTCTTACCATTTTTTTTTGGAAGATCCAAGAAATTCATCTTTTTTCATTACATTCTATGTTAAAAATTTTGCGACTTTAGCGACCTCTAGTATAGACAGAATGAGACATACATACAAATATATATATACCAAAACACTATTTTCGTTGAAATAGGAGACACAAATTTTTTTTTGATTTTTATTCTAACAATCGGTTTGAAACCTATTTGGTAGATTTTTCTACTGGCGTATTATTTTAAGTCTATGTTTAAACAAGGACCGATTTTAAGCGAAATAAGTAGGCTTCGTCCTTGGGCGACATAAGTCGGTATACCAAATATTAGCAAAATTTTAATATATTTTCGGCCCGTAACGTGCGCACAAAGATACATGGACAGATAGATAGATGGACGGACGGACGGACATACGTTGTTAAATCGAAACAAAAAGTGATTATTAGTTGATCGGTATATTAAAAGTTGGGTCTAGGTCCAGAGATTTTTTAATATTACAAAAACTAGCACAAACTTGTTATATCGTGTTTACATAGTGTTATATCGTGCTTACATACATGTACACTGAGAGA
Source organism: Leucophora obtusa (assembly GCA_949987735.1). Taxonomy (NCBI): domain Eukaryota; kingdom Metazoa; phylum Arthropoda; class Insecta; order Diptera; family Anthomyiidae; genus Leucophora; species Leucophora obtusa. The sequence continues at coordinate 173,297,509 of OX465298.1, forward strand.
ATTGTCTGCATGATATTAGTGAATTTTTACATAAAACCAATGAAGTTTCACCAGAATTCGTCGATTAAAACTTTTTATTGAAATAATGGAATTTTTCATAAAATTTTGTCAAACATTTCATTTTATTTATTAAAAGTTACAGAGGCACAATAAAAAAGTTTCAATAAAACTTGATTCATAAAATATATGAAGGCTTTTACATCAAATTTAAAAATTTTTACATTTAATTTGTGAATAAAACTTCATTAGTTTATTGACATTTTTCATTAAAAATCGTCCAGCAAAAATCTCTCTGTGTAGGGAATTGTATAATAACAAAGAGTATACATAATAAAGAGATTGGGGGACTCTCTATCACTGAGAAAGCATTTGTTCTATTATGTGCCTTGGAACCAAGGTTGCCAACACTTGAACTGAAAAAATGGCTAGATTACGGAGAAAAAATGGCTAGAAATGGCTAAAATTCGAAAATAATGCTAAGACTTGATAATTTTAAAATAAATCAGTGATAATAAAGAGTTTTAATACGACTTTCATAAAAGTGGCCTTTAAATTTTAATGTTTTCCGAATTTCTAAAATATGTTCATTCAAGTTTTACAAAAAATATGATTTTAATTCGAATGTAAAAATTACTTGTGTCTGTAAACCCAAATAAATGTTTCAAAAATTGAAAATTTTGCACTAAAAATTTTAAAATCGTAAAAATTCAAGCATTTTTGTATGAAATTAACTGTAAAACATTAAAAGAAAAAATGGCTAGGGGAAAATAAAATGGCTAAATCTTCCGGCTAGATCCAATCTAGCCATTTTTTATGGCTAGATGAAATTAAAACGGCTAGATCTAGCTGGAAAATGGCTAAATTGGCAACCTTGCTTGGAACAGGAACATATTCAAACCAATATCACCCAGCAAACATGGCAATACGAAGAAGATTCTCCGAACATATCGCCAGGAAGAAAACATTTATTGCCGGCAGTATCAATGTCGTGTTCCAGAGGTTTCCTCCGTCGGAAACAACTGTTACACTAAAACAATATTTCCAGGCAATATGAAAGCAATAACTCATAACGAAGATAAAAGGGATATCGCTAAATAAACTTCCAGTACAATAAAACAACGATTTAATTTTTTCATTATTAAATTTAAGCCTGAAAAACAATATCTGCATACATAATCTATTGACCAACTTATAAATTATTTTGATTTCATCTTAGCCGATTTTTCCCGCGCAATTAATCTTAACTTTTCACGAGTTTATTTCCTATATATCTTTTGATTGTTTTTGTACAAATTTAGTTTTAATTTTTTCCAAATTGATAAAAGATTTCAAACAAATTTGCTTTATCTTCCAAATGATACAAAGATGATATTGCCGAAATATTGTCAGAAAAAGTTATGACAAAAGATAAAATTTTTTAATTATTTTTTTCCAAATATCGTCGAATTATCTTCCAATTGATAAAAGGAAGACAATTTCAAAGTAAATACTACTTGATTATTTTCATTCAAATGACAAATAGAAGATATCGCTTTAATATCTTCTTGGAAGATATCTTTTAAATGTTTGCAGGGTCATTATGTGCGCTATTTGTATGACTCAAAATATCGATTGTAACCAGGGATGGAAAATAATAATTTAGTTATAAAAATCAAGATTGAAACTATACTATGGAATTATACTATTCCAACATTATTATAGCCCTAGATTATGAATTTTAAAAAACCATACGTAAAAAATTGCAAAATAATATCGGAATGCGAAAAAGGCTTTGGGGTTCAAAAAATTAATTAAAAGACTTACATTCTGCAAACGATGCCAAAATTTTCTTTTTTGCAACTAACCACCAAACTTTGTTTTATGAAATGGGCATTATACTCCGTAGATTATAAATTTAAAAAACCGCACTTAAAAAATTGCAAAATAATAGAGGAACGCGAAAAAAGACTTTGTGGTAGAAAAAAATAATTAAAAAACTCAATCAGCGATTAACAATCTGCAAATTAATACAATGACGCAAAAATTTTCCTTTTTGCAAATATTTTTTTCGCGATTTTTTTTTTTGCAAACGAAGCACCAAACTTTTGTGCATAAAATTGCCCAGGTAGAAAATTACAAAGGGGCCAGCACTGGCAAAGCACCGAAATGGGTGGTATGAGTGCTTGTTAACAGCGCTTTCCCAACGCCCAAATGATAACACCGTTCCACGGTGGTGCCAATGCTTTACAAAGCCTAAACATAAAAATAAAATGCTTTGCCAACGCTCAAATAAAAAAATTAAAGTGCTTTCCTGACACCCAAATGATAACACCGATCTATTTAATGCTTTGCAAAGTATTGAGATATCACCAAGAAACATAAAAATCAAGTGTTTTCCCTGCCACTAAATTATGAGCCCTCATCACTGAAGAATTTTAAATTGCTCTAAAAATAGACGATTCTTGGAGTTATTGTATTGTGGATTCAAAAATTATTTAAATATTCACTCTTTTAGAGTTTCTTTTTCAAAAACAAAATAATGTTATAGGAAAACAAGTGCTGGGAATTCACCCTTTTAAAGCATTGGGAAGGCGTCCAAATTTAGTGCTTTGCCAGTACTTCTTTTTGTAAGACCGCGGTCTACTTGCGCTTTGCCAGTGATTCCTTTTTGTTACCACACATAATTTCCACCTGGGTGGTACTATAGACCCTAGATTTTAAATTTAAAAAAACCACACTTAAAAAATTGCAAAATAATCGCGGAAAGCGAAAAAAGGCTTTATGGTACAAAAAATTAATTAAAAAACTTAATCAGCGATTTAAATTCTGCAAGATGAAAACATTTTTCCTTTTTGCAATTTTATTTTTCGCGATTTTTTTTTGCAACTAGCCACCAAAGTTTGTTGTATGAAATGTGTATTATAGTCCCTAGATTATAAATTAAAAAGAAACGTACTTAAAAAATTGCAAAATAAAAGCGGAACGCGAAAAAAGACTTAGTGGTACAAAAAATTAATTAGGAAACGTAATCAGAGATTTAGATTCTGCAAACAAATATATTGATGCAAAAATTTTCCTTTTTGCAAATTTTATTTATCGCGATTTTTTTTGCAACTAGCCACCAAACTTTGTTGTATGAAATGTGTATTATAGCCCCTAGATTATAAATTAAAAAAAAAACGTACGTAAAGAATTGCAAAATAATAGCGGAATTTGAAAAAAGACTTTATGGTACAAAAATTTAATCCCTAGCGGCGGAATTCGAAAAAGGCTTTATGGTACAGAAAATGAATTAAAAGAGGTAATCAGCGATCGACATTCTGCAAACGAATATATTGTTCCAAAAATTTTGCTTTTTGCAAATGTTTTTTTTTCGCAATTTGTGCTAATATTTGCTAATATTTAAATATTTAATTTTTTTTAACGAGCCAAAGAGGAAGCTATTTTTTACTTACATTTTTAAATATGTAAGAGCGATCTAACATTTTTTGGTATAAGAGCCCGATTAAGTGAGCCTTTTCCATCCCTGATTAACCAATCGGAGTTCGTTCCTGTTCCAAGCCGCCTAATATTTTTTAAAATAAAAAATATTGAGAGAGTTGCAAGGCCATTGATAATAATAAAACAAAAAAAATTTTGGATGGTTAATTTTGAGTTATAAAATTTTTGAAATTTTGAGTATTGAAATTTTTTTCACATATCTTATTATTTAGCAGGATAAGCCAACATGAAAATTTAAGCCAACCTATTATTCCTGCTGTTTCTGAGAACGTATAATAAGCTAAAGGGAAAATTATATTTGCAAGAGGACTTTTAAAAAAATTGTTTTCTAAGACGGTGCAATTTTAAACCAAAGAACAAAACTCCGAAATTAAAAAAAACTTCTGATTGCAAAATACAATTTATAACTTTCAATCATAAGCAGATTTGCTGACTGTATTAAGTTTGGTATAAATATATTCATTTAATTAAATGCATGTTTTACTGTACTCGTATACATGCAATAACTTTAATCCTTGTAATTTGTAACAACATCCTTGTCATATTTTGCTTTCCTTTTCCGGTTTCTTGACTTGTTTTATTTACTTTGCTTTTTTTGCGTTAAAGTAATTAATCAATGTTTATCTTAGAAATTACTCCACATCATATTAAAATGATTCCAGCAGACAACACTCCACAAAATCAGGGCTTCCAAAACCGTGGGCCGATATTTTACTAAATTTATAGTATAGATTTTATAAATTTACCAATACGAATTTTGGATCTGGTTACTGAATGTTCAGTTAAAATTTAACAAACACTTCAAATCAAATGGTATATGGGTTAAAATAACAAATGAGTCGGTATTTTTTTTTTAAGTGTTGCTTCCACTCAGGAAATTCTTCCTATTAACTAGCATGTTGCTTTCTTTGGAAAGGGGATAGAGAAGAAGTGAAAGGTGGTGAAAGATGAAGGGCTTCAAATATGGCAACACTGTAATTGCGCGAGATGTTGAATTTTAGATCAGTTGTTGCGCGCCATCTGCTGGTAAGTTGGCGAACTTTGTTGAAACTTTTTAGTTCATAGCCCTGTTATGTTATTTTACTTCGGTGGGGTTAAGTGCTATGGGAACACCAAGGAGGACGCTGCGATATGTATGAGGGATAGAAAAAACTCATGCATATTAATATTTTTCATAAATTGATATTGCCTTGGTTGGGGCTCGAACCCGCAACCCCACGTGTAACAGTCCAACGCGCTAACCATTACACCACAGATCCCATAACGGGTCATTGAGGAAATGAGGCTTATTCCGAGAATTACCGTTTATTTAATTCAAAAGATTGCGAACCTCTGTAGAATTTTATAGTAACTCCTGTTTTTTATATCCAGTACTACAGCACAGACACAGATTAACTACAGAATTTTTATTTTCGCAATTTTATGCTATAATATTGACATTATTTTTTTTTCTCTCATTCCGTTAAAATCATTCATGTATTAAAAATATTTTTGTTTATGACTCCACAACTTACCAAGACTTATGTTTGGACCCATTATTACATAACCTGCTGAGCTATCAACAAGACCATGTTGCAAGAAGAATGGTTGAGCACCTTGTTTGCCACGTATGCGATGCATTGTTAAAATGTAACCATCTTCCGTGGTGACAGTATGTACTTCAGCTGGATAGCCATATTTAGCAATTAATTTATCCTGTTGATGATGACGTTGTAAATGAAGGATGTTGATGATGAAGAAGAAGAAGAATAATAGTAAAATAGAAATGAAAAGTAAAAAAGTAGAGAAATTATATTTAAATAAGTGAAAAAAAGAGAAATGTTGTCGAATAGGTATGAGTGCATTAAATGTTATTAAAAGAAAGTTGCTTAAAGTTGGTACCGTTGTTGAATTTCAATTAAATTAGAATGAGAGAAAAAGTAGTTAATTATTTTAAGTGAGTTTTATTTATGTATGCTTCGTGTATTTAAATAAATTAAAAAAATTGAAGTTAGTAAAAAATGAAAGAATAAAAAACAATTTAAGTACCTAGCAAAATTTGTCTATTCCAAAGAACCGATTGAAGAACTTCGACTGGTTCTAAAGATAAAACTTTACTTTCAGTTCTTTTATCGATGACTAAATTTAATGAATAGACTAACTAGGCAGCTGACCCGGTTAGAAGGCCTAAAATGTGCCGTGCAGAGTTTCAAGACCCCCCAAAAAAAAAAAAAAAAAAAACGAAAAAGGCTGAAAAATCGATTTGACGCCGACCCACTGTATTTATTGTACCACCCTCTAACCGGCAAGCCCGCCTCCAGGCCAGACCAGAAATGCGCCAAAGGAGTATTTTATAATAAGAAATTATGCTTTTTCAACAGAACACAAAATTTATTAAATTTTTTGTGAAGAATTTTTTTGCATACAATGCACGGTTTGGAAGCAAGAAAGTGTCAAAGATAAAATTTCGTAAAATTTCAAAAATTAAATATTTGAAAACAACCAAGATTTTCAAAAATCTTAAAAACATACTTAAATTGACTAAAACAATTGATAGTGATCACGAAGTAAGATTGGAGCTTAAGCTATTCAAAAAGTTCCTTTCTTTGGTCCAAGGACGCACAGGATTCCATAAGGATACCTTGAAAGGACATCGCCTTAACTTTAAAACGAATGGACGGATTTTTCTGAAATTTGGGAAAACGATAATACTTGGTATAGGTAGCAAAGTTTATAAGTTTGAATAATACAAATTGAAGTTTTGGTGCGTTTTCGCTCAATTTCGCGTTTTTCGAAAAACCAAAATCGCTACATCCTCTTAATTAACAGCACAAAAAATGTAATTTTTTTATTGCAATTACATCTTGGTAAGAGAAGTAATTTGTGCCTAAACCTAGTAATTTTTATGCGCTAGTTTTCCAGATTCACCCTTAAACTATCTTGGCCCATATCGCCTAAAGTAGGCAACGAAAAAAAATTTTGTAGAAGAACTTATCGTTTATTTTTCGTGAGGAACACATGGTATAAATTTCATTGCAAAAAAGCTTAGGCCGTTTAGAGGGTTAATAAATATAACTCAAATCGTGCTAGTAAGCACACACAAGTATTCCCGAATAGATATAATTTCATGAAAATTTTAAATTTTTAAATTTCATATACAATTAATTTTTACTGCTATTTTAGAAGTAATTCTGAGAAACTTGAAAAAATCACTTCTTTCATTGCTATCCGTTAGTATATTTTTACAACTTTTTAGAATTACTTCTGAACAACATCCAAAAAATCACTTAAGTATTGCTTCTAAAGCATAATTCCTGTAAAAGTTCTCCTAAAAAGTGATTTTGGTATCATTTGGTATTTCTAAACAGATGATTGCGGGTTCGATTCCTGGAGGGACCAATATATTTTTAGTTTTTTGTTGGGTTTTTTTTTACTATTTATAATTAGTTTGTTCAAATTCAATGTTTTTTTTAATTTTTCAATTTTTAAAAATATTTCAAATAAAAATTATGGAAAAGAACAGAAAACAAAACTGAATTGCAGTAAACTAGACCATATCTCCAAAAAAAAGTTCCCCGTACACCGTCCAATCTAAATTATTTTTGCAAGGAGGTTTAAAAATTTTTTTTTTGCTGAACGTAAGGGTCCTTATTTTACATTTTTCGTTATATCTTTGGCATTTACAGTCGGATCTTAAAAAATGATACATCGATGTTTTTCTCTCGACGTGACCAATGTTTTGCTCTAAGGGCCATTGACCCCAATTATTCCGTTCTAGAAGTTACGCACCAGATCTCAGTGGCTACCACCCTAATGTACCACCATAATATCAGAAAATTAAAGCTCGCAAAAAATCATTAAACTTTTGCTAAGGAAGTTTTTCCATAAATCCAGCAGAAATTTTTTTATTTTTTGTTGCCGAACGTAGGGGTCGCATTTTAAAATTTTTTTTATTGAATTTTTTCTTTTATAGCAAAACGTCTCCTCGAGGCAAAAAAATCAATATATCACACTTTAAGATCCAACTGCACTGAGAGAATTCTCTGCATGATATTAATGAATTTTTGCATAAAAATAACGGAGTTGCACTGGAACTCTTCCATTTAAACTTTTCATTGAATTAATGGAATTTTTTATAAAATGGTGTAAAAAATTTCATTTCATTTATTTAAACATTCATACACAGAATGAAAAAGTTTCATTATAACTATTTAGATTCATAAAATATATGAAGCTTTTTCATCATTTTTATGAAATTTTTCATTTACTTTGTGAAGTAAACTTCATTAGTTTACTGAAAAATTTCATTAAAACTCGTCCAGCAAAATTCTCTCTGTGTGTAAATGCCGAAGCTATAACGAAAAATTAAAAAAGGACGTTCGGCAAAAAAAAATTTCTTTTGGAATTGCCTTGCAAAAACACTTTATATTTGAAGGTGTACCGCGCACTGGTACGGTCTTCATTGCACCTTTTACATTTGTTTAATAAGTACTTTTATTGAAGAGAATAAAGCACAATATCTCTCAATGACAAAGTGGTGTTTTTATGCTAGCCAACTTTCATATCAAAGAATAGCTCAGCGATAGAGAGCTAGACTAGCAATCAGGAGGTTGCAAGATCGATACGCGGTGGCGGCAATAAAAATCTTTTGTACAATAAAAAAAAATATATTTTTTATAATTTTTTTTTTGGCAACATTTTTTTTGTACTCGTTTAAGAAAGTACTGAAAAAATGTTTAAGTGAGAGTACTCTTCTCCTATGACAACTCAATGTTAAAATCATTAGTGTTTATGTTAAAAAAGAAGTACATCTAGGTCATCAATCGTAGTGCTGTTTCTACTGCTTCGGCATCTTTTTCTGTCTGGGTACATATATACATATATGTAATTACAGTGTAGTTATTAGTAAATAACTACACAAACAACTGTGACGCAGTAACTGTCAAACTTTTTTGAGTGCATTAATATTTAAAGAGTCGAAAGAAAATTGAATAAGAAAATATCGATTTTATTACATATTGGAGTTTCAGGTATTATAAACTACTTTTTGTATTAGTTTCTTTTTTTAACTAAAGCTGAACATTGACAAGGCACTAACAAGCCTATAAATACACTCAAAAATGTTGTCGGTATAAACCACTGTATTAAAACAAAAGTATATGTAGTTAAAAAGGTGACAAAAGTAGTTACTTACTATAGCTTAATATATAGTTATTTTTAACTGCTGGAAAATAACTAACAAATGCATGAAAAATAACTAAAAATGTCGTAAAAATAACTGAGAAATTTTAACTACAAAAATTTTAACAGAACTGATAAAATTAAGTAAAAACTACTGTTTTTTTCAGTTGAATTTTTTATATTACAAAAATATTTTAATAAAAAAAAAACACAATTTTTTATAAAACAGTATTTATTTACGTCGTCCTACTTAAAATTTGAATTCAAAAATTCCAAACGGTTTTATTAATATTTTCAGATTTTCATATGCAAACTAAGAATATATTAATAACACTGTGAGACAAATGGTAGGGGTCAGTGATCGGGAAGCGTTCAAACCACCGGGGAAAGTTATATCGGTAAAAAAGAAGTTATACGTGTCCCGGCGTTTCGCTGGGTCACCCCTAGGAATCGAGATATATCGATTTGACCTTTGGTGGTCTTTTTTTGGACATAACTCGAGAACCACTAGTCCGATTTTGCTTAAATAATTTTAAAAAAAATTAAAAATTACAATTCCTTTAATCTGTTCATATAACATTTTTCAATATACTCAACAGTTTTGCCGGTAAAAATAAATGTATGAAGAAAAAAATATTTTTTGCCTAAAATATTAAAAAAAAGTAATAAACAAAAGGTTATTGATTTTTATGGTAGCGGTAACAAACATTTATTTTTACCGGCAAAACTGTTGAGTATATAGAAAAACGTTATATGAACAGATTAAAGGAATTGTAATTTTTAATTTTTTTAAAATTGTTTGAGCAAAATGGGACTAGTGGTTCTCGAGTTATGTCAAAAAAAAGATATATCTCGATTCCTAGAGGTGACCTAGCGAAACGCCGGGACACGTATAACTTGTTTTTGACCGATATAACATTTCCCGTTGGTTTCATCCCATCCCGATTTTGACTGTCGCATAGTGTAATAATCAATATAAACTTAATAAGAGTTTCAAAACTCAACGAAAATGATTTTTTTTAAATAACTAACAAAAATAATTTTTTCTGTGAAAATACTGTTCTGAAAATAGTTTTTGAAATAACTGCTTCAAACTACTGTTACGAAATACAGTAATTTTCTTTAGTTGATTTAAAATAATTGTGATAATAGCTGATTTGAATTTTTCCATAGAAAACAACTGTAATTAGAGTTAAATCAATAACTACTATTTACTACACAAACAACTATCATGTAGTAACTGTCAACCTTTTTTTAATTGTGACAATTATAAAAATTTAAACGTCAGAATAGTGTAGACTATTAGATGCATTTTTTTTGTTTGCAAAATTCAAAGTTTTAGAATTGGACTTTACTACAGCTTGGACTTCTAATATCTCATAGTTTTTCATATAAGGAAATGTTTTTGACAACACTTTTGTTTTGAATTTTTGGATCAGTTAATTAGAGAACACAGAAATAAAGTAAAATTTCCCAGCGTTTCAAGTGGCTTTAGAAAAGTTTTTTATCAGATAAAATGAAGTTCGAAAAATTTTCCAAAATACATAAAAGAATAAGTAGGTTTGAGATTAAGAAGAAGAATAATCATTTTTCTCTAAAAATTTTATACACATTAAATTGCAAATCAGACTAGATCTAGTTTCTGCCTTTTTTTATGGAAAGGCTTCATCAATGATTTTCCATTAAATTGTATTATTTCCTTAGGCAAGAATGAAATCCGGATAGGGACATGCCTACGAAGGATTCTTTTTCACAATTTGTTAAATACGTTTGGGATTTTAGCATATTTAATTCCTTTAATGAAATTGTATTATTGTTTATATTTTATTGTCAGATTATCTCTATATGATAATTTTTTTAACAACCTGCCGGCTGTAGAAATCGAACCCATGCACTCCTACATATACTAGAGTTCGACAGCTTAGCCATCTCACCCACGTAAGGCCTTGTTCATAGTGTGGCTAATTCATAGTTTTATTTCCTATTCAGCTTTCTGTTATTGTTTTTATTCTCAAAAGTGATCAAACGGATACATAAACATTCTACTTTAGATTTTTGTTTATCCTTGTCACCTTTTTCGCAAATGTTGCCACACAGACGTATGTTTTTACGTACAAGTGCAGATAATTTGTGTATATCGGAGACGGACTGCCAGCAGGGCATTTTAATTTTTCTAGTAAAGTGTCTAGTAAAGAATATTTACCCAAGTGAGGATTTGCAAATGAAATGTAATTTTATTTCAAAATTTATTTTTAATGCATCGTTAAAACATAACAGTTTGTTAGAAAAAGGTGTCCACTATTTCAAGTGTTCATTAGTGAGAAAGATTTAAATGTTTACGAATCCAAATTTTCAGTTAAGCGACTATTTAGCACAGTTAATCGATAAGCAATTCCCACTTTTAAAAATTTCAGTGCATTAGAAATTTCCATAATTAAAAACTTACCACCGCTAAATATGAATCCTCTTCTATACTCTTCCGTTCAGCCTTCTCCTCTTCTGTCTCATCTTCATTACTGTCTTCCTCCTCATCTTCATCAATAAATTGTGAGTTTACAGCATTATTAAGAATATTTAATAAAATACATAATAATATCAATTGTTTAACTGAACACTTTTTAAATAAATGCATTTGTTATTTAATTTGAAAATGACACATAAAAATTTAATAGAATTATATTTTTACTGTAAAAAGTTTTTATAAAATACACTTTTATATTACAAATTTGAATACTTCCGCTTAAATGAATGAATGCACTTTTCACGTTTTTAATTTTTTGCACTAAATATAAAAAGTGAAATTATTACTCAATATTTATTTATGATTTTTTATTGTTTGTCAACCGTTAACAGCTCAGTGAAGACTAAAAAAAAATTATTACGTTCAACACAATGTTTTGGTAGTGGTCGTTTAAAAATTAACTTAAAAAAAATGCGTGTAATTTTATTGTTATTGACAAAAAGAAATTTTTAATGGTTTTTGTCGCACCAAACTCTTTCACTGTTTAAAGTGGAGTGTTATTAATAAAATCACAAAAAAATTTAAAACGCCAAAGTGTCTTCCAAAAAAAAACTTTCCGTCTTTATTTTGTTTAAATATTTTTTTAAATTTTATTTGGTTACTACTTAACAATACTGCTTCTTGTTTTATTTTTTCTTTTTTTTTTTTACCAACAATTGCATTTCTGTTGCTGATTGCCGTTCAGCCCTGTTCAAGTTTTAAGCCCAATTTCAATGTGTTGGGTTACGTTAATTGTTTGACAGCGTGTTTACCAATTTAAAAGTTTTTTTTTTTTTTTTTGGCTGCTGTTTGTCAGTGTCATTAATTTTTGAGTGTTTATTTACGGTTTTTTCGTTTTATTAATATGTTCGGTTTGTAACATAAATGTTTAATATGCATAAAATCGTTTATGTCTTTTATTATAATTCATGCATATTAATTTCTATAAAATAGTTTTTAAAACAAAGTTTGATTTGTAATTCAATATTGTGTATTGTTAAGCTATTATTTGGTATTCTTTTTTAAAAGTATTATTGTTTATCTCAGAGTTGGAACGTTGCCATTAATATATAATATAAAATTGATATACATTCAATTTAACAAAAAAAAAAAATAAAAAAAGGAAAATTAAAATTGTTGGCTTATTTTCAACTAAAAATTTCTTAAATATCCGGATAAAAATCAATATATATGGGGATTCATATAGGTTTAATATGTGTTAGTGCATGCTCATACACTCATAGCAATAAATATGTAAAAATAGCAGAAAAAGCTACTAAAAATTAGTTAAAAAAATTTTTTTTTGCTAAATACTAGTAAGAATAAGAATTTACAGAATTTTAGTTATATTTAAGTTAACTTTTAGTTAATTGGAAATGACATACTGTACTGTAAGATCTGCAGGAAATTTTGCAAAATACTAGTTTACTAAAACTTGCAAACACAATTTGTTATATCTACAAAACTTTTGTTGTTTTTAAGCTAAAGTTAGTTGAATGCTAATAGCAGTCTATCTTGCTAAAAGTACCAGGAATATTTGTTGTAAACTGCTGTTTTTAAAAGGCTTAATTTTTATTTGCATTAAAAAAAAATTAAAAAAAAAATTCTTCGAAAAATAAAATCTTTCCTGTGATTTTTTAGGGTGCTAAATGTTTAGTAAAATTTTTTGCTGATTTTAGCAGGTTAAGTTGTTATTTTCTATTAACTAAAATTTAACGCAAATATGACTAAAATTCTGTCTTACTACTATTTAGCAAAAATAATTTGCTAATTTAGCAGTTTTTTCTGCAACATCCTTTTTAACTAATTTTTAATAGTTTTAATTCAAATTTTACAGACTTTTTTGTATTATTGTAGATGTGCTTGTTTTTCCATATATACTATATATATGCATCAGTCTCCAATAGCTTGAGCTGGGTAATAAACCGAGCACCTGTCTCATTTTTAATCCTTATTGGAAATTACAGAAAATATCTCTTTCGCAAAATAGACCATGGCTTTATATTTTAAATTTCATAATTCTATAAAATCATAAATGATTATATAAAAATCATTTTTACTAGGGTAGCCTAAAATAATTAAAATAATTCATGTTTTTTTTTCAAAATACACTAACTAAATCACCAATTTAGTTAGAATATTTTTCTACCTCAAGTCCAAATTCTAATATGATATTATCATATTAGATTTTATTTGTTGTTTCAAAAAAAAAGGTTAACCATTTTCATGATAGGCAATACAATTGTATCGTGGGCATTACCCCAACACTTCAGTTGTCCGCAATAAGAAAATGATGATTGGAATTACACAAACCGACACATTACATAAGGTACAAATATTCAACGGGACGAGAATTTTATACTTTTGTATATGAACTGTCTGATTTGGTAAAACCAGTAATAAATCAACACTTTTTAAAAAGCAACATTTTACATAATTTTTTTTTTTTTTTAATTTCTATATTTTCATATGTTTAGTTAGAATATTGTTCTATTTTAACTCCAAATTCTAATATGATATTACTTTTGTATTACCAAAAGGATTTACTGTAAAAAACAGTAGTTTTTATCCATTTTGTCAGTTGTTTTAAAAATTTTGTAGGAAAAATTTGTCAGCTAATTTTACGTTTTTTTCAACAGCTAAAAATAATAAATTAATAATGTGTCTATAACTTTGGAAAAATGTTTATTCTTTTTCTTAACCTCAAACCTACTTAATTAAAACGAGTAAAAAGGTTAAAGTCGGGCATGCCGACTATACAATACCCTACACCAGTCTGGTTAAAAGCCAACTAATGTTTGGATCCGAAAGCGCACCAAATTTCATTAAAATATCTAAATATTTCCGACCTGCAGTTTGTAACCAAGCCAATTTTGGGGGGGGGGGCCCTTATATGGGCACTAGGTCTAAACATGGACCGGTGTTAACCAAAATCAATTGGCTTCATCCTTGGGCCGACATAGGTCGGTATACCAAATTTCATAAAAATATCTTAATATTTGCCTGCAGGTCGCAAACAATAAACAATATAATTTTGAGGAGACCCTTATATAGGCACTAGGTCTAAACATTGACCGATGTTTACCAAAATCAATAGGCTTCGTCCTTGGGCCAACATAGGTCTGTGTACCAAATTTCATCAAAATATCGTAATATTTGCGACCTGCTGCGTATAAACAATATAATTTTGGGGGACTCATATATGGGCACTAGGTCTAAACATGGACCGCTGTTAACTAAAATCAATAGGCTTCGTCCTTGGGCTGATATAGGTCGGTGTACCAAATTTCATCAAAATATCTTAATATTTGCGACCTGCAGCGTATAAACAATATAATTTTGAGGGGACCCTTATATGGGCACTAGGTTTAAACACGGACCGGTGTTAACCAAAATCAATTGGTTTCGTCCTTGGGCCAACATAGGTCTGTGTACCAAATTTCATCAAAATATCGTAATATTTGCGACCTGCTGCGTATAAACAATATAATTTTGGGGGGACTCTTATATGGGTACTAGGTCTAAACATGGACCGCTGTTAACTAAAATCAATAGGCTTCGTCCTTGGGCTGATATAGGTCGGTGTACCAAATTTCATCAAAATATCTTAATATTTGCGACCTGCAGCGTATAAACAATATAATTTTGAGGGGACCCTTATATGGGCACTAGGTCTAAACATGGACCCGTGTTAACCAAAATCAATAGGCTTCTTCCTTGGGCTGACGTAGATCAGTGTACCAAATTTGATTAAAATATCTTAATATTTCCGACCTGCAGCGTATAAACAATATAATTTTGGTAGGACCCTTATATGGGCACAGACGGACGGACGGACATCGTTAAATCGAAATAAAAAAAAAAATTCTGAGCCGATCGGTATACTAAAGGGTTCTTCAACAGGGACGCTACAAAAGTAGAAAGACAGGGACAGCAAACGACGCCATATTTCTTGCCGTTCTTTTGACATTTCTCTTCAGTAAGGTTTGCCATTTCATGATGGAAAGATATACGAGCCAACAACGAGTCGAAATTATTAAAATTTACTACCGGCATTCGGAGTCAGTGGCCTCAACGTTAAGAGCGCTACGTCCGATTTATGGTCGTCATAATGAATGGCTTCGTCAATAAACAAAATATGCGTTATTGGTCAGACAGCAATCCACACGTACTCCATGAGTCATCATTGCATCCCGAAAAAATTACGGTTTGGTGCGGTTTATGGGCCGGCGGCGTCATTGGGCCGTACTTCTTCCGTGATGATCAAGACCTGCACGTTACTGTGAATGGGAATCGCTACCATTGATAACCGAATATTTTTGGCCCCAATTGGATGATATGGACTTGTAGGACATGTGGTTCCAACAGAACGGCGCCACAAACCACACAGCGAATTTCACAATCAATTTATTGCAAACCTAGTTTGGAGAACGTGTTATCTCACGAAATGGTCCAGTCGATTGGACGCCTCGGTCGTGCGATTTGACGCCGCTGGACTATTTCCTGTGGAGCTACGTCAAATCTATGGTCTATGCCTATAAGCCAGCGACGATTGATGAACTTCGTACGAATATCGGCCGATTTATGCTTGAAAACCGTCGAAAATTGGGTTCAGCGTCTGGACTTCCGCAAGCGTGCCCGTGGTGGCCATGCAAAAGAGATCGATTTCCATACATAATGGCATCGAACGTACTTTCACAGGAATAAAGAATTTCATTGATATCCAAAACCGTTTTTGTTTTATTAAAAAAAAACTTTTGTAGCGCTCTTATTGAAGAACCCTTTATAAGGTGGGTCTAGGACCAATATTTTTTGGTGTTACAAACATCAGCACAAACTTATAATACCCTGACCACATAGTGGTGTAGGGTATAAATTAATAAAAATGCATATTTAATACAATATTACTTGCAATTGGTATATATAACGCGTTTGAAAAAACAACACTTTACTAGAAAAATAAAAATGCCCTGCTGACAGTCCGTCTCCGATATACACAAATTGCCTGCACTTGTACGTAAAAACCATACGTCAGAGAAGTAACATTTGTGAAAAAGATGACAAAGAGGAGATAAGAAGATAAATAAGAAATCTAAAGTAGAATGTTTGTATATCTGTTTGTTTACTTCTGAGAGTAAATTATCATATAGGGACAATCTGACAATAAAATCCAAACAATACATCACTGATAAAGCCTGTCCATAAAAAAAAGGCAGAAACTAGACCTAGTCTGATTTGCAAATTAATAATGTGTTTATAACTTTGGAAAAATGTTTATTCTTCTTCTTAGCCTTAAACCTACTTAACAAAATTTTATAGTTTATTGAAAAATTATATATGGGTATTTCGATGGTCCCCAACGCGACATTCGTACGCCTTTGAAGCGAAAAGAAATAAAGAAATCTTAATAATTTTTTTTCAATGAAATTTTTTCAATTGGCATTGATTAAAATAATGGTAATGAAGTGTACACCCAATGGTAATGAAATGTACATACAATTGAAGAAA
The DNA here is from genome assembly GCA_949987735.1 of Leucophora obtusa. NCBI lineage: Eukaryota > Metazoa > Arthropoda > Insecta > Diptera > Anthomyiidae > Leucophora > Leucophora obtusa. The sequence goes on from OX465298.1 coordinate 173,314,157, forward strand.
AAAGCATTGTATACAAAAAAAAATTGTTTTATAAAAAAGTAAATTAAGACAAGAATGTAGAATTTAAGAGCTATAAACATTAAAAATATTCACTATTTTATCAAGTTGTATCAAGTAAACTGCTGTTCACTCTTTTTTAACACTGGTCAGTCTAGATCAGGCGTCGGCAGCACCTATGCCCATGGGCGCTCTCTCACACCTACATAAGCTCACACATAGAACAAAAAAATAACTTAGTCGCAAACAAGCATTCAATGAAGTAGGTTGTCAGATCGCTTGTTTGCCAGATTTTTTACACTCTGCATAATGTTTATGGATACATTTTTTTGGTAATTTATTTTTAAGTTCTTTTGTTTTTATTTTTTGCGTTGTTTTTTTTTTTTTTGATATTTGTTTTTGTAGTTGTTCTTTGCTTTTAAATTTTTATTTTATATTCCCATTATAAACATTTAAAATTTTCAAATTATTATACAAACGTTCTTTGTCAGTGCATTGAGAGAGAGAGGGTGCAACTCACTCATACAAGCACAAAATAAGGTTGTTTATCTTTGCCGATCCCTGGTCTAGATGGATCAGTCTCTGGTAAATAATGTCAACTTGACGAAATAGCGAATATAAGATAAGAAATATGCGAATTTTTTATTTTTTTAGTTCACTTAATTCTTTAATTAATTAATGAAATTTGGGTTAAATTTCATTCCGTAATAGCATTCTTATGGAATTAATTCGATAGCTTAATTCTCTATAGCTTTAAATTATATGAACTAATTCTATTTTATTGCATTCTAATGAATGAAACCAAATTTACCTGAATTCATTTAGAAAAAAGGTGAATGATAAGTGATTTTTTTTTCATTCATATAGTCAAATGGAAAATTTTAATTTGCAGTCACATGTTGAAATATTGGCATAATACAAATTATAAACATTCAAAATTAATCTTACATAAATAAATAGTACTGTATGCTTTGTTATAGCTTGTGTGCTTCGATTATAATTATGTGTTAGTTTCAAACTAAACTGCACTAAGTGAATGATAATAAAATTTCTTCATTCAATAAGTAAAATGGTGAATGAACATGCGATTTGAATGATTCAAGTTGGGAATTCATTCAGTACTTATTAAAGCTTTGGGAATGAAGCTTATGAATGAATTATTTACGAATGGTTTAACGGAATGGTATATGAATATTTTTAAATTCTGAATTAAATTTTTCGTGATTTAAGCTTAAATTGAATTAAATCCTTCGAAGCTCTGCAATAAACATGTGATTACTAACGCGACAAAAAATAAAAGTCGTTTTCGACTGCATCTAGAAAAATGGAAAAATCTGCGAATTGGAACACAATTTTTTGAAGCGATTTTTTTTTTAACTAAAATGGAATAATGTAGCTTTCAAGTGATAGTTGTTATATTGAAATATTTGCATTCGTTTTTTTGCAACCTTTAGTTTGAATCTCCACGTGACATTCCCCACGCGACATAATTTCCCATCACTTTGTGTGAATGTGACAATAGAATGTCAATGAAAGGAAATCAAAAATTCACCATTCACTATTCTTTAGTTACTACTCTTCCATTTTTTATAAAGTTAATTGTTGTCGTAACAAATATTTTTTCATAAGAGTGAACTTAATTATCATCCTAAATCAAGTAAAAATAAGGAGAAAATGTGACTAAAAACGAAAAATACAAAATACAAGATACACTTTGGTCTCCTTAATTTAATTATATTTCAGTATTTTTTTTATTAATACAATTCAGAAGGGTTTTCCACGGCTTTTAATTTTTCGGTGACGGTGGACCTTTCTGTGGAAATTCCCATTTAAAAGTACCAAAACTACTTAGCAAGTACCACAGAACTTAGGAAGTACCTACACTAAGAAAAATAAATATTAAAATCAAGTAGAAACCTACTTAAAATTAATGAAAACACATTCAATTTACAACTAGTTATGATTTTACTTAATCTTAATAATTTTTATAATTAATATAAATATAATATAATTTTTATTTTTTAAATACAAAAATACTTATTTTAAATTGAAAAATAATTAAATTTGGTATTTCAATTTGTGGGTTTCTAGTGTTCCATTCCATTTGTTCTTCTTAATTGTTGCAAATAAAACAACTTATTTTATAAAAAACTTTTTTAATAAGTTTAAATTAATTATTTAAAGGTTATAATAAAAGGATTTTTAACTTATTTGCAATTTAAATGGAGTAAATAACACTTACAAATAAGTCACCACTTGCATGAAGTAAAAAACAAAAGATGACGCTCCAGACTGCTGCAGGTTTCTTGCAGAAATGTGCAAGATCGATGCTGCTATGAAGTTAGTTATTTTTCAGAGATAAAAACCTGAAATTAAAAATATGTACATATGCAGACAACTTATTACAAAATAACTTTAACAATGACTTTCCTTAAAAATATTTAATATTTATTTATGGCATTATAGTTATGTACTTACCATTTATTTACAAAAAATATTAACATAAGTAGTGAAAATTCACGAACTTTTAATTAAATATGTATTTTTCGATCACAAATTTAATGTTTATTTATTTTTTGTCAATAGTCTGGAAGTACGAATTAAGTGCACTAAAAAAAAGTCAGTAAAGTCAGCAAAAAATGTTGCTGTGTCAGCAAATTTTAAGTCTTTTAAGCTTGCAAAAAATTTGGTAATTTCAGCAAAAGGTTTGCTGAAAATCAGCGAGCTGATTTTTACCAAAAAAATAGTAATCTTCAGCAATAGTTTTGCTAACACTTAGTCGACTGCAAATGAAAAATCCTTGCTAAAATCACTAAACTGTTTGCTGAATATTAGTAGACTGAAAAAAACTCAAAAAATTTGTAGCGAAATTTTACTTTAGTTAATTTATTTGCTGAAAATTTAAATATAGAATATGTGTAGAGTTGTTTTTCTTTTTTTGTCATTTCCGTTCCCAGACAAGCTGCGACATATACATCTTGTCTATCTGGTTGTCGTCCACGCTATGAATGCGGCTATCAGCACAATTTTTGTAGCAAAATAAATTAGTAAAACATTAGTTCAAAATTAGTTTAGTGCTAAAAAAATATAACTAAAATTTTTGCTGAAAACGCAATTTCAGCAAAAAATTGCTGAAAACTAGTACACTTGATATACAAGACGTTTTACTAAATTTTCTACTAACCTATTTTTTTGAGTGTACATGCAGAGTCCTTGTATTTATTTTTTTAAGTACAAGTAGCAAGTACTTGTATTTTACTAGTACTAAAGTACTGGGGTACTGAATACTTCCCGGCTATGGTTCTATTAATGTAAGTTACTCAATAAAAAGCGTTATAAAAATCATTTCAAAGGTAATTTTTTTTTTATGAGAAATTAATATTAATTTGTTAATTCCACAAATGATTTCTAAAGAGAAAATTAAGTCTGATCACCAGATATTTAGGCTAATCAGAAATTTTTCTCACAACATATCAATGTATACAATTTTATATGAATTCGTACTTTTTAAAAATATTACAAATCCTTTAAACATTTTTTGTTTTTAATAATGTTATTTGAATTTTTTTACGAGCTTTCAATAATTTTTTAACGCCTTTTTAATGTATGGACAATATTTTTTGCCCCCCTCAAAATAAACCTTGTTTTTTTTTTTTTTTTTTTTTTTTTTTTAAGAGAAGCAACACTCAGTAATTTCTTCCTATTAATTAACGTGTTGCTTCCTTTGGAAAGTTGATAGAGAAGAAGTCAAAGGTGGTGAAAAATGAAGTGCTTCAAATATGGCAACACTGTAATTGCGCGAGATGTTGAATTTTAGAACAGTTGTTGCGCGCCATCAGATGGTAAGTTGGCGAACTTTGTTGAAGCTTTTTAGTTCATAGCCCTGTTATATTATTTTACTTCGGTGGGGTTAAGTGCTATGGGAACACCGAAGGAGGACGCTGCGATATGTATGAGGGATAGAAAAAACTCATACATATTACTATTTTTCATAAATTGATGTTACCTTGGTTGGGGCTCGAACCCGCAACCTCACGTGTAATAGTTCAACGCGCTAACCATTACACCACAGCGCCCACGATGATTACGATGATTCCCAAAATATTTCGGGTCTAGCAATGAGATCTCACGAGCTGGTCCATTTTTAAAAGAAGTATTTTTTTTAGTTTTTGTAAGAAATTTGCATCTTAGCTGAAGACAACATACTCAATGTTGGTGGCACTTTTTTCTGTCCATATAAAGTGAGTCGCTCTAATAGACAACCTTTAAAACAAAAATTAAAAACCAGTTAACCGGGTTTTTTGAGCAAAATACCAAAACAGTTTTTTTTTAATAATCCTAAAACGTTTTTTTTAAAGAGTGGTGTTTTTAATGCTCTAATATAAATTTCATAAAAATCGGGGAGAAGCACACTGGATACATTCCTTATAAGTAGAACTGACTTGGAAATATTAAAAGTTTTTTGGTTATGTAAATCAATGTTCTTTTTTAGTTTGACTCTAGATCATAAATTAATATCACTTACTGTTTAAATTATTTTCAAATCAAAGAAAGATGATACAATTTTTACAAGTAAATTACAAAGAATAAAAATATATTTGAAAGAATTCGATAAGACCAGCAATACAGAATACGTATTTTCGGCTTTCGCTACAAAGCCATCATCAGTGTATTTCGTCTTTAGTGGGCTAATATTTTAATGATTTTCTACTTATGTGACCGCTGAAAGAAAATCGAATTTCTTATCAACAACTCAACTTAGACTAACATCAACGAAATTTAACAATGCTATTTTTATCCTTTGTTATTATTACTCTACTTTGCTTTGAACCTTAATTCTTAAGATATCTCAGCTGGTTCTATTCAACTCTGTGTATGATAACCGCAGGCCTTTGAATTACAACGAACCGTTAAGTTTAAATTTAAATTTAAATGTATTTATTTAAATTATATTTTTGCACCGTGTCAATTTGTATAAGATTAATGGGGGAATATTTAGTTGATCTCTTATTTTTAAGTAAATGAATGTTCTTTTTTGGTTATCATATATTCTGAAATATTGAAAAACATGGCGGTAAGCGTTAGGTATGAATATGTAAGACGATAATATAATTCTTTACTGTATTATAACTTGAAAGTTAGTGCTACAAAATATTTGTCGACATTTAGAGACGATATATTTCTTAAAATAAGAATGATATACGGAGGATAAATAATTCCTTAACTTTTTGAACTTTCCTTATATTTAGTTCAAAATTAGCTCCTGTCAATTACCACCTGTTAGTAGACTACTGGCAGATTTTGAACAAACCGCGTCATTTAGTTTGCATTTAGAAGCTATTCAAAGAATATATTCTCGTAAGTTTTCGCAAAAGTGGAAAAAAGTCAATTTCCAACCCACTTTTGAATTCCTAAATGTGGAGAAAAATATGGGTATCTTAGTTTTATATTCTCTATAACATAACAGCGGAAAGAGATTTAAAGCCAGCGATAAAATTATCGGTGAAAAAATTCCTATTTTGTGAGGATGTTCAGAAATCATATTATTTGGAAAAAGGGACCGAAATAACAGTTATTTTTGAGCAAAAATAAAAGTTATTTTTTGACTTTTATTTTTTGAGTAAGAATAAAATTTTGTTTTTAAATCAATGACAACTGAAAATTCCCATGGAGCTAGGGATTTTTCATATTTTTATGTGTTTGATATGAATTTGTCAAGATTTTAATATTTTAATGTGTTTTTTGTCGAAACATTAACATTTATTTTTGCTCAAAAAAAAAAAAAAAACAAAAGTCAAAAAATAACTGTTTTTTTTGCTAAAAAAAAAAGTCAAAAAATAACTTTTATTTCTGCTTCAAAAAATAAAAGTCAAAAAATAACTTTTATTTTTGATCGAAAAAATAAAAGTCAAAAAATAACTTTTTTATGATAAAAGCCATAATTGTTACGGTCCCTGTTTGGAAGGGATAAACAAATTCGAGAAAAGTTGGGCAAAATGTATTGAGCTTAAAGTAGGCTATGTTAAGAATTATTTTTTTCTGAAACAACTGCCTTTCATTCAAAAAGTCACGGATTTATTGATTCACGCATAGAAAAAGAAGCAATTTCAAGTTCAGCGGCTCATATATTCTATAATTAAAGTCTTTGATTTCCCTTTGAAATTCGATTTAAAAAATTCAATGACAACAATGTAGACTAAATTTTTTTCTTAAGCTTAAAAACTTGAGGTGATCCGAAACAATGTATCAAGCCTTAATGACCCAAAACGCATGAAACCAGTGTTAGCTACAATAAAAATAATGGTCTATCAATTAAATATTAATGGGTTTTGCTGCAACCTCTATTTTTCCTAGACGTACTTTTGCATTTTTCTCTTATCTAACGACGAACTAACAATTCCCAAGCCTGCTAGTATATTTCAGTCGGCTTGCCCATTGTGGCGCGAATTGCTAAATGGTGTATGGTTTATTTAGTTTTTAAATTTATTTTAATGGTTTGTTTTTATTTTAATCTTTTGTTGTATAATGAATGGTGATTTAATAATTTAAATAATTTTATTGATATTTATTAGAGATGGACGGAATTAAGCCATTGTAAATTGTTAAATATATAGATGGAAATATGTCTAAAAACACTGTTTTATTTGCTACCTAATAGCGTGTTGTATAGACATTAGAGTGGGGCGATTTGTATGGGCAAAAATTTTTTGATATTGTGCCATCGATTTTTCTATAGCTTTTGGCATGAGGAAAAAAAAGTTCCACTACGACATATCAAAACGAGTAAAAAGGTTAAAGTCGGGCATGCCGACTCAATACCCTACACCAGTCTGGTTAAAAGCCAACTAATGTTTGGATCCGAAATTCGAATGGGTTAAAATGGGACTTGTGTCAAAATTTTCTATAATGTGAGTCAGCGAACCCAATTTCATTAAAATATCTTAATATTTGCGACCTGCAGTTTGTAACCAAGCCAATTTTGGGGGGACCCTTATATGTGCACTAGGTCTAAATATGGACCGGTGTTAACCAAAATCAATAGGCTTCGTCCTTGGGCTGACATAGGTTGGTGTACCAAATTTCATCAAAATATCTTAATATTTGCGACCTGCAGCGTATAAACAATATAATTTTGGTAGGACCTTTATATGGGCACTAGGTCTAAACATGGACCGATGTTCACCAAAATCAATAGGCTTGGTTCTTGGGCCAACATAGGTCTGTGTACCAAATTTCATCAAAATATCTTTATATTTGCGACCTGCAGCGTATAAACAATATAATTTTGAGGGGACCCTTATATGGGCACTAGGTCTAAACATGGACCGATTTTAACCAAAATCAATAGGCGTCGTCCTTGGGCCGACATAAGTCGGTGTACCAAGTTTCATCATATCTTAATATTTGCGACCTGTAGAGTGCGCACAAGAATGCATGGACAGACAAACAGATGGACGGACGGACGGACGGACGGACAGACGGACATCGTTAAATCGAAATAAAAAAAAATTCTGAGCCGATCGGTATACTATAAGGCGGGTCTAGGACCAATATTTTTTGGTGTTACAAACATCAGCACAAACTTATAATACCCTGACCACATAGTGGCGTAGGGTATAAAAATCATTTTCTAATAAATGCTAGATTAGCGCCATCTTGCGGTGGCTTTTTGAAACAACTAATGAAGTTGTAAACAATATAACATTACAACCTTTCCAGAAAGGTGTTACTTATGAAAATCGGATACAAAATGTAGCAACTAGAGGTAAAAGTATTTAAGTAAAATTATTTTCTGCTTGATGATGAAATGGTGATAATGATGTTGAAGTGATGATGATGATGTTGATGAAAACAAGCAGAAAATAATTTTCCTTATATATACCTCTAGTTGCCACATTTTATATCCGATTTTCATAAGTAATACCTTTATGGAAATGTTGTAATGTTATATTGTTTACAACTTCATTAGTTGTATCAAAAAGCCACCGCAAGATGGCGCAAATCTAGCATTTATTAGAAAATTGCATAAAATTGAAATTTGGGCGCCTCGAAAATGATTTTTTTAATATGTCGTAGTGGAACTTTTTTTTTCTCATGCCAAAAGCTATCGAAAAATCGATGGCACAATATCGATTGCTAAATCGACCCACCCTAATAGACACAGAGGGTTTTTCAATCAGAGCGCTACTAAAGTAAAAAAGTTTAAATAAAACAAAAACGGTTTTGGATATCAATGAAATTCTTTATTCCTGTGAAAGTACGTTCGATGCCATTATGTATGGAAATCGATTTCTTTTGCATGGCCACCACGGGCACGCTTGCAGAAGTCCAGACGCTGAACCCAATTTTCGACGGTTTTCAAGCATAAATCGGCCGATACTGCTGCAATTTCACGTTCGATATTCGTACGAAGTTCATCAATCGTCGCTGGCTTGTTGGCATAGACCATAGATTTGACGTAGCCCCACGCTCAATTGTTGATCTGCTAGGACGATTATGACGACCATAAATTGGACGTAGCGCTCTTAACGTTGAGGCCACTGACTCCGAATTTCGGTAGTAAATTTTAACAATTTCCACTCGGTCTTGGCTCGTATATCTTTCCATCATGAAATGGCAAACCTTACTGAAGAGAAATGTCAAAAGAGCGGCAAGAAATATGGCGTCGTTTGCTGTCCCTGTCTTTCTACTTTTGTAGCGTCCCTGTTGAACAACCTTTTATCTTCATTTTAGCTTTTCTGAAAGAGGCCGGAACTCATATAAAGCCCCCCTTTTCAGAAATAGTACACTAATGGAAAAAAGTCCGTAAAAAATTTAGTTAAAACTAAATAAGCAGATTATATCTGCTATATATTAGTAATATAGGAACAGCAAATTAACTATAACACTATGCGACAGTCAAAATGGGGATGGGATGAAACCAACGGGAAATGTTATATCGGTAAAAAAGAAGTTATACGTGTCCCGGCGTTTCGCTGGGTCACCGCTAGGAATCTTTATTTTTACCGGCAAAACTGTTGAGTATATAGAAAAACGTTATATGAACAGATTAAAGGAATTGTAATTTTTAATTTTTTTAAAATTGTTTGAGCAAAATCGGACTAGTGGTTCTCGAGTTATGTCAAAAAAAAAGGCCACCAAAGGTTAAATCGATATATCTCGATTCCTAGGGGTGACCCAGCGAAACGCCGGGACACGTATAACTTCTTTTTTACCGATATAACTTTCCCCGGTAGTTTGAATCCTTCCCGATCACTGACCCCTACCATTTGTCTCACAGTGTAATTAACTTAAATTAAATTTAATTAATATAGAAAGTCCAAGAAAACAATTTTTGTATTTTTAATGCAAAAATTAAGATAATTGTTAATTAATTAAATTAACTTAAATAATTAATTAAATTAGCCTAAAAAGAAAAAAAAAATTTACGATTTTTTTTAAATGCAAATAAAAATCGAGCTTTTTCAAAACAACAGTTTAAAATTTTTTAGCAAATATTTCTGCTGATTTTAACAGTATAGTCTACTATTTACATTCAACTAAATTTAGCTTAAAAATAGCAAAAATTTTGTAAATATAACAGTTTATTTTTCCTATTTTTAGTCTACAAATATTTAGCAAAATTTTCTACAGATTTTACAGTACAATTTGTTATTTGAAATTAACTAAAAGTTAGCTTAAATATAACTAAAATTCTGTAAATTTAACAGTTTTAATTTTGCTGTTCTTATTTTACTAGTATTTAGCAAAAAAAGCTGCTAATTTTAGCAGCTTTTCTGCAGCCTTATTTTTAACTAATGTTTAGTAATTTTTTCTGCTAGTTTTACAGATTTATTTCTGTGAGTGTAAGAGTAATATCAGTAAAATATCCAAATTTTTTCTAACAAAAAATTAAAAAAATTGGTTTTTTATTTATTTTCTACTCTCTTTTTAATGACGACAGCATCCGTAGGGAGCTCCTACTCTCGATATAATCGGCAGGTCATCCAGTATATGATCTTCTAAAGTTCTCTGTCTAATGTAGTGCCCTGCATTAATGACTTACAGTCTCCTTCTCAACATAACAGCACGGCCTTCAGCCTCGAGACTTCGCTCCTACTCGTGCTGAGGAGAGATTTAGTACGTCCAGTGCATATTAAATGTTTTTTGAGATGGCTAATCAAAATTTACTGTTTCCATTCGATAATGTATTTCAGTTGATGTTTTCAAAATTTATCCAAATTTTCAAATAAACGATTATTTATCAAAGATTTAACATCGAAGGATATAAAACAAATCCAAATGATTAAATTCTACCTCAACCATGTAAATCTCACAGCCCTGCAAATGTCCAGTCCACGCCAACTGCTTCTCGGCTTATGGACGTTCTGCTGGAATATTACACCCTTAATAATTCTCAGCGGTGTGTCGACTGTTTTACAACCAATTTTACACAAATACCTTAATATCTCAAAACAACAATTTTCGACTTAATTGATTATACTTGACCTTAATCTGTATTAAAACAGCAACATCAGCAAAAACCGCCGCCAAAAACAAAGAAAGTCACTTATCATTTATTAAAAAAAAACACACACACAAACACAAGTGGAATGAAATAGTCTGTATCTTACTTTTATTTGCGAAACTTCACCATAAATAAAACATCACAAAGTTTATAAAGAAGACTCGAAAAAAATTATAAAAAAAAACAAATCATTAACATAAAATTTATGTCTCTTGGTCTATATTAAAAGAAAAAGTGTTATGTAAATTTTTTGGAATAATTTTCTGCGTTAAACAAATGACACAAATTGTATAATATTTGTGTAATAAATTTATAAACACATAAAGTTTTAATTTATATGAAGTGATAATCAAAAAATTAGTGTTAATTAATAGCGCTAATGTCAATACAAACAATTTTTCCATTGTATATTAAATGAGTTTTTGAGAAGGCTAATAAAAATTTATTGTATTCATTCGATAATGTATTTCAGTTGATGTTTTAAAAATTTATCTAAATTTTCCAATAAACGACTATTTACCAAAGATTTAACATCGGAAGATATAAAAAAATCAAAATGATTAAATTTTGCAGCTGTAATACGATATACACCCTTAATACCCTCCAACATTTGAGAATATATATAGTGAACACCCTCAGAGGTGGCCAAAGCATCAGTTTCACCAAAATACAAGATCATTGGCACTGTGACTTTCTTTAAATCATAATTCAAAGGTTCTACTGTGTGATAATTTTGCACATTTCCTTGTGGCTCATAATCGTAAGCTACAAAGTCACCAGATTTCCAAATTTGTTGCAAGTGACGAACATTTTTTAAAGAACCACCTTGTAAAAGTTGACCATAAAGGAGAGTATTTGTTAGCTTGATTGGGGGGAGATTTATAATTTTATTTATTTAATAAGTTTGTGGATTATATATTACCTTGTCCTTTTGTCCTTTGCCAGCCAATAAATGAAACCATTTTTCACATTCTTTTCTTTCGGAAGATCGAAGGCATTTATCACGCATATAGTCCTTTGGCAATAATTCATACTGCTGGGACTTTGTTTTGGTCTAAATAAGAAAAAAAAAGAGTTTTTTCTAAATATTATTACTTAAACAAAAACCCCCCAATATTTACCTTAACAAATTTCATAATTTTCCTTACATCTTCCGTGCCAAATTTAACTTGATTCTTTAAAGCCACAGTTGGTGCTAAAGCCTGGACAAATTGCAAGCGTTCATTATATTGTGGCATTAAAGAACACATTACCAAAATGGCATTTAAGGCCTAAAATACGAAAATTTACATAATAGAAACACTGTAATCGCACACCAACCAACCTGTGAATGAGCAATTACTAAAACTTGTTGAAACGACGATTCGTTGCGTATATGGTCGACAATAGCTGGCAGATCATAGCGACCCCACTCATGAAAACTAAAACTCCAAAAATCACTATCCTTGGTGGAGAAATGTGAATGATTACGCGACCATGGTGAACCACGCATATTGGCCAACCAAACATCATAGTAATTGTTAAATAGCTGAAAGGCTAAATAGTTGCAACAATAACAAACAGCAACGGAAACAACAACAAAAATATTGTTTAATTAGTTAACAACAAACTTTGATATTATGCACAAAAAGTATGTGAAATTTTTAAATTAAAAAACTATAATTTAATTTTGATTGTAACAAAAATTTCCGAAAGAGTGCCGTGAGTAACTGACTGACTGACTCAACATCGCCCATCCAAGACCACTGGATCTACACTGAAAGAATAATCTGTTTGATATTAATGAATTTTTGCATAAAATCAATGACGTTTCACTGGAACTCGTCCTTTGAAACTTTTCATTGAATTAAATAAAGTTAATTATTAATACAATTATAAAAAAAAAACCAAATAAATAAATACAAAAAAATTTGTAATTTAAAAAATATTGATTCAGCCAGTAATCGAACCCGCGATCTTCTATTTGGAAATAAACTTTATCATGTTTAGAGCAATAATTCTTTAGGAGCAATACTTCAGTGATTTTTTGGATGTTGTTTAGAATTACTTCTAAAAAAACTGTAAAAATATATACTAACTGATACTTCTGAAGCAATGAAAAATTTTCAGTTTTTTTGAGATTAAAATCTGAAACTTAAGATAATCAGTAACATTTTTGTTTTAAATATTGCTATAACAACAAAGAAATAAAGGGGGTTTAAAATGTCTCTTTGTTCGCGCGCTGTAGGTAAGAAATACGAAGATATTTTAATGAAATTTAGTACGCTGGCTTACACGGAACCAATGACAAAGGACATTTGTTTTAAGGCCCTATTTGTTCTACACTAATAAAAAAAATCCCATACAAATAAGTCAAAATTGTGCTGGCGCAAATACATGTACTATTTCCTGTTATTCTAGCAGAATTTTTACCCATTTGTACGGGCTTTTTTTTAGTGAAAATAACAGAAAAATTAGTTCAACTTAATCAGAACGCGTTTAACAGACTTTTGTACTAACTTTTTTTTTATGAGTGTATAAAAAAAGTCCATATTTGGACTTGTCGCCCATATGGACAATATTTCCGATTTTCTGTTCATTACATCTAACTTTAGGAAAAATCAAAATTTCTTACCGTTTTCCTAATTTTTTTTTATCATTTTATAGCGAAATTTTCACCCAAGTTCCTTTCAACTCATTCGAATTTCGGATACAAATATTAGTTGGCTTTCATCCAGCCTAGTGTATAGTATCATATAGTCCGAGTGGTGTAGAGTATCATAAAAGTGTACTCTCTAAAATTTTATGCATATTGATTTTTCTATAAAAAGGTCAAAGTTTTTTTTTGTGATCTTGAGATCAGAAGAAAAGGTGGCTTATTCTTCGCGTAATCTTTTTCCATGATTACGCCATATTTACACTGACGAGCAAAAGTGTAACAGGGTTCACATTGTTTAGAAATTTTGCTTTAGATTTTCGACTCCGAAAGCAAATCAAATAATTTTTTCCAACTTCATTTATTTATTAACCTGTCCTAATTAGTAATCAAGAACACCATTTAAACTATTTTAATTAGCCATATTTGTGCCAAATTTGGGTAAAATCGATTTATAAAACATGCCTCTCATAAAAAATGCGCTTTAAACGCTTAAAATGTTTTTTCTAAAACAAAAAAATTAAATAGGATTAAAATAGGAAACCATATGAATCCTCCATTTTAGGTATAGGGTATGTTCAGCCAACTTATGTAAAACACTACAAAGAATATTTTTGTGGAACATTTTAATTTTCTAACTCTTCAACTAAAGGGACTTTTTTGGCCCCCTTTTAAAAACGGACAAAAACGACCCGTAAGTTGGAGAGTTAGAGGGTTAAAATGTTCCGCAAAAATATTTGTCATGAAATTCTACTATAACTCCTTTAAGACATCAGTATTGAAAATTTAACTTCAGTGCCAGTAATAAGTAAAAACTTAAAATGTGTTTAAGGGTTAATTTCGTACTTATTCAGAATTGGCGTTCAAATTTCCCACTAACCTCGATTTTAGGGAAAAACTATAGAAATCTTCCATTTTAGGTATAGGATATGTTCAGCGAAGTTATATAAAACACTATGTGGAACATTTTTGTTGAATATTTTAACCCTCTTAGTCTTAAACTTACGGGTCGTTTTGGTCCCTTTTTAAAAAGGGGCCAACAAATTCCTTTTCATTGATGAGTAAGAGGGTTAGAATGTTCCATAAAAATGTTCCTGGTAGTGTTTTTATCGGTAATACTTTAGTGAATTTGCTCCCAAAGTTCAAAAATAGATTTAGTTTTTATCAATTTAATTAAAAAATGAAATATATGTAGCTTTTATTACGTGAATGAGATATAAAAAGAGTTAAAAAAAAACATTTTTTTTGATTTCTATAAAAAAAAATTGGTAGATATTTTTTTTAAATATAATAACTAAAGCTCTATTCCTAACAAAAAAAAATGATAATATGAAAATCAATTAACATCATTTTTTGAATATATTATCAAACTTTCATAATTTTTAGGATTTTAACCAAAAATTAGGTATATTTAAGGATTTATTAATGAAATAGATGATGTGTTTTTGCCAAATTTTATACTTTTTTTAAAAAAATAATATTACCTAAATTTTTACAAAAAAAAAAAATTATAACATTTTATTAAAATCTAAGAACGTTGGAAACTTTTTCGTAACCCATAAAAAATAAAATTACAAAAATACATTTTTTGACACTGAAAAAAAATTTGTTTTTATAGATAAATTAAGAAATTGGTTCTTTTCTTTATTTTTTCTTATATAAAATTATAAGAGCATAACAAAAAAATTTAAAATTTTAAAATCAATTAACGTAATTTTTTTTTAAATTTCCATTTAACTTTTGATATTTTTAGGCTCCCAGCAAAAATATTGTAAATATTAAAAGATTAATTTGATATGTTCACACAAAAAAATACTTGAGGGTATATTGCCTTGGCTGGCATAGGTATCCTATATTTGTATGATTTTAAGGAAAAAAGTTGTATTACCTATGCCGTTAGTTAATTTTACTATACTGTTTGACCTAAGTAGCAATGTAATTTCTACTATTACAAATAAGCAACTCTTCGAAAAATAATTTTGAAATTTTGAATGTCAACATTAAAATTGGTTTTGAATAATTTAATTTAAAAAAGAAAAAATATGTGATATTTAACACAAAAAATAATTTCAAATGTTATAAAAAATTAAGATGTAACGCATTTCGTCAGCGTATATTGGGGAATGATGCACAACCTCCACAGGGAAGTAGATATTATTAAATTGTCTGCAATTGATTTATAACAAAACCTTAATTATTTCAGCTTCCTATACAAATGGATAATCCAAAATGTTTGCCTCAGAACATTTACTAGATTCTGTCGTTGAATTCAAGAGGGTGATTATATTTCAGTACCATTTACGAACAATATGTAAGTACGTAAAAAATCAAAGACAAGTAGCCATCCCATTTCGCCATTCTTTGTAAAGAACTACAAGACACAAAAACAAAAATAATAAATGTTTTCTTTTCTTTTAGGAAAACTAAGTTGGGCCACATCTACTTTCAATGTTCTGTTTCATGTCTTACAACTTTTCACGAAAGTAAGAGGACCATACAAATATTATCGAGGACGGCGTTCCCTTTTGAACATTTGTGTCAAAGCAAGATCAGTCCAACAGGTCCATAAACTCTACCGGGACCGTAAATCTCATAAGTACATAATAATTATTATTATTGCTAAGTGTTATTTAAAATGTCTCAAAAATATTTTTATAGAAAGTTCAGTGGTTTTCTATAGCAGAAGAATTCGGATTCTAACGGTTATTCTATAACAAATAGACAACAGAATCTCAAAAATTTTCTAAAGGGAAAAGTCATAATCGGAGAGGTTTGTTGTATAAAAATACAAAATCGTATGTTTCTTTCTAAAAAAGCCCCACTAATCTGATGGTGTTTTTTATTGAAAAAAATTCCGTATCGGGAACACGATGAAGACTTTATAGTTTAAGGTTTTTTTTTACAGTAAAAAGTCCTCAAAACAAAAATCGGCTAAATCTGAAGTTTTTCTAGTGGAGAAAGTCTACAAAATCTGGAAATTTTTTTTCTGTAAAAACCCCTAAGATTGGGAGGAATTTTTCTTATAAAAAAACCTTAGGTTCTGGGGTCTCTTTTTAATTGAAAAAGAATCAGTTTCTGAGGAAAAAGTCGTCAAATTCTATGTATTTTTCCTTAAGAAAAGCCATCAGATTCAGTGGTCTTTTTCTATAGAAAAACACTTAGAATTTTAGGACCTTTTTCTACAAACAAAATCTTTAGATTCTGAGAACTGTTTACTCTAGAAAATCTCCAGATCCTGCGGATATTTCCTATAGAAAAACCCACGGGTTCTAACGATTTTGTCATATAGAAAAAGGAGTTTTCCGTATAGAAAAACCCTTATATTTTCATTACTTTTTCTACAGAAACTCCTCAAATTCTGAGGATTTTGACTTGTAAGGAAACAATCTGATTATAAAAAGTTTTCGTAAAAAAACCGTCAGATGCTAGGGAATTTTTCGCATATTCAAGCGATTTTTTCTAACAAAACAAATTAAAAATTTAAAGTTCTTTTGTTATAGAAAAATCTGAGTTTTTGTTATGGAAAACCCACTCAAAGTTATTCGTTTTTACATAAAATTATGTGTTGTTGTACTAAAACGAATAATTTTATGTGGATTCGTTTTTCGAAACACCCCCAGTAATGTTGTATAGAGTAGCAATAATGTTTGTAATCTAAAAAATTAAATCATTTGTGAAATGTGCATGTATTATTATATATTTTTTTAACAAATAAATTCAGATTAAAATAAAAATACCATTATTAAGGGAGTTTTTTTGCATTAAAAAAATACCTAAACCAAAGTTATATAATCAATTTTTTGCCTACGTTTAAATTGGTAATACACCTATTTTTCTTAGTTAATTTAACAAAACGTATAGTTGATTTTTCGAACATAGAAATTACCTATTTTTTATGGTAATATTGCCGTAAAGCATAGCAAACTCTATGTTGCCTATGGAATTAGGTGATATCAGCCTATAGTTTTGGGCAATATTACCTATAGTTTTTTTTGTGTGTTAATTGTAGATTTTATTTACAATTTTATTATTTTTTATTGATTCGAATATATTGAAATATAAAAAAAAATTTAAAAAAATGATACCTTTAAAAATTAATTTTTACCAATTTTTTTTGTAAGATCCAAAAAATTCATCTTTTTTCATTACATTCTATGTTAAAAATTTAGCGACTTTAGCGACCTCTAGTGTAGACAGAATGATTTATACCAGAAAGGATAATATTTACAATATTAAGTTATTTTATATATATGTATATACAAAAAAAATATTTTCGTCGAAATCGGACACACAAATTTTTTTGATTTTTGTCTATGGGACAAGGCACTGTGGGTCGTAAGGTTAATAACACTGTGAGACAAATGGTAGGGGTCAGTGATCGGGAAGGGTTCAAACTACCGGGGAAAGTTATATCGGTAAAAAAGAAGTTATACGTATCCCGGCGTTTCGCTGGGTCACCGCAGGAATCGAGATATATCGATTTGACCTTTGGTGGTCTTTTTTTTTTGACATAACTCCAGAACCACTAGCCCGATTTTGCTCAAACAATTTTAGAAATTACAATTCCTTTAATCTGTTCATATAACGTTTTTCTATATACTCAACAGTTTTGCCGGTAAAAATAAATGTATGAAGAAAAAAATATGTTTTGCCTAAAATATTAAAAAAAAAGTAATAAACAAAAGGTTATTGATTTTTATGGTAGCGGTAACAAACATTTATTTTTACCGGCAAAACTGTTGAGTATATAGAAAAACGTTATATGAACAGATTAAAGGAATTGTAATTTTTAATTTTTTTAAAATTGTTTGAGCAAAATCGGACTAGTGGTTCTCCAGTTATGTCAAAAAAAAGATATATCTCGATTCCTAGGGGTCACCGAGCGAAAAGCCGGGGCACGTATAACTTGTTTTGGCCGATATAACATTTCCCGTTGGTTTCATCCCATCCAATAGTGTCATCCCTGTCGCATAGTGTAATCGGATTAAAGCACATTATTTTTATGTAAAGGGTGGTCCAACCATAATGCACGATATTAATTGTGAGTAGTGCAAGTATTCGCGATTAAAAATTTGACGGTAAGGGACCAAAGAAATTATATTTTTATACTTCTGGCATCATTTTTAATCATAAATTTATCAAATTTGATTAAATACATAATTAAGAAAGCGTTAACGAAGCGGTAATTTTTTTAGCGAAATTTTGTTTTTTCGCAAAATCATTTTTTTCTGCAAATAAAAAGTACAATATTATGTTATTTTGAATTAAGAAAAAAATTTCTTTGGAAAAAAAATCTTGTAAAAATTTTTTTCCGTGAATAAAAAATTCAGAAAAATTGTATTTAACAGACTCTGACTGATTTAAATTAAAAAATTATCCCAAAAGTAGAAAAAATATCGTTTTATAATGCTTTCGTATTGAAATCGAATACGAGCGTACTGAAATTAGCTTTACAAATAGGGTGCCCAGCTAGTTAAAAAAAGTATCAAATTCGAGAACAATGTAATTACACTGCATGACACTCAAAAATTAATGGAGATCTGGTATACTTTATTTTTCGATCATTGTAATCAGCATGTCCGAAATATATAGAATTGATGGTCAGAGCTCTACTAATTTTTAAAAGTCAAAATTTTGTCATGCAGTTAAACATAAAATTATGCATTGAAACATAAAATTCCGTATACTTTTTGTGCATGTTTTTTTTTTAGCATTTTGCCAACATTTTTACCTAAACTTTTACCAGGACCCATTATAACCCATGCCAGTGATGATGTCAATAGACCATGTATCAGCAAGATAGGACGGTAACCTGGTCGAGGTAAACGATGTAATGTTAAATTGTAACCATCCACTGTTACAACATAGTGGCATTCCAATGTATAATTATGCTTTTCAATCCAATCACTCTAATAGAGAAATGTTGTAACACTTCGCTTTAAAATTGCAAATAAATTCTTATAACTTACAGTTGTCCATTCAAGTTTTTCATTCGCTGGTGAATTTTCATCAATTTCTCTTGAAGTCTCATCTATATCTTTATCTACATTATTTTTACCGAAAACATTCCAAAATAATGGTTTACCCATTGACAAGGCCACTCGAGGTATACAGGCCAATACTAGGGAGGTATTTTGGCTCGTGCTAACCCAGAGTATAAATATTATATAGAATATTATGCGTTCTTTTTGTTGAAACATTTAACATGATTTTATACTGTTGAATATTAGTTTTAAAATTTGGTGTTTACTCTTTAGCTAAATGTAGTTAATTGGCCTAATTATTGCTCTATCGAACTATTTTAATCTTGCTCAAAATAATATAAATGATGTGATTTTTGAAATTTCAAATATTATTGAAATAATTAACCGGGTTATATGTGTATGTAAGAAAAAAAATCATTATCTGCGGAGACCAACCATGAGAAAAAATTCTACATGATATGAATACTTATTTGGTTTATAAATATATATATTTAATTTTAATTACATATACGAATTCATAAAGTTTATTTTAAATATTTCGTTTAACAAATTTTATACGAATTAAAATGAATGGTATTTTAAAAATATGGGCTTTTGTACTTGACAACATTTATTTTGCTAGCATGTATTTAGGCTTAAGTCATTATATTTTTCGTTGGTCTATACACTTGTAAAAATTTTAATAAACTTCCACGAGTACTGCATAAAAATCTCATAACAAAAATCCCATAAGTTTATATATTTTTTATAATATAAATTTGTTTTTATTTTTTCAACTCACGTCTGTATTTAAAAAGCAGTTAACTTTATGTGAATAAAAAATAAACAACCAAAATTCGTGAATGAACTCCTTTTTTGGAAATGAAAAATATAATAATAATTTGGGATGAAGAGAATATGAATATGTTTGTATTTTTTTTTATCACAAAGAAGATAAAATAAAATATATTAAAATATAAACACGAAAAGAGTAAAAATATAAAAAATACGAAATAAATTTATTTCATATAGTAACAGCCTAAAGGCAGCCAATACACTCATTCTCATGAAATCATTTAAATTCATTAGTGTGGCATATATTTGGAAAAGTTTTAGATTTTAATAACTTAACAAATTGCATGAAATCAAACTGATTCTAATAGTACACTCATAGAAATAAATCTGTAAAAATAGCAGAAAAAGTTACTAAAAATTAGTTAAAAATGATGCTGTTGAAAAAACTGCTAAAATTAGCTATTAATTATTTAGCAACATTTTTTGCTGATTTTAGCAGGTTAACTTGTTTTTTTCTATTAACAAAAATTTAACTCAAATACAACTAAAATTCTGTATATTTAACAGTTTTGTTTTGGCTGCTCCTATCTCTCTAATATACATATAGTAAAAAGAATCATTAATTTAGTTACATAAAATAATGGTAATGAAAAGGTAATGGAAATGATTTTGGCCCATCTCTGCTTACACACAGACATTTTTGTATGTTTCAGTGTACGGCTTAAAAGCAAAAAGTCGTCAAAGTAAAAATTTCTTAAAATTCTAAATTAGCCTTAAAAGTATATTTCATTTTTAGACTTTGGATTTCTCCCTGACATGGAATCATACTTTTCACTTACACCATTTTCAGTTTTATTTCAGAAAATTCCAAATATTTTTCAAAATTGTCTAAAAATGTTTTAAAATTATCCAAAAATGTTTTAAAATTATCCAAAAATGTTTTAAAATTGTCCAAAAATCAATTACAATTGTCCAAAAATGTTTTAAAATTCTCCAAAAATCTTTCAAAATTGTCCAAATATTATTTAAAATTGTCTAAAAACCTTTGATATTTGTCCAATTGCATTTTAAAATTGTCCAAATGCATTTCAAATAATTCGATTTGTATTTAAAAATTCTTTAAATATATTTCAGATATTTGTATTCCAAAATTTTCCAAATGTATTTGATAATATTCTAATTGTATTTCAAATTTTCAGAAATTTCTATTTTTATTTTAAAAGGATTTTTTACAAACACACATGTTTTCTCTTTCTCTCATAACTCATAACTCCTATAAAATTTTCATTATGAAAGAGAAATCATATATGTTTGTAAAAATGCTTTTAAAATAAAAATAGAAATTTCTGAAATACATTTGGAAAAATTTGAAATGCAATTAGAATTTTATCAAATACATTTGGAAAATTTTGGAATACAAATAGAGTCTTTTTAAATACATTTGGAAATATCTGAAATATATTTAAAGAATTTTTAAATACAAATCGAATTATTTGAAATGCATTTGGACAATTTTGAAATGCAATTGGACAAATACCAAAGATTTTTAGACAATTTTGAATAATATTTGGACAATTTTGGAAGATTTTTGGAGAATTCCAAATCATTTTTGGACAACTGTAAATGATTTTTGGACAATTTTAAAACATTTTGGGAATATTTTGAAACATTTTTTAATTATTTTGAAATATTTTAGACAATTTTGAAACATTTTTAGACAATTTTAAAATATATTTGGATAATTCTAAAACAATTTTGGATAATTTTAAAACATTTTTAGACAATTTTGAAATATATTTGGAACTTTTTGAGATAAAACTGAAAATGGTGTAGTTCATAAAACACTTTATAAGGAAAAAATGCTACCTTAATTCTCAAACAACATATATTTTCAAATTTTGTTTTAAAAATCTCATAAAAGTTCATTTGTTTTTTTATTTTAACAATGTAAAGTGGTTTCTTTTCGACAAAACGGCTGGTATCCTCAACTCCTATACATCCCTTATTCAATATGGTTATAACATTTTAAATAGGAATATATATATATATTTTTTTATAAATTCTTATCAATTTGCAATAAAAACATAGTAAAGTACTTCGTGCATCCATAACTTGAAGAGTGTACGCAACGTTGGTATGTTCAATTATTATTTTTTTGTATTTTTAATATTTGACCATTAACCAAATAATTCTTATTTTATTGTTAACTGTTTTTAAAGCAGTTATATACCGCCATGAGTTTACTTTTAATTTATAGAAATAACAGTGGCCATAACATGCATATTAGAGGTGTTCAGCTATATATGAAGAATTTTAAGGCATGAAATTTGATGGCAATTAGATAAGGAAAAGTCGCCGGAAATCGATTGAAAATGTGGTTAATATTTATAAGGTGATAAACGACTTTTTTTTTAACTCTTTACTGTATTCCAAATTTGGGTAAAATCGATTCATTAATAAAAAAAAAATGCCTCATAAGAAATGCGTTTTAAATGCTTAAAATATTTTTTTTAAAACAAAAAATAAATTAAATAGGATTAAAATAGGAAACCATGTGAATTCTCCATTTTAGGTATATGGTATGTTCAGCGAACTAATGTAAAACACTACCAGGAATATTTTTGTGGAACATTTTAACCTTCGAAATCTTCAATTAAAGGGATTTTTTGGCCCCTTTTTAAAAAGGACAAAAACGACCGTCAGTTGAAGAGTTAGAGGGTTAAAATGTTCCTCAAAAATATATGTCATGAAATTCTACTATAAGTCTTTGAAGACATCAGCATTGAAAATTTAACTTATGTGCCAGTAATAAGTAAAATCTTAAAACGTATTTAAGGGTTAATTTCGTACTTATTCAGAATTGGCGGTCAACTGTCCCACAAACCTGGATTTTAGGGAGCAACCATGGGAATCTTCCATTTTAGGTATAGAATGTGTTCAGCGAACTTATGTAGAGCACTACGAGGAACCTTTTTGTGGAACATTTTAACCCTCTAACTCTTCAACTTACCGGTCTTTTTGTCCCTTTTTAAAAAGGGGCCAAAAGTTCCCTTTTATTGAAGAGCTAGAAGGTTAGAATGTTTCAAATAAATGTTCCTCGTAGTGTTTTTAGTGGTGATACTTTAGTAAATTTGCTCCCTAAGTTCAAAGATAGATTTTTTTATCGGCTGGTAATTTAATTAAAAAATGAAACATTTGTAGCTTTTGTTACGTGAATGAGATATAAAAAAGATTCAATAAATTTTTTTTTTATTTCTGTAAAAAAAATTGGTAGATATTTTTTTAAATATAATAACTAAAGGTCTATTCCTAACAAAAAAAAAATGATAATATGAAAATCAATTAACATAATTTTTTTATTATATTATCAAACTTTGATAATTTTTAGGATTTTAACCAAAAATTAGGTAAATATATTTAAGGATTTATTAATGAAATAGATAATCTGTTTTTTCAAAGTTTATACTTTTTTCTTTAAATAATATTACCTTAATTTTTCGATAAAAATTATACCATTTTAATAAAATCTAAGGAAGTTGGAAACTTTTTCGTAACCCATAAAATATGAAAATACAAAAATACATTTTTTGATATTTGGGATTTCTTTTTTATAGTAGATAAATAAAAAAATTGGTTCTTTTTTTATTTTTTCTTATACAAAATTATAAGAGCATGACAAAACATTTTAAAATTTTAAAATCAATTAACATAATTTTTTTAAAGTTCCTTTTTACTTTTGATATTTTTAGGCTATATTGTAAAAATTCAAAAAATAATTTGATATGTTAATTGCAGATTTTTTTACAATTTTATTATCTTTTATTGATTCGAATATATTCAGATATTTAAAAAAAGAAAAATTTTAAAGATACCTCTAAAAATGAATTTTTACCAATTTTTTTTTGTAAGAGCCAAAAAATTCATCTTTTTTCATTACATTAAAAATTTAGCGACCTCTAGCGTAGACAGAATGATTTATACCAGAAACGATAATACATATTTGCAAGATTAAGTAATTTTAGTATACATATAAAAAAAATATTTTCGTCGATATCGGAGACACAATTTTTTTTTCGTCATCCCCTGACGATTTCTTTAGGCAGGAAAACCATTCGGATAGGGGCATGCCTTCAACACATTATTTCTCACAATTTGTTAGAGAAGTTTTGCGATTTTAGCACATTTAGGTGCCTGTTCCTTAGACCAAACCACCTTACAGGCCAAAAAAAAACCTTCAAATATAAAGTGTTTTTGCAAGGCAATTCTAAATTTTTTTTTGCGGAACGTAGGTGTCGCCTTTTTTAATTTTTCGTTATAGTTTCGGCATTTACAGTTGGGCTTTAAAGTGTGATATATCCATTTTTTTTACCTCGAGGAAACCAGTGTTTTGCTGTAAAGAAAAATCCAAAGAAAAAAGTTTAAAATTTTTTTAAAATACGTCCTTAGCAAAAGTTTAATGATTTTTTGTGAGCTTTAATTAGGGTTGTACATTAGCGTGGTAGCAACTGAGATCTGGTGGGTAAATACTAGAACGGGATATTTGAGGTCAATGGCCCTTAAGCAAAACATTGGTCCCCTCGTGAGAAATACATCGATGTATTATACTTTCAGATCCGACTGTAAATGCCAAAGATATAATGAAAAATTTAAAATGGAGACCCGACGTTCGGCAAAAAATCTTTTTTTAAAACCTCCTTGCAAAAATAATTTAGATTGGACGGTGTACGGCGAACTTTTCTTTTGAGGTACGGTCTAATGTTCCGACTTGTGACGTGTTGCGATTGATTAATGTGGCATATTAATTAACGTGTTGCTTTCTTTGGAAAGGGGATAGAGAAAAGATAAAAGGTGGGGAAAGATGAAGGGATTCAAATATGGTAATACTGTAATTACGCGAGATGTAATAAACAATAGTAACAACTAAGAGTCACAGGCTTTTTGAAGGAATGTACACGTTAATTTCTCTTGCCGAAGGCGTATGAGATATATTTATAAATCTTAACCTTTAAATGCATGGTGTAGCTACTTGATGCACAAAACTGCATCTTTGGGTATTAGGGATCCCTTCTGTACATAGTGTTCCTATATTTTAGAGCAGAATTTTTTAACAAATATAGTAAAAGTCTTGGTTTTGCTCTGTATATTTGTGAAAAATCGCGTTTTTTTTACAAAAAGTGTAATATTCAAAAATATTTGTTTAAATATTTAAAGTGGTATTCTCCTAATAAAATTCATTTTGGCGACAATAAATGTAGAAATTATAGTTTATAAATTTTGTTTTGTTTTTGTTTTTTTTTTTCATACACGTTAAAATAATCACAATTTATCTATTTGGCAAAAAAACATATTTTTCAATAAAAATCACCTTGTTTTTAAAAATAATTTTTTTATGGTATTTTTCTTGAAATTATATATATAAAAAAATGGTTAAAATCGAGGAGATCATGCATTTAAGGGTTAAAGAAGAATGCTAATTGTTTTAAAAATTCTATATAAATTAATGCGTCTATTCACAAATGATTTATAAATATAAAATATGTTTATTAAACAAATTTTGTATGGAAAATTCGTTTATTAAATCTATTTTAACTTTATTAAGCATTTGTGAATACAAGCCTAAATATTAACTTTTTAAAAGTTATATGTTGATATTCATAAGTTGATATCTTTTAACGGTTCATTTTTAACAACTTGATAAATGATCCAAATGACTTCTCAAAATTAAAAAAAATATGAGGTTAAGAGTTGTCAGCTTATTACCATCGATAATTTTTTTCTTCTTATATATGAATTTGTTTTTAAATTAAAACACTGTAATCTAAATTCAATCTAATACTCAATTTTTCCTTTATAAAAGTTTTTTGAATATATATAACGAATCGTTGTTCTTGAATAAAATCCTTAGATCCTTAACTCCCTAAAAAATCTTTAAAACATAGAAAAATGCTGAAATAGATATATTTTTGTTTTTTATTATCTACAAAAAATATAACTTTTATGTACACCCCGAGTTTCATGCAGTAAAGTGTTAGGTAACAATATCCTAACTAAATATATACAAAAAATGTTTTTGATTACAATTTTTTACACCAAGTAATTGAAGAATAGTAATCTTATCTTTCCGAAAAGGTGTACAAATTATAAAACGGCTGTAAAATATTTAAATTATTACCGATTCCCCAGGCCAATAATTTTTCCAAGACATCTTAACTATGTAATCCAAGAACAAATTTTATTTTTTTTGAAATTTTCTAATGCCCTATTACACTATGCGACAGTCAAAATCGGGATGGGATGAAACCAACGGGAAATGTTATATCGGTCAAAAACAAGTTATACGTGTCCCGGCGTTTCGCTGCGTCACCCCTAGGAATCGAGATATATCTTTTTTTTGACATAACTCGAGAACCACTAGTCCGATTTTGCTCAAACAATTTTAAAAAAATTAAAAATTACAATTCCTTTAATCTGTTCATATAACGTTTTTCTATATACTCAACAGTTTTGCCGGTAAAAATAAATGTTTGTTACCGCTACCATAAAAATCAATAACCTTTTGTTTATTACTTTTTTTAATATTTTAGGAAAAAAATATTTTTTTCTTCATACATTTATTTTTACCGGCAAAACTGTTGAGTATATAGAAAAACGTTATATGAACAGATTAAAGGAATTGTAATTTTTAATTTTTTTAAAATTGTTTGAGCAAAATCGGACTAATGGTTCTCGAGTTATGTCAAAAAAAAAGACTACCAAAGGTCAAATCGATATATCTCGATTCCTAGGGTTGACCCAGCGAAGCGCCGGGACACGTATAACTTCTTTTTTACCGATATAACTTTCCCCGGTAGTTTGAACCCTTCCCGATCACTGACCCCTACCATTTGTCTCACAGAGTTATTTATTAATTCTTTAGAGGATAATCCTAACCAATATTAAACTTTTTTAAAACATTTTGCAAACTCCAAGTTAAGTTTTTTGAAAAATTAAAAAAACCAAAATCAAGTATGATGATTGCACTATGGGGATTTGTATAGCACCTTAAAGAAAAGTTAAATGGTAAAAATTATAAATGTCCTTCTTTATTTAATTTTAGGAAATTTTGAGAAAACTGTGATTTTTTGCTATAATTTAGTCGCTGAGATAAAATTTATATATTGTTACTGATATTTAATAAAGAAAAGTAAAGGTATTTTGTCCCATATCATAACCCAGCAAAAAAAAAAGTGGTATTCATTCTTTGCTTATAACTTCTTTCATTGCTTCCTTAGTTTCAGTTAGTATGTTTTAATTGCTTTTTGGAAGTTATTCAAAGGAACTTCCGAAAGTATTCAAGCGTTCATGTTCCAAATGTAGTGATTTGGATATAAACCCATGATAATCTTAAAAAATCACCCTTTCCATTGCTTCTATAGTTTTTGAAACCATAGTACAAAATATTTTCTAGTCATTCAAAATCAAAATTTTTTATAGAAAACTGTTTTAATGAACTTTTATTTTTTATAAAATCTTTTTTTATACTTTTGTGTAAACTTTTATGTGAGATCCACTTATACAGTTTTACAATTTTTTCAGTTTGACAAGTTTCTTTGAAATTTAATTTTGTTTCAAATAATTCTCAAAACCTTTTGACAATTTGTACCCAGCAAAATATTGGTAATGACACCTCATTACTATCTGCATTACCAAAAATGATATATCATTACCTTTTGCATTATTTTATAATATAAAATAATGACTTCCTAATAACGGCCTATTGTATTCACTGTTTCTAAATATAAAATAATGACTTACTCGTAATAGTTTAAATAAGTACTTTTTACACAGTTAAATTTTATACATTTTTATTTATTATATGTAAATATGTTTTGTTTAAATTTTTATGACGAGTCCTAAAATTAAACACTAGAGAAAACTTAAATTTTTCTGAATGTATTTCCTTAAGCTAATAGTATTTGCTTAACTCCTTATTTTTAAGAATCAAGCAATCGGATAACCACTTATAATTCAACTTTTTGTAATCATATGTGTAACCACTTATTATTCCAAATCTCATAACTACTTATTTCTCATTTTTTCGTAAGCGAGCGGGTAAGCGTGACTACTTAAATGAGAAGTAAGTAGTTATGGTATTCTGAATAATAAGTGGTTACAAACATGCTTACAAAAAGTTGAATTATAAGTGGTTATCCGACTACTTACTTGATTCTGAAAAATAAGGAGTTACACAAATACTATTAGCTTCAGGAAATATATTCAGAGAAATGAAAGTTTTTGCTAGTGTGTAATTTTAGTACTCGTCATAAAAATTTAAACACAAAACATATTTACATGTAATAAATATAAATGAATAAAATTTAACTTTGTAAAAAGTACTTATTTAAACTATTGCGAGTAAGTCATTATTTTATATTTAAAAGCAGTGACTAAAATAGGCCGTTATTAGGAAGTCATTATTTTATATTACAAAATAATGCAAAAGGTAATGATATATCATTATTGGTAATGCAGACAGCAATGAGGTGTCATTACCAATATTTTGCTGGGTAGTTTACATCTGTTGCAACTGTAATTTAGAAAAAAACATTTAAAATGCTTTTTTTTTGATAAATTAAAAAAATTAGAATGATATTCAGAATTTGCATTAGAAATTTCGAAAACGTCATGTGAAGTTCAGAAAAACAGCACTTGTAATTCGGAAAATATCAATTGATTTTCAGAATACATCAATTGTAATTCAGAAATCATCAGTTAAAATTCAGAGAATATAAATTTAAATTCAAAAAATATAAAATCTACTACAATTCATAATTTCTAAATTTGAACTTATATTTTATGAATTGCAATTAATGAATACGAATTTAAATCGATAATTTCTGAATTCTAATTGAAGGACATTGATGTTTTTCGGAAAATCGATTTTTATTTACAATTGGTATTTTATGAATTTCAGGTGACATTTTCTGATCATCAACTGATAAGGCGTTGGCGTATTTAGTAAAAACGCCTCCCTAAAAATCCAATTTTTGAAAATCAAAATACAATTTTAATAAAATATAAGTTTTACGTTAAATATCATAATATCAATAATTTTTAATTAAAACAATTTTTATTAAATCTGTGAGGGGGCAAAAATCGGTATCTTACTACAATTTATGCATATTTTTCACGCATACTAGAGAATATCTAAACATAGCATCTTGATTGCTTCTTAAGAATAAAAAGCATGAGTAATGGTAAGTAGCTATATTTGAATGCTTCCGTCCTATGACACCCTAACGTTAAATTCATCGATGAAATCATTAGAAAAGAAGTGATGCCTTTGCCATAGTAGTGATGCTTTTATTGCTTCTTTGGCAGAACTATTTTTGCTGGGAAGGTTTACGAGTATATTTTGATAATATATATAATATAATTTAACCAAAATCGAAAAATCCAAAATATCCAAAAATCTTACTTTTGACCTTGGCGGGAAACGAGGCACATTGCTGGATTTTGATAAAATTTTTAGAGTATAATTCTTATCATATAAAAAAATATATTACGATTCTGAAATCATTTGCTGTAAAAGAATATACTCAATAACAACTTTTTTTAAAAAACCTTAAAAGGTAGTTCCTGCGCTTTAATAAAATTTGCAATCGGTTCCCGTCGCGACTTTTCTTTATCCAATCGCCATCAAATTTCAGACCAATAATTTTTATATGCAAACAAAAGTAAAAAAATTTTCGTAATCGGTACTGCTAAAATTCACTTAAATTTTTAAACACGTCTAAGGGTAAAAAAATCAATTTTTTTTTTTTGTGGACAACATCTGAGCATCGAATGAGACCGATCCCATGCTCTCCTGACCTTAGGTCCCTTTCTATCCTTAGGTCCCTTTCTATTTTGCGCGTCACATATACAAGTTTTGACACATATGTTCAGGCAGGAGAAGAATATAAAAATTATATCAATTTATTATTTAATCAAGATTGTTATTTTTACGGATTTTAAGTGGAATGTTACAAAATATATCAGAAATTGTATATGAGGTATATTAAAAAATTTATTTAAAGAACATTTTGTAATACGAAATTATTAACTTTTTGTGTTTAAGCCGTTGTTTACGCACAGTGCAAAAATTATGGCTTCTTTAAATTAAAAAATTGAAGAAAAACCAAAGTTTAATAAGAGTTAAATCAATTTATACACTCATAAAGGAAGTCCGTACAAATAGTTGAAAATTCTCTTAATATAAGTGAAAATAGAACCAACATTTCCGCAGAAGAATTTTCAATGAAGTTTAGGTAAACCCAAATTTTTGGCAAGCTGCTAAATACATGGATAGTTTTAGTTAAATTAGATAAGAAATTTGATAAAAAATTAATAGAAATTTTATTTGTAGTAAATAAAATTTTATGCTAAAATGGAATAATTTACTTATGGCGTTTTCTTTTCTGAAAAAAATGTTGCCTTTTTTCTGCCCTTTTTTTACAAAATGCCTTTTTGTGTATAGTAAACATAGACAAATTTGGTATCAATATCAATCTAACCGTGTATAAAATATGTCTAATTATTCCCTAATTTTGGTGCAATTTAACAAAACGTCACATTTTTATATATTTTGGTGTTTTGTTAAATAAGTTGAATATTGTTGGACATTTTTGAAGCATAGTTAAATAGGTCTTTAAAATACCTTTAATTTTATAGCTAATATGTCTATATTTACTTATTATTTCTATGCACAAAAATACATTTTTTAAAAAAAGGGCAGAAAAAAGGCAACACTTTTTTCAGAAAAGAAAACGGCATTAGTTTTGGTCTATCTCACATAAATTTACTAAAAATTAGTATGCAAATTAGCGTGCAATTTACTCAGAAAGTTTTTAATATACTTTTTTTTTTACTATTTTTTCTAAATAAGATATTTCATAAAAATAATACATTTTCATATATTGGGACTTGAAACCCGAGCCTTTTTGCAACATACGCATGTTTTCGCCCATTTTAAGATATGAGTTTGGGTTTGGAGTTATTTCTTTGCGGAATATCATATTCAATACTTTCGAATTCGGAAAATGAAATGTTATATGTTTTAATAGCAGTTATTTTAAACTACAATTGTAGTTAAAATAACTGAAATATCACTTAATTTTCAATGCAATTGCAGTGTTCACTTTTTAACTACTCCATCATTTTTCTCAATTCTAAAAACTATAAGAGGACCATAAAATCAGTTTGAATGAATCTCCAAAATATTTGCACTTCCTCATATACATATGGGTCATTCCATCTCAAATCGACCAATGGAGGGACTCGACCCCTTAATTTTTAATTTTTTTATTTTTCAATATTTTTTTTTAAATATATTTTTTTCAATACGGCTAGATATCCTCTTTAAAACGAGCTAAGAACCATTTTTGTAGCAATTACACTATGCGACAGTCAAAATCGGGATGGGATGAAACCAACGGGAAATGTTATATCGGTCAAAAACAAGTTATACCTGTCTCGGCGTTTCGCTGGGTCACCCCTAGGAATCGAGATATATATTTTTTTGACATAACTCGAGAACCACTAGTCCGATTTTGCTCAAACAATTTTAAAAAATTAAAAATTACAATTCCTTTAATCTGTTCATATAACGTTATATATACTCAACAGTTTTGCCGGTAAAAATAAATGTTTGTTACCGCTACCATAAAAATCAATAACCTTTTGTTTATTACTTTTTTTTAATATTTTAGGCAAAAAATATTTTTTTTCTTCATACATTTATTTTTACCTGCAAAACTGTTGAGTATATAGAAAAACGTTATATGAACAGATTAAAGGAATTGTAATTTTTAATTTTTTTAAAATTGTTTGAGCAAAATCGGACTAGTGGTTCTCGAGTTATGTCAAAAAAAAGACCACCAAAGGTCAAATCGATATATCTCGATTCCTAGGGGTGACTCAGCGAAATGCCGGGACACGTATAACTTCTTTTTTACCGATATAACTTTCCCCGGTAGTTTGAACCCTTCCCGATCACTGACCCCTACCATTTGTCTCACAGTGTTATAGTTTTCGAGATATTCAAAAAATAACCTCGTACCAAAGCAAAAAATTAGAAAAATTATGATATTTTTTGAAATTTTAAATATTGCATAACTTTCGAAAAAAAAAAATTGTAATTTTTTTCCTTTGGCAAAACTTCGTTACATGATAAAAGAAAAGTTCTGACCAAAATTCATCCAAATCGAAAGGGGTCGAGTCCAACCATTGGTGGATTTGAGATGGAATGACCCATATATTGAAATAACAAAAAAAAAATTATAAAAAAATATGAAAGATTTCTAACACATAAATTATATTTTTTTCTAGAACAGTTTTCACTACCACACAATATGGTGCTCCTGGCAAAACTTAAAATCTGCTGATCGGTTACAGCTCTCAGAACATTTTATTAAGGAACACCAACGCACCTAAAGGAACCTTTCAAACAATTTATTTTTAAGCTGAATATTTTAAGGTAAGTATCTCAGTTGTAAATAATGTAAATAAATTAGTAAATTAGCATAGTCAGATAGCAAGTTAGCACTTAAACTGTGAATTACTTCATTAAATTATATTTTTAATTTTATTATTAAAAGAAGTTATCATTTCTCCTCCTTTTTATAATTTGCAACTATATTTATTGTATTTATTATATTTCCACTTAATTGTCCATGATTTATGTGAATTGATTGTTTGTTTGTGTTGGGTCTACTGTGATTATTTGGCCTCCAGACAAATGTGTGATTTCCTTGACCGGTGCCTGCATTCTCACCAATAACTTATTGGCATTGTCTCTTGGTCTGCTCATATATACCTACTTTCATTGTTTCTTCACTGTGTAATGTAATTGCAGGTCCTCTTTTGTTTAAAAGCAGTCTGTTGCAGTATACGAGGAGTGTAATGGAATTTAATAAGTTTGTTAAAATGTAAATGAGTTTAACTAATTTTGATTATGAGTTTCACTAGTCCATAACAGAATACTTTCTTAAAAAATCTATGATCCTTATGGATTCTATCATAAATTTAAATCTGTTTCCCATATTATTCTAGTATTTAGTTTTTGGAAAAAAAAACACATTTTTAAAAACGTTTTAAGGGTTCATGGATAAATATTCTGACAGTAGTTACTAAAAATTAGTTAAAAATGATACTGCAGAAAAAACTGCTGAAATTATCAGATTCATTTTGCTAAATACCTACTAGTAAAATAAGAATAGAAAAAATAAATTTGTTAATAGAAAATTACAACTTAACCTGCTAAAATCAGGAAAAAATTTTGCTAAGTAATTGAAAAATTGCAAAAACATTTAAAATTTTCGAAGCCATTTTTCGATTTTTTTTTAATGCAAATAAAATCTAGCCTACTGAAATCAGCAGTTGACTATTTTTTAACATACATATATTTCTATTGATTTTGAAAGTATTGACTGCTATTTCCATTCAACTAAATTTAGCTTAAAATATATTAAAATTTTGTAAATATAATAGATTGCTTTTGCTATTTTTAGTGTACACTCAGGGAATTATGTAGGTAAAATCAACTGCAAATGACAGTTAAAATAACTGCATTTGCACTTAAAAAGGTGTAGACTACATTTGCAGTTAAATTAACTGCAATACGAAGTTATTTTTAACTGTTAAAAATCAACTGACAAATGTAGTAAAAACAACTACAAATGCAATTGAAACAACATACATGCAAATTATTGTAAAACTGTACAAACAACTGCAAATGTAGTTAAAAAACATAAATAAAAATTATTTTTAAAATTATTAATTTAATAAAAAACAAATTTATGTAAACACTCCTAACTTAATTTTATTCTATTTAAAATTGAGAAATCAAAATTTACACTAATTTCATTAGTAAGATATTGTTGTAGATGTCCGTCTGTGAGGGATGAAATATGACATTATTTGGCTTCATTTTTTTCTCCAGGTAGAAAGAGATGAGAATATAAAAGAACTGAAAGAAAATAAATACAATAATTTTTAACAATTTATATTTTATATTATAAAACTTACCTTATTATTTTAATAACTTAATAAAAAATATATAAACTTTTCCGTATTACGCGTCCTAACTCTTTGGCGTTGTTTTATGACTAAGACAAGAGAAAACATGATCTACTCATATTCTTTCACTAGAAATTTCTAAATAAGAGCTTCATACACATGCTCCTGATTGCTTCGTGTGTGTGTGCACACACGCTTGAAAATATAAGTATTTGTAAAAAAAATTCAAAATAACTGCATAAAATAAATGTTACTACAATGTGGTAGTTTTTGTAGTTAGTTTGAAAAAATAACTGTCAAAAACATTGAAATATTTTGCTCTAAGTAAATTAACTACAATTGTAGTTAAAATAACTACAACCGCATTACTACACAAATAACTGTCATGTAGTAACTGCAGAACTTTTCTGAATGTACTAATACAAAATAATTTATCATTTTCAATTAACTAAAATTTAACTGAAGTATGTATTTAATTATATAAATTTAAGAGTTTTATTTTGCTATTCTTATTTTCTAGTATTTATCAAAAAAATCTATTTTCAGCAGTTTCTTCTGCAAAATAATTTTTAACTAAGTTTTAGTAGCTGCTATGAGTGTAGTATTAAAATCTACAATTTGCGTAAATAAATAAAAATAAATAAAATAAATAGCTTGAATGTTAAACACAATATACAAACATTTGCTTTACTACTAAAAGAACTTTGGTTAAATCAGCATCTATAACATAGAGAAAAATAATAGCTTTGTAAAAAACATATGATTTTCATTGTAATACATAAATAACTAGTAAAGGTGTTTATTTTATATGTCAGTTAATCAAAGTAATTTTAAAATTAAGAATTAATTCTTAATTTTTCTCTATATGGAAAACATTTCTTGTGTATGCCATGTCCGGGGATCGAACCGGCAGCGCTCTATGATTTCTAAAATGTTTTGGGTCTAGCAATGATATCACGAGCTGTATCGTTTAAAAATGCTCTTTTTAATTTTTGGAAGAATTTTGAATTATTATTATTATTTATTTCTAAAAATTAAAAAAAATATTTTTCTGTTTGGAAATAAACTGTATCCTAAGCACTTCTTAGGGTCACTTTTAGAGCAATAACGCTTTAGCAGCAGTAATTGATATGTTTGAAATTGTTCACAATTACTTCTAAAAAAGCTAAAGAAAAAAGCCAATGGATACTTCGGCAGCAATAAAGAAGTGATTTTTTTAAAGATGTTCAGAATTACTCAAAAAAAAAAAAAATATACTAACGGAAAGAATGAAAGAAAGAAGTGGTTTATAAAGCATGACATCAAAATTTTTTTTGCAGGACTACATTATAACCTCCCAGCAAAAAAAAAATTGCAAGTAGTGCTTTACAAACTACTTCTTTTAATGCTTCACAAGTATCCGCTAGTGTATTTTTACTGCTTTTTTAGAAGTTATTCTGAACAACTTCAAAAAATCACTTCTTTCATTGTTTCCCAAGTATACGTTATTACATTTTTCAGGCTTTTTTAGAATTACTTCTGAACCACATCCAAAAAATCACTTAAGTATTGCTTCTAAAGAGTAATTGCTCTAAAAGTGATCGTAAAAAGCGATTTTGGTATCATTTGGCATTTTCAAACAGAGTGTCCAGGGTTCAATTCCCAGCGGGACCAATATTTTTTTTATTTTTTTTTTACATTTTTTTTTATTCTATTAATTTTTTCTTAATATTTATAATTAATTTGTTTAAATTCAATATTTTTTTAATTTTAAAATTTTTAAAAATATGTATAGATTTATAAAAAAATGGTTAGAAATTGATTTTTATGTACCTGTAAAAATAGTACTGAAACCAATATTGAATTGGAGTGCACCTTTTACACTTGTTTAATAAGTACTTTTATAGAAGAGAATAAGGAACAATATATCGCATTAAAAAAGTGGTGTTTTTATGCCAGTCAACTTTCATATCAAAGAATAGCTCAGCGGTAGAGCTCAGCGACTAGCAATCGTGGGGTCGCAAGTTCGATACCCGGTGGCGGCAATAAAAAACTTTTCTAAAATAAAAAGAATATAATTTTTTTTTTGTGAAGAATTTGTTTTTTACTTTTAATTGGTGAAAAAGAGCTTCCTTTGCACTCGTTCAAAAAGTACTGAAAAAATGTTAAAGTCGGAGTACTCCTCTCCTATGACAACTCAATGTTAAAATCATTAGTGTTTATGTTAAAAAAAAAGTACATCTAGATCATCAATTGTAGTGCTTTTTCTACAGCTTCGGCATCTCTTTTTTTGCTGGGCTATAGAGAACCCAACAAAGACAATCTGATAATAGTAATTGAAATTTCATTAATTGTTTCTAGGAAAGTTTTTTCTCTATTTATTATAAAAAAAAATTAATTATGAATTCTATTGTTATTGCAAAAAACTTCGAAAACATGTTTAATTACACATTTTTTGCTGCTCTTCTCATCCAGTTGGTTAGCAGATTATGTTTAATATGACACAGTGTTGCCACCAGTAAAAGAAAAAATTACACAGCTGTAGGTCAAAAATTATCCAAAACCGTATGAAATTACACAAAAAATTATAATTTTGACTTAGCTGCACAACCAACTTTTGCAAGAATTTTTGTGCAGGTAAGTTAAAAACGCAGCTTATGGTTAAAAAACGACTAAAGGAGGATATTTTTGTCAAAAAAAAGTTGACAACATATTTATTTTATGTGTGTTTTTTTCCGAGAATTAAAAAACAAAGCAAAACATAAGAGGCAGCTAACGGTGATCTTTAATGTGAAAATATTGTAAATCTGCCAAAAATATGAGGCAGTTATCTTAAATGTGCAGGTACAAAAAGTGCACTTAAAGAAGATAATTGCGTACATAATTTTGTAAAATAGAAACGAAACCAAAATTTTGTGCAGTTATAGCAAATGTGCACTTAAGAAAAAGGCAGTTAAATCAAAACTACTATATAATTTCAAAATAAACTCTCCTGAGCAGATTGGGGAGGAATAAAAATAATTTGGAAAAAATGTCGCCATTTCTTACCAAAGTTTTGCATTTTTTCTATTTATAAACCGATTTTTAAAGACTTAGCATTTTATCATCTGCAATGTGCAAAAGTTATTTGCATTTTAAAACTAAAACTTTGCATTTTTGCAATAACCTGGTCTGAGTTTTTGCATTCTGCAAAAGCAAATCCAGGCCAATTTCCCTGAAAAATATAACAAATTAGTCTATTAACTAAAGGGAATTTCAATTCAATATCTTTTTCAGGCTTAAAACGGCGTGCTTTTAAATTTGAATATTAATAAAATGGTTTTTAATGCAAAAATTAAGATAATTGTTGAAAATGGTTTTTATCCACATTAAAAGCTTCTTTCAGAAAAAAGTATTTTTGTTTTTTTCGGAAAGGGTACTTCATTCAGATGCGTTGCATGCAAAAATATTACCTACTTGGTAATTATTCTCTCCCATACCCATAAATAAAAATATAAAAATTTCATAAAAAATTACCGATATTTTTTTCAAAAATTTTTTACTTACCGAATTCAAAACAGAGAAAATCTGAAGTAGAATGTTTGTATATGTCTGTTTGATCACTTCTGAAATTATTCATATAGAGACAATCTGACAATAAAAATATAAACAATAATACAATTTAATGGAAGATCACTGATGAAGCCTGTCCATAAAAAGGCAGAAACTAGATCTAGTCTGATTTGCAAATTTAATGTGTTTATAACTTTTGAGGAAGGTTTATTCTTCTTCCTAACCTCAAACCTACCAAATTAGAATTAATAAAAATACATATTAATGACAATATTAATTGTATTTGGTTTATACGACGCGTTTGAAAAAACAACACTTTACTCTAAAATATTTTGATTCTGCTCCACCTGGCTGCGTTCACAAAATTTTCGTCTGGTCAAGGCCCAGTGTCATGTTAACTACAGCAAAAAAATTTTCAGAGATTAGAAAGCAACAATCATAACAAACCCAAATTTTCCCACTCTTTCGCTGCATTTTTATATGGTCTTGCAAACCAAGAGAATTTTTAAAAGAAGCTTGACAATTAATTTCGCAAAAAATATACAAAAGACGGAGCTTTAAACAAAACAAAAAAATACATAGCACCATTTCTGATTTCTTCTAAACTCGGTTTAGTGTTGAAACAATTTACAAAATCATTCACCAGAAACTGGAGATTTGTGGTAAATGGTTCACTGACAATATCGTTTCGTCTATATATCGACTAATTTTTATTAACTTTCAAAAATTTACGGAACTTTTAAAAATTTTCGGAAATTTCTGTAAGAAGTGAAACTACACAAAAACTACACAAAAATGTCATTATTCAAAAATTAGCCAACGAATGTGTAAACCGTCCCGTTTTTGAATAATTATTCAAAAAGTGGCAACACTGATATGACATTTTGATTGATTGCAGTAATGCCACCACTTTCTAAAGAGGACTGATGATGGGGAACTGGAAAATACCCGAAACTATCGTCTTTTCATTTCTAAAAGTGTAGAATATTTTGAAATATCCTCCTAACAAAGTGTTTGGTAGGAGAATATCCTGTTGGAGAAAAATGGCGGAGTTTTTGAAAAAAATACTTATTATGTTATTTCATAATAAAGAAATAATTGGCCTCGAACAAAAATAAATAAAATTTTCATTATCAAAATTTAATATTAAAATGAATTTACTATTGAAATGGAATATTTACAAAACTTTAAGGACCAACATCTCAAATTCCTTAGCTGTCCCTCGTGTTTAAGCCAACGTTTTATTATCATTTGTGTATAAAATAATGGCCATAGGGCACTATGGCGTTAATTTTACTATTATTCACTTGCAAAGAGTTCACGCATCACTTAAATGTTTTCAAATTTGCATATAAATTCTAAAGTTTTATGGCATTTTGGTAAGTGTTTATTGCTGAATTAATAACCATAAGAAAAATGCTTTTTATTTTTAAAATTCATTACTATTCATTCAGTTTTAAATACTCTTTAGAATATACCTATTTTCGCTTGAGAATCATATCAAACTGAATTCAGTTAAAATTTTGTGAGTATGGTTTCTATGGCTATTAAACTATCTTTTGTATAAACTCCAAATATCCAAATTAATTTCGTTTCATTTTTAAACTCCTTTCATTCTATCATGTTGATTGGTAAATTTTTTTCACCAGCAATGTGTTTCTGCATTTATTGCATCGAAAAGGTTTTTACAAAAAACCTGTAACAGTGAACCTTGCTCTGCTTTTCATAGGGTCACAGTCACAGATATTGTACATTAAAGCCAATAAGCTAATAGTGCATTGCATTCATATTGTTATCTACCCAGTGTAGAAATGGTAATGGGGAATCATTGTTTTTAGGCCAACAGTAATGACACCAACTTCCATTCTCCATTTCTTTGATACGTAAAATAACTAGTTACTAATAACTAAAAGCTTTTATCTATTATTTCTAAACAAAAATTTAAAGTGGGGTATGTAGACTACATGAAACCCTACACCATAGTACGATGTGAGGCATATTTCAGGAAATGAATACAACTATAGTAGGGTATTTAAGTTAACAGTACAACAAGTGTAGTAAAATATATAATAGAAGGTAGAAAATGCTTTTTGTTAAAAATTTGCAAAAAAAAAAAAAAAATGGCTGGGCGGTATAGGCGTGGCCAGGCATAAAAAGAATACATCGTGTTGGGTTGATCCTAACTCGCGCTATTTGTCATTATTTCTTTTCCCAATAAAATGTAATTGCAATTGATATTTTTTTATTTACAATTACATGTAATTAAAAATTTTCAATTACAAATTATTTACATGTAATTGAAATTGTTCTTTTTAAATTATAATTGCAAATATGTAATTGTAATTGAGTTTTTTCAATAACAATTACATGTAATTGTTTAATTGCATATGTAACTACTTACAAAATGTAAAGATTAACTCCCAGGCCTGCATCTTAGCCGATAACTAAGGGCTGTTAAAATGGAAAAATGCAATGCAAAATTAATAAGCTTCGCTTGTGTAGAATGGTTAATGGCCCTTGAATTTTAAAACAAATAAATGGAAATGTACTGCATTGTAAAAAAAAATGTTCCTAAAATGACAAAGTTCTGGCAACTAATTTTGACTGAGTGTACAAAAAAAAATATATATATATGGGTGATATCAAAAAATGTGATAAAAACCGTGTAACCACCTAATTTCTAATGCAGGGATTACATTTAACTTATATATTTCAATATATATCAGCGCATTGTCACCTGTTTTACAAAATTTATAACAATCTGACCAATTTTTGGTTAATACGTAAAATTTGTGACCAATTTTATAGGCCAAATGTAAACTCCGTAACAAGTAACTCATAAGGTTTTTTAACTTTAATAGCATATATTTTAATAACCAATAAAGCTAAACACTAACTGTAAGAATTTTTATGAAGAGGAAAAGTGCCGTTTTTAATAAAAATTAATACATTTTACAAACTTTTTCGCATATCTTAGCTATCACGACTTCAACTCTGTAACGATTTTTCCTCATAATTTTTGATAAAAATGCATATACCAGAATTTTGGAGTTATCTATTATTTATATTGCGAAAAGAATAATGTTATTTATACTCAAATGATCGTTGCACTGTAAGTAATCATCCAGCGTAAGAGACTTGAAACTTTTCTGCAGCATGTAACATTCTCGAGATGAAAAAGGATGTCTTTAATAAGATTTGAAAAAATGTTGTAAACTCCGTTCCTAATTTTTACACCAAACTATTTAACGAGTAAGAAAAACAATGTCATATTTGGATTCGCCTTGTAGGCATCATGTGATTTTGTTTCGGAAAAAAAATTCTGACAAAGCATTTCTGAAAGAAAACGAAAAAAGTAACCAAATGTAAACTCCGTAACTGTAAACTCTGTAACCACAATTGTTTGCATCAGATTTCATTCAAATAAATGTTGATAAATGTTTAAAATATTTTAAAATAACCATAAACAGAGGTGATTCAACTAATATTTATGCGTCAAAAGATGATTCAACTAATAATTTTTCGTCAAATCAAAAAAAGTTATCAGTTTTTTACCCTAAGCTGCTGGAGCGAAAAACGATTGATTTTGCATTTGATTGGTTTTGAATCGATATTTCGAGTCATTACTGACATTAGTTTCACAAATTAAATTTGTTTCACACAATTTAAGAATTTTTTGATCGCGAAATGTTATGTTTTTAATATATTATTTTGTAACTAGGCAACCGCTGTTGGGATTTTAAAAATTTTTATTTTTTTGAAAAGCATTTAAAAGGACCAAAAATACAAAATTAAAAAAAAAAAATTTTTTTTTTACGGAATGAATTGTATTTTTATTTGCGAAACCGCCAATTTGATAAACACAAATTATATATCATTGGAAAGCAAATTGAAAACCCAAATACGAAAAGCTAATAAATTGAAGAAAATTCGTACGCAATTTTTTTTGTTATATCTTTTGCTTGCAGAAATGTAAACTCCGTTACAACAAAAAATATTAAAATTGTGCAAAAAAAGTTATTGCGACAACTTGTAGATGAGAGTTTTTGCAATTAGGTTTATAATGACTAAACTTACTGATTCCATTAAGAAAAAACCGAAATATTAACACTTTTTGCTTCTCACAAATTTGGCCCAAAAATTTATCATATTTTTTGATTTTACCCATATACTTGTATCGGGGTTTTAAAAATTGACGTTTGGCATTATGTT
The DNA here is from genome assembly GCA_949987735.1 of Leucophora obtusa. NCBI lineage: Eukaryota > Metazoa > Arthropoda > Insecta > Diptera > Anthomyiidae > Leucophora > Leucophora obtusa. The sequence goes on from OX465298.1 coordinate 173,355,834, forward strand.
TTTCAAAGGTGAACATTTAACTTCAATGTCAGATAAAAGTCAAAACTTCAAACAAACCCCCCCAAAATCCAAATTTGCGGGAGATTTGAGCGCCAATTCAGAATAAATACGAAATTAACCCTTAAACCCATTTTATGTAGCAGTGTCTTCCTTCGGTGTTCCCATAGCACTTAACCCCACCGAAGTCAAATAATATAACAGGGCTATGAACTAATAAGCTTCAACAAAGTTCGCCAACTCTTCATCAGATGGCGCGCAACAGCTGATCTAAGATTCAATATCTCGCGCAATTACAGTGTTGCCATATTTGAAGCCCTTCATCTTTAACCACCTTTCACTTTTTATCTATCTCCTTTCCAAAGAAAGCAACGCGTTAATTAATAGAAAGGATTTCCTTATTATTATTTTATTTATTATTATTATTATTATTATTATTATTATTATTATTAGTATTTTATTTTTTTAATTTGTTTAAAAATCTTTTTAAGCAATGTCTTTGAAACCCATTAATAAAGTAATTAGAAAAGTAACTACCCAGTCAGAAAAATACAAACGGGAAAGAGGTGGCAAAGCACTTTCACAGCAAGGACGTGCGGTGAGGTTTTTGACTGGGTGTTCACTAGGGTTCTTTAAATTGGAAGACGTTCGAATTTTCCAGCTCCTCACGTCCCCATCAATGTTACTAGCTTTTAGAAATTTATGCAATAAAAAAAGGTTAAAAAAGTTTTTATCTTTAGGTCCCTAAATTTCGATAAATTTACGGCTATAGGTGAAAAAAATGTAAAATTTTCTAATAAAAAAATATTCAATTTAATATAATGGAACGCGATACAAAAATCTCTTTAATATTTTGCCGATAATTACGAATATGAAGACTAAACTTCAAACAGAGAAACGGTTTTCGCGATGTCGTATGAGTACCATTTTACCATAGAACAAAATCTCATCCTTTTGGGGCCCTTTTAAGGGGCTAAAAAGGCTTTAGTTAGGACTATGTTTTATGAATAAAAAAATAGCATTTTTGGAATCGTAAAATAGTTTCCTCTAATTTGAGTAGACACGCTTGCATGTTACTATGCTCCCCCGTTTTTTGCCCCTCACGGTCCGAGCCCCTTCCAAAATTAATTTCGGTTTTTTCGTTTTTTTATTCTGCAGGGAGTCATATATATACAGATTTTTTTTTTTTACGAAACCCCATAAACTGCAGTTTAGCCAAATTTAAATCAAACGTACATTTAAAAAAATACAATTTTCCATTTCTTGTATAAGGCATTATTTTTACAATCTTCTCTTATAAACACATGTTGCAAACTCTACTACACAAAAAAAAAAGTAGATTTAAAAAGAAAAATCGCTTTGAAAATAAAAAACACCAAGTTTAAAAAAGTTATGTAACAAAAAAGTTGCTAGAAATAGCTAGGAAGAAAAAAAATTGCCAAATCTTCCGGCTGGATGCAATCTGTTGATTTTTTTTATAGCTACAGGCAAAAAAGAAAAAACGCTAGATCTAGCCTGGAAATAGCTTAAATGGCGAACTTGGCACTAACTAATTTGCAATTTATTTGTCGCACCATTGCATTGTTTTTTATTACGTATGACAGCCTTACTGTATGTGGGTATATTTTTTTATTCGTGTGTTTGTTCTCTCTGCAATTTCTGCTCTTGAGATTGTTTTTTTAAGGCAGGCGTTCAAAACTTAATGCAGCACACTTTCGACATATCGTCGACCGGCCTGCAAAATGTCACATGTGTTTTTTAATAGATTTTCAGGAGAGTGAAAAAACTGTTACAAAATCTACTTTTAAGATATTTTATTGTTATCATATGCCCTTAATGATGATTTTACTAAATGAGGTCGTGAATCATTAATCCGTTGACGACCATAGGCAAGTATGTTTGCCCAAGGGTTTTTCGCATTTATAATTGCCCAGACAAAAGATAGAGTAAATATTTCCCAAAGTGATTTGTAAAGGAGAAATGGGGAACAAAAATGTAGTAGGCAGCAAATCCCTACCTAATCCCGCTTTCCCCTTGTGAGCCCCCGAAGTTGGTTATTTAGAATTCTTCATTTAAGGGGTAAAAAGCACAAACTTTGACAAGAGAAATAAAGGGCACACATTTTGTAATGTATCCATAATTTAGTTCTAGAGCACGAAAATAAAATAATAACAAAAATCGGTTCTTCCGGAACGCCAGGGTCGTCAAATGGCAAATATTTTTGGCAAGCGAAATGAGGGGTAAGGTGGGGTTCTACGGAGCCAATTTTTCTTGGCATAACTATTATTAGGTCAGAGATTATGAAAATCGTAAAATTTTCAAAATCGCTTCTGCAAAAAAGTGTGGGTCCAAACCCCACACGATGCATGACGATTTTTTTTTTTTTTATTAAATTAAAATAAAAGCAAGTGAAAAAGAACTTCCTTTTCATTGGTTCAAATATACATAATTTGTTTCAAAAAAGAACAACTTCCCTCCTATGACAAGCCAATGTTAAATTCATAAGTGAAAACCACAAATTTTCACAACTCCCTATTCAATTGTTGTTATGTTTTTACTACTTCTTTTTCCTCACTTTTTTTCCTGGGTCATTAGACAAAACAGCCGGTCCGTTCAAAAAGCACCACAAAAGCACTAGAGGAACAAAATTTTTAAACGTTGGCAAAATGCTGGTAAAACCAATAAATAGGTGGTCCTGAAATATATTTTCCAAAATAAAATTTAAAAAAAGTTCATATGTATTTTTTTGGTCCTGCCGTGATTTGAACCCAGGCCGTCAGATTGGCAGAGCTAACGACACATATGATACTGGCAAATATTTTTTGTAACTAATATGCCACCGTTGCACAGTGGGCCAGCATCGTCGAATTTTGGCCAAAACTAGAATATTGAGTATATGAAACTAAAAGATATCGCAAAGGGGGGTTTAATTGTTGCTGATCACGAATCTGAAATAAAAAATATAAAATTCAAAATGGCGGATCCAAGATGGCGGCCATTAATTTTTAGTTTTTAATATATTGGACTTAAAATAATCAATTATATAAGTCCAGGATCCGCTGATTAAAAATCTGAAATTAAGATTTTGAAATTCAAAATGGCGGATCCAATATAGCGACAAACAATTTTTTCATTAAATTTCTTATGTCGTCTGATTTACTTCAAATTTCCACCAGTAGAAGTTTTTGGGTAGCAGATTACGAATCTGAAATCAAATTGAAAAAATTCAACATGGTGGATCCAATATGGAGGCCATAAATTTAAAAGTGTTATGTGTTGGAAAATAAATTACACTCTACAAAAAAGAAAAAAAAAAGGTTCTGTTGATAACTGATTCACGCAGAGGGACCAAAGAAAAATATACGTGTATCGGCGTTTTAAAAGTTTTCGCCTGGCCCTATGTTTTTGGGGGGTTAAAATTTCCCCTCTTTTGAAAATGTTTATTGTGAATCGGCATAGGAAACCATGTGAATCTTCCATTTTAGGTATAGGATATGTTCAGCGAACTTATGTAAAACACTACGAGAGATATTTTCATGGAACATTTAAACCCTCTAACTCTGCAATTAAAGGGTCTTTTTAGTCCCTTTTTCAAAAGTGTCAAAAAAGACCCATAAGTTGAGGAGTTAGAGGGTTAAAATGTTCCGCAAAAATATTTGCCATGAAATTCTACTATAAGTCTCCGAAGACATCGAAGTTAAAAATTTAACTTCAATGCCAGAAATAAGTCAAAACTTAAAATGTGTTTAAGAGTTAATTTTGTACTTGTTCAGAATTGGCACTCAAATGTCCCACAAACCTGGACTTTACGGGGTTAGTCTGTGTCAGAAAACCAGAACCTACACTTAAAGTAATTTTTAGTGCTATTTTTTTAGTTTTTACTAAAACTCTGGAATGCTGGAAATCAGCGAGATCTGAATGTACTTTTTCATTTAAAGGGCAAAATCACGAAAGTTTATGAACGGTCGCAAACGGTCGCAAAAACCTAGGTAGAAGACATCTTAGGGAACACATTGGCATTTAAGTTTTTCAAATATCTCTTGGAACATTTTGGAGCTTTTTTTGTTGAAAATTTAGGATTTTCAAAAAACCCATATTTTTGAAGTAAAATTAATAATTTTGTTACTTTTTTCATAAATACTTAACAGGTTTCTATTTTTTTCGATAACTAGTTTCAGTTTTATAATATGAGATTGTTTTTGGAACAAATTATTGTTTATTTATGACGTTTTTATTGTATCATTATAAAATAAAAAATGCACAAAATTAAAAAACTTTGACTTTGAACTCTCGCCAGCTAACAACGAGTAACCACAATGATACAATATTACAATCAAAACATATTCAACAATCCTAGATTTTGAATATATAAACATATTTTCCCTTTACCTGAATTGTACTTTTGGCCAAAAACGGCGATCCTGGCCCACAGTGCGTTGGGAGAGGAAAAAATTGGTCTTGAAGGAGCTTTCCCATAAACAAAAAAATTGATTTTATAAAATAAAAGAAATTTTAAATTAAAAAAAAATCCAAAAATTTTTTTTTCCTTCCAACCGGATTTGAACTCGGAACCTTCAAACCTTTTTTAAAGAAGCGTCAGCATTTTTATAAAATCATTGGTCTACCAGTGAATTGATTTTTGTACTGCTTACAATTTCTCACTAGGTAGCACTGGATAACCACTGGTTGCAAACCTTGGCATTTCACTTTAAGCCAATTCTTTGCCAGTGGTTTTTTTTATAAACCACCGAAATTTTTGAAAAACAAATATTGCAAAAACGCTTTTTGCAAACGCTGGCAAAGCGTCCCAAATGAGTGTTCTGCCAAAAAAAAAATCAATCAAATCATTTTTTTTAAAAATTTTAATTGTTGTTCAGGTCTCTAGCAATAATTTGGCTTTAAAAAATATCAATTAGTCGACGAGTTATAGCCAAAAAAAACCATATAAACAATATGAAAAAATTCTAACTAACATAAGCAAACGCCGCGATACGGGTCTTCTAATTTAGCCTCTATTTTCACCCCTCACTCTCAGAATCGACCTAACTTTTGCAAACCTGAATTTGTTTCACAGTGTTACCCACTATTTCGTAATGATATTCTAACTGGGTTAATTTCTTGATACAAAAACTTCTCGCATTAGATACAGATATGGCGTGCAGATGAATACAATACTCATAATTGCAGCCTATTCATAGCGAATGTTCAGCGAATCATATAAAAGTACTACAACTTAGTTCTTCCCATTTATATATGAATACTACTCGTATCATAGAGGTGCATTTTATATGTTTGTTCATAATTTTTTGCCTCCCAAAGATTCCATTTATTAATTTCATTTAATGTTTGCACATTTCATTGAATTTTTCATTTACAATAGACATGTATTTTGCCATATTTCTATATCCTATCTGCCAACTACCACATTTCGACTCTGCTCTATTTGAATATACATTTCAAACAATTTAATTACACTTGAATGGCAAAATACATTTTTTATGATTTTTATTTGTGCTAAAGTCTGTTTTCTATACAAAAAGAAGAAAAAATTGTGAAAGCTGTTTCTGAAAATGAGTAAAATTGTTTACGTTTGTATTTACATTTCCACAAAAATGAACCGAAATTTATGTTAATTTTTTTTTGCAATCTCCCTCTTGTATATTTCAAAGAATGAACATTTTATTAAAGTAAATATTATTTTTTAGAGTATGAAACTTTCAAAGGGGATAAAAATGCTATTTAAATATTATTATAAATTTTTAAGGCATTATCAAGTTTAAAATCGAATATCTCAAAATGAAAGCATTTCGAGAATATACCACTGTTATTAATGAATTTTTGCATTTAAGCAATAGAAATGCACTGAAACTCGTCCATTGAAACTTTTCATTAAGTTAATGGAAGTTTTCATCACATTTTTATGAAATACACCAATTTATTTAGTAAAGATTTCATACATTCAATGAAGAAAAATTCATTGGAGAATACGAATGTGATATGAATTTCAAAGTACCATGGCTAAAACACAATTTAAGTAGAACAGATAATTTAGTAACTGCTTAATCGAGCACCAAATAAATCGTTTAAATCATATTTTAATATCTCCGATTCACTGTTAATTACACATTTAATCTGGTAACCCTTTCATACAACCAATTAGGGTAGAGGGGGATCCTTCGCCAGTGGGGCACATACACTAATCCCATTTTTCTCCGCTATTAAGGGAGATAAAAAATTAGGAAAAATATATTTTGTGCATTTTTCAATTACCTTTCCTTGACATCCACTTTGATGAACGTATATCACACGTGGTCGCAGACAGACGTGTTTTTGTGTTTTTTTGGGGTGCCAAAAAAATAATAGGAAGCAACTACATTTGCAATAACTTCCTCAAATCGTGTGATAAGAAAATAATTTTTCATTAGTTAGACCTATGATCCTAAGGTTTTGAAAAATATTACCTTGATTTTAATAAATGCTTAAAAAGTATGAAAAAATATTAATTTTATGTTAGTGGCTGTCTCTGGAGCACAATCACCAGATGGGCCCTGGAGCTACAAAGAGTTGGCGCATCCCTGCCTAAAAGGCTCCATAAAACTTTTCTATATGTTTAAAATATGTTTAATAGTAAACTAGAACAATCGTGATCATTCTTATATTTATATTAATTATTCAGTTTTTTGTAATTTTGCAAATCATTATATTATAGTTTTAAATTATTTTTTTTTAATGTATTGGAGATTTATTGATTAAAAAGAATCACATATCTTAGAGAACTTATTATAAATTATTTATTTCAGTCATTAAAAGATTGACATTGCTGTATTAACAAATTTTTTTGTTGAAATTTTGTCTAGCTCTTTTGGCGAATCATTGAAAGTCATTAAAATAATAGAAAATATGCAAATAATTAGAATAAAAATCATAGAAATTAAAGCCAAGATATGTATATTTTCAATTTGAATGTAATTTTTGAAAAATTATCAGGGGTTAAGAAATGACAGTGCTTTGAAAAAAAAGTGGCGAAGGATCCCCCCTCTACCCTACCTGTAACTCACTTAAAACATAACACGAAGACACTGACTCAGAAATAATTTGTTGTTGTGAACAAATTCTTTTTCCTACGCCCCACATTGGGTTGAAAAGTTTCAGAAGTGAGGATTAATGCAAAAGATGAAGTTAGTATATTTTAAAGACGATAAATTTCAACAGCTGTCAAAATTAACTATTTGGGTTTTTTTTACTTTTTTACTCTCAAAGATGAATATTTTTTGTTAATTTAGCGCACAGTAGGAAAAAGTGATAAACGAGAATTTTCAAGTTCTTTTGTTTTTCCTTTGATTTGAGATCAAATATTATCACATTTTCTTTTAAATTACTTTTATGTTAAAGAAAGATGATAAAATTTTTACAAGTAAATTACAGAGAATAAAAATTAAAAAAAATAGATAAGACCAGCAGAATAGAATACGTATTTCGGGGATATGCTATAGATCTATCCTCAGTATCCCATGCCTTTATGGGTTAATAATTGATGATGATCTATTTATATTGAATGTGAAACAAATAAGTAAATGGAATCAACTTAATTAGACTAACTTCAATGAAACTCTAACAATGATATAAGTTTGGTCCTAGACCCACCTTTTAGTATACCGATCGGCTCAGAATTTTTTTTTATTTCGATTTAACGATGTCTTGTCCGTCCGTCTGTCTGTCTGTCTGAACATGCATTCTTGTGCGCACTCTACAGGTCGGAAATATTAAGATATTTTGATGAAACTGGGTACACCGACTTTTGCCGTCCCAGTGACAACGTCTATTGATTTTGGTTAAAATCGGTCTATGTTAAGACCTAGTGCCCATATAAGGGTCCCCAAAAATTATATTGTTTATACGCTGCAGGTCGCAAATATTAAGATATTTTGATGAAACTAGGTACACCGACTTTTGTCGTCCCAAGGACGAAGTTTATTGATTTTGGTTAAAATCGGTCCATGTTTAGACCTAGTGCCCATATAAGGGTCCCCCAAAATTATATTGTTTATACGCTGCAGGTCGCAAATATTAAGATATTTTGATGAAATTTGGTACACAGATCTATGTTGGCCCAAGGACGAAGCCTGACGATTTTGGTTAACAGCGGTCCATGTTTAGACCTAGTGCCCATATAAGGGTCCCCAAAAATTATATTGTTTATACGCTGCAGGTCGCAAATATTAAGCTATTTTGATGAAATTTGGTGCACCGACCTATTTCAGCCCAAGGACGAAGCCTATTGATTTTGGTTCACACCGGTCCATGTTTAGACCTTGTGCCCATATAAGGGTCCCCCCAAAGTTGGCTTGGTTACAAACTGCAGGTCGCAAATATTAAGATATTTTAATGAAATTTGGTTCGCTGACTCACACTATAGAAAATTTTGACACAAGCCCCATTTTAACCCATTCGAATTTCGGATCCAAACATTAGTTGGCTTTTAACCAGACTGGTGTAGGGTATTGTATAGTCGGCATGCCCGACTTTAACCTTTTTACTCGTTTTATTTTCTGTTATTACTGTTTTTGCTTTGAACTTTAATTCTTAAATTATCGCAGCTGGTTCTTATTCAACTCTGATCGACAACTCATGAAGCACAGATTTATGAACGTCAGCGAACCGTGAGTTGTCGTTCATAAGTCTGTGCTTCATGAGTTGTCGGTCGGAGCTGCGATACATTAAGAATTAAAGTTGAAAAAAACTTAACTTTTTAATTCGTGACAAAATTTCCGTTCATTTGACTACAATTTTCGCTTATATTAATTTTTAAATTTTTTTGACCCCCTAAATGGGTCGAAAAATGGCTCTAGGTAGGGCTACGTTTTATGGATAAAAGAAAAAATTAATTTTTGGAATCGTGAGACAATTTCCTTTAGTTTGAGCACGTATACTTACATGTCACTATCTTCCCCCGTTGTTTCCCCACACGAGCCTTCCGGGGCCAAGCCCCTCCCAGAATTAATTTCGGGTTTTTTTTATTTTTTAATCCCAGAGGGGGTCATATTTAAAATTTTTCTTTTTAACGAAACCTCATAAACTGTACTTTTGCCGAGTTTATGCACTCAAACATTCCAAATACATAATTATATGAAGATTAAAAATACACAATGGTAAGAACCATGTTCATGACACAGTAAAAATCAAGAATAAAAATAAGGACAGTGAACTCCAATAGTTGTTAAAAGTAATATTACAAACACCCAGAAGCGGAAGTTAAAACAGCTGCCATTTTTAATTTATGCGTGCAAATTTGTACAAGTGTGTGTATTTATGAATATATGATTGCATCAGATACATAGTGTAGGGAAGTGCGCTCCAATAAATGATATGTATATACAAATGCAGAAGGCAAATAGAAAAAATAATTTTCTTATAAAAGATATAAATCAAGAAACGTATTGCATGTTAAGTTTTTACTACTATCACTTTTACAGCAAAGCTATATGTTGCTGTTACCATCATAAGGAAGTCAATGTCATTGCTATTGATGCTGCTAGATCTACAACAGCAATTGTAACGAAAACATTTTCTTTTGCTATAGTTTGCTGCTTTTTTATATTTGGGTAACTTGACCAGAAAAGCCCGATTTTGGCGGAATTAGTAAAAAAACTAAAGTTGGGAATGCCCTCTATTTGACTATTCCGGGAAGCGGATTAATTTCCATGAGGGGAATTTCAAGTAGCAATGCAAAAACCAGGTGAAATACATAACAGTTGCACTAAACTAGGGAAAACGTCAAGTATTTTTCGTATTAACAGTAAGCACAAAGTCATTAAAAACTAAGATGCCACACTTTGTCAGTTTTCTTTTTTGTCAGATCTTCTGTTAGAATTTTTATCTCAAAGTTTCGAACTTTCGCCAATTGCTACACTAAAAGAAATAAAACTCTTAAAATAGCAGAAAAAGCCACCAAAAATTAATTAAAAATGATGCTGAGTTTTTTCGATGTTGTTTGTTTGTTTGTTAAATACTAGTAAAATAAGAACAGCAAAAATAAAGCTAATAAATTTTTGCTAAATATTTGTTGACTAAGAATAGCAAAAACAAACTGTTATCAAAATGTTGGTTGTTAATTTTTATTTAAAAATAAAAATTGTTTTTTTTTCGACCTTTCTATTGTTGGTTATGCTTGCGGAAGACTTCGAAAACATATTTTATTTTGGTGATGTAGCAGACTACATTTAATATGAGATTTTGATGCTTTAATTCGCATTGCAGTAATGCCACCACTTTCCAAAGAAAACTGATGAAGGGGGCCTGGAAAATCCCCGAAACGATCGTCTTTTCATTCCTGAAAGTGTAGAGGTTTTTGAAAGCAAAAACTCTGTGAAGTATTTGTCAGGAGAGTATCCTGATGAAGAAAAATAGTAGTTTTTTGGAAAAAAGTACTTATTATATTAAGTAGGTTTGAGGTTCAGAAGAAGAATAAACATTTTTTCAAAGTTATAGACACATTATTAATTTGCAAATCAAACTAGATCTAGTTTCTGCCTTTTTTATGGACAGGCTTCATCAGTGATTTTCCATTAAATTGTATTATTGTTTAAATTTTATTGTCAGATTGTTTCTATATGATAATTTACTCTCAGAAGTGATCAAACGGACACACAAACATTCTACTTTAGATTTTTTGTTTAACTTCTTATCTCATCTTTGTCACCCTTTTCATAATAAGGAAATTGGCCTCGAACTAAATTAATAAATTTCTTATTAATCAATTAAAAAGGTCGAAAAAAACAATTTGAAAACAAATATTTTTGTAGTGTTTTCAAACACAAAATAAACAAAACCATTAGATTGTTCACAAGGGGTGTGCTCTTTGTTGTATCGTCGTAACAAAAAACAGAGTTGTTAAAATTTTTATTTGACTTTATCAACGATTTTCTATTGGGTTTTCTATCTGCCAGCTCACTAAACATACGCAAAAATATTGTATCATACTATTCGCAAATTTTTGTATTTTTGCAATTTTAATTTTAACAACTCTGTTTTTTGTTAGGACGATACAACGATACAACAAATTGCACACCCCTTGTGAACAACCTTCATATGTTTAAAAATAAATCCAACTTTAATTTTAAAATACTCTTTTATAATATTTGCAAAATTTTTATAAGCAAAATATTAACTTTTTATATTATTCATCAAATAAGTTTTTATTTAGTTTCATTCAACTGGTTTTTAGCCGGCAAAATATTTATTTTATAATTTTTTTGAGATAAAAAACACATATTTACATAAGAAGTTAAGTAATGCAAATTTTATTTATTTATTTTATATTTTAATTATGTTAAGTTTAATTATGTAGTCGTTTTTATTAAATACATAAGTGGTTTAAAAAACAAATGCCAGATCAAATATTTTGAAAGCATATTAAAGTTTTTAAAAGTCTTTGCATATAAAATATTGTTGAAACACAAAACAAGCAATCTAAAATGAAATGCATAGTAATGCTGCTAGACGAGAACAAGGAGTTCTCAAACTATTAAATGTTTCTAGAAATTCTAAAAAATTTACGGGTACTTCCGACCACAAGCGTTAATTTTCAAAAATTTACCAGAAACATTATTTTTTGAAATTCTGCGAAAAAGACTAATTTTAATTAAAAAAAAAAAGGAATAGGTTGTTCACAAGGGGTGTGCTGTCTGTTGTATCGCCCTAACAAAAAACAGAGTTGTTAAAATTTTTATTTGGCTTTACCCACAATTTTCTATTGTGTTTTCAATCTGTTAGCACACTCGTGCTAACAGATATTCTCAAATTTTATATTTTTTCAATTAAATTTTAACAACTCTGTTTTTTATTAGGACGATACAACAATACAACAAATAGTACACCCCTTGTGAACAACCTTAATATATTTTTAAATTTTGCATATGGGGTCGTTTTGTCTACAAGATCACTTAAGAGTTAATTTTCAAAAACTAATTTACTATTTCACTGTACAACAATTTCTAACTTTTTCCAAAATTACGGGGTTCTGACAAGGGATTCTTGTAGAGGAGACCAAAACAAAGATATAGACGTGTGTTGGCATTTTGAAAGATCACATCGGAAGTTTATTTTAGGGGGGGGGGAGGGGGTTAAAGTTTCCCCACTTTGGCCTGTTCGTGCAGCATATCGGTATATACTATGTGTTCTTTACATGTGAGGTGTAAATATGTTTGTGGAACATATCAACCCTCTAACTCCCCCACATAACGGTAATTTTTGGCTCTATTCTAACAAATCCTAAAAACACCTGCATATGTCAGGACACACCAAAGCCCAATATTTGACACATTCAGCAAAAACCAGTCAAATTCAATATTGCCCATTAGTTATTATTTAGAGTTAGTACAAAAAAGTCTTTCAAAAAGAGATTTTTCGGGATTGATGTGTATGAACAAATTATTTTGAACTAAATTTCACTTTAGCAAAATTTAAAAATATATCTAAAGAAAGAATTCATTAAATAAAACAGGGTCATAAAAAAAAATTTCGAAAAAATTAATATGATTTATAAAAAAATTTCATAGTCAAAAATTAATAATAAAAAATTAATTAAAAAAAAAATAAAAATTATAAAAGATTATTTTTTCAGGAAATGACGATATTTTACAAAAAAAAAAGTAAATACTATTGCACAATTTCATAAATATAAAGAACATTTTCATTAAATTTATGAAGATCTAATTTATGAAATTCAATGAATTTTTTCAATGAAATTATGAAATTTTATGAAAGAAAAGTTACGAAAAATTTCATAATATTAATTAAATATTATATACATAATGAAATTCTTCATTGCTTCTACGAAAAAAATTCTATGAAATTATATCATTAATATCATGAAGGATAATTCTCTCAGTGTAGATAGGATCGGTCCATTTACTACCATCTTAAATAAATAACGTGTATATTAAAATTATATATCAAGAATGTTCAATTTTAGTTTACAATTTTGATATATCTTGTTCAAAAAAAAAACCGATAAAAACCGTGTAACCACCTAATTTCTAATGCATGGCTTACATTTGAGTTACATATTTCGATATATATCAGCGTATCGGCACCTGTTTTACAAAATTTATAACAATCTGACCAATTTTTGGTTAATACATAGAATTTGTGACCAATTTTATAGGCCAAATGCAAACTCCGTAACAAGTAACTCATAAGGTTTTTAAATTTAATAGCTTATATTTTAATAACCAATAAAGCTAAACACTAACTGTAAAAATGAATACATTTTACAAACTTCTTCGTATGTCTTAGCTATCTCGACTTCAACTCTGTAACGAATTTTCGTCATAATTTTTGATAAAAATGCATATACCAGAATTTTGGAGTTATCTATTATTTATATTCCGAAAAGTATAATGTTATTTATACTCAAATGATGGTTGAACTGTAAGTAATCATCCAGTATAATAGACTTGAAGCTTTTCTGCAGCATGTAACATTCTCGAGATGAAAAAGGATGTCTTTAATGAGATTTGAAAAAATGTTGTAAACTCCGTTCCAAATTTTTACACCAAACTATTTAACGAGTAAAAAAAAAATGTAATATTTGGATTTACCTTGTAGGCATCATGCGATTTTATTTCGGAAAAAAATTCTGACAAAGCGTTTCTGAAAGAAAACGAAAAAAGTAACCAAATGTAAACTCCGTAACTGTAAACTCCGTAACCACAATTGTTTGCATCAGATTTCATTCAAATAAATGCAGATAAATGTTTAAAATATTTTAAAATAACCATAAATAGAGGTGATTCAACTAATATTTATGTGTCAAAAGACGATTTAACTAATAATTTTGCGTCAAATCAAAAAAACTTATCAGTTTTTTACCCCAAGCTGCTGAAGCGAAAAACGATTGATTTTGCATTTCATTGGCTTTGAATCGATATTTCGAGTCATTACTGACATTAGTTTGACAAATTAAATTTGTTTCACACAATTTAATAATTTTTTGATCGCGAAATGATATGTTTTTAATATATTATTTTGTAACTGCGCAACCGCTGTTTGGATTTTAAAAATTTTATATTTTTGAAAAGCATTTAAAAGGACCAAAAATACAAAATTAAAAAAAAAATAAAAATTTTTTTCGCGGAATGAATTGTATTTTTATTCGCGAAACCGCCAATTTGATCAACACAAATTATATATCAATGGAAAGCAAGTTGAAAACCCAAATACGAAAAACTAATAAATTCAAGAAAATTCGTACGCAATTTTTTTTGTTGTATCTTTTGCTTGCAGAAATGTAAACTCCGTTACAACAAAAAAAATTAAAATTGTGCAAAAAAAGTTATTGCGACAACTTGTAGAAGAGATTTTTTTCAATTAGGTTTATAATGATTAAACTTACTGATTCCATTATGAAAAAACCGAAATATTAACCCTTTTTGCTTCTCACAAATTTGGCCCAAAAATTTATCACATTTTTTGATTACACCCATATAAACGAATAAAAAAGATATTTGAATTGATATAATTTTACCCAATTTTATCAGAGTTTTGGTCTTATTCAATTGCATTAAATTTTGTTTGTTTATATGAATATGTAGATATGAATATGTAGAAAATTTTTTTGAAACCTCCTTGCAACAATTTTTCATATTGGAGGGTGTACGGCGCACTTTTTTTTTTTTTTTTGCCTGTAAAGTGGTACGCTCTAATGTAGAGTGTAGGAAAACGACCAATTAATTAACTAAGAATTATCTGAATGATATTAAATAAATATTTGCACAAAACCGATGAAATTTCACTGGGCCTCGTCTATTGAAACATTTTATTGAATTAATGGAATTTTTGATAAAATGTTGTGAAAATATTCATTTTTTTTCATACACTTAATGAAAAAGTTTAATTAAAACTTAATTCATAAAATATATGAAGATTTTTCACCAAATTAAAGAAATTTTTCATTTACCTTGTGAAAAAATTTCATTAAAACTAGTCCAGCAAACTTCTCTCTATGTGAGTTATATAATCCATTATCAGTTACTTGTAGCTACACAGAAGAAAAAAATTAAAATCATACAGAAACAACGTTTACTAAGATAGATATAGCTTTGAAATCACACAAATCTCAGGTTTTTTTCTTTTTATATAAAAAATTATCTGCTTATTATAAAAATCGAAAAACGCATTAACTTAAATATGAAAAAGTTTAACTATAATTTACTTTAATAAGGATCAGTATTATAGCCACCAATTAAAAAATTTTGTTTCAAAGTTTCTTACTTAAATAAAATATCCTCTTAAGTGACGACTATAACACTAGCTCTAATATTCATACTTTATTTACAAAGTGTTCGTAAAAAATCAAATGTTAATTAAAATCTGATATAGTAATTGATTTAACTATAATTTTTTCTCTGTGTAGTTACTTTTCTTATTATTTCTTTCATTAGATTTAAGATTAGATATTGTAATTAAAAAAGTGCGACATTGGTATGTCTCATTTATCCCAGAAATGAAAAAATTCTGGGTCATTAGAAACCCTAGATCAAGGCTTTTTTCGCTGCGTGCCAGAAATGTAAAAATTTTTTTTGGAAACATTTCTCGCGTGCCACCTTAATTTTCCTTTTTTAAAAATTTTTAAAATTTGGAAAATTTCTCTTAAAAACATCATCTCAGATATACATATTTATCAGCGCTACGGATAACCCCAATGAAATAACCCCAAAGGGAAAAATTAAATAACATCCAAGAAATGGCGTAAAATGTTTGACGCTAATTTACAATAATTTTTGGGGGTTTATTTAATCTTTAAATATTGAAATTTTTTCATTATCAAAAAATTCCCAATGAAATAAAACTAAAAAAGTTTGAACATTAATTTGCTTTTAATTTTTTTTTGGCGGTTATTCCATTTTTAGTGGTTATTTCATTTTGTTAAAAAAAAGTTAAATTATTGGGCGCCATCATTTATTTAAGTACATAAGAAAATAGTTGAAAAATGTGCTTCGGGCAAAAATTTGAATTTGTTAAAATAAATCGGGTTGTTTTTATCATCATAATAATGAATAAAAAGTGAATATTATGAATTTTAACAAAGAAATTTCTATTTCAGATGAAATAGCTCTGCGAAACACGATCAAAACCCAATTTCAAATTCCAACAAAGGGGGTTATTTCATTATGAAACTTATTTTCAGCCTTTATTTCATTGAGGGTTATTTCGTAGCACTTATTTTCCCTTTAAAAAATACTTCATTTTTTAGATCCAATTTTATTACAAATTTTCTATTATTTTTATTACAAATTTTCCATTTTTGTGCAATTTTTTGGTACTTTTTATTTCTCCGAGTATGAGGCATTTTCTCATCGAAACATTTAAACTTCTTTCAATCTAGAAATTTAGAAATTTGCCAGAATTTTCTGATAATCGAATTTGCGAGTTCTTTACTAACCATATTTCTTTAAACATAATATGGTGGCAATACAGAGTTTTATTCATTTTAAAAGACGATTTACAAGCTCTATGAAAAATTTCACCATTATGGAGTTAAATCACATATTTTTGTAACGAAATTTAACATTTTGCTGAATTTTTTGACGGTCTTCTAATAGTTTAAACTTTTTAAAAATATCAAACGAAACGTCGCGTGCCACCTAAAATCCACTCGCGTGCCACTACTGACACGTGTGTCATAGTTTTGCCAGCCCTGCCCTAGATGCAACATAACATGTAAGCTCAGCTTTTTAATTTTTTATTGAATTATTAAGTGCATAGATATAGTAAATAATTTTATCTAAAATATTCTTGGGTCACATTTAGTTTTATAAAGTGTTGTTCGAAGCAATATAAAAAGTTATCTTCAACGAGATATAATTTGATCAAGTATATGTATTTGTATATGGTATATAAAATGATATAAGAGAAAATATTTTTTAGGATATGCTTGTATAAGGCAAAGAATAAGAAAATTTTGAAAATTGGAATCGCAGATAAACTTATATTTAATTTTATACGTTGTTATTCACTCTCTAATATGAATAGATACAATTGGATCAAACCTAACTTGATCAAATCTAATCGTTTTTTCACGGGTATTGAAGTATCTAATTTATGCGTGAGAAGAACGTGACAAATTATTGGATAAAAAAATTAAGGATAAAAAAAACGTAACTTGAAAATTCTTTGCCTCTACAGTAAATTGTCCTTGAACATTCCTGGTGGTTATTATACAAAACAAATAAAAAGCTAAATTATCTATATTTATGAACTTTAAATAAACTGTATGATTTTAAAGTCCAAATCTAGAAAATAGAGTAAAGAATTGTAAAAAATTTATCGAAAATTATCGATTGAAAAAAATTATTTTTAACTTGGATTTAGCACTCCAAAGTTTATTAGAAATATATTTGGCAACAGCCCAGGAAAATTTTTTACAATCATACCTATTCTACAACTGGTTCCATTGCAACCGATTCCATGGAACTGGTTCCGGAACCAGTTCCAGGGATCCAATATGGAAGGTATTACTGACGTAGTATCAGTTCTAGAACTAGTTCCAGCACTAATTCTTGGGCAACCGGTTTCACTTTGGAGCTATAGAAGTGGTTGCTTTTGGGATAATTTTAAACAAAAATAATCGGTGTTAGAATCGACAGTAGAAGGGGTTGTAAAGGAAAAGTAGCTATTCTACAACCGATTCTTTGGAACAGAAAATTTTCCTGGGAGGAGGTTTTTTATGCTGTTGTATAGTTTTATTAGTCATGGTTTTAATGAAAGTAGTAAAAACCTATCAAAAGTTTTTATACTTTAATCAAATTTATTTAAATACCCGAAAGCGCTTTATTTGTTTAATTTGATCATTAAGAAGAATTTTTATGACGAAATAATAACTTATTCTATTAAAACCCTTATAGTTACGATTTAAACACAGCTCAAATCATTACACAGTTTTGTGTTAAATATTTAAATTCTTATGACACAAAATTCGTCATAGACAACTGCCCAGCAAAACTTTCTATTACCTGGTAATAAGGTTTGTAAGAAGAAATTAAGGTATGTAACCTCTTACTTTGCTATTCCAACAGCTATTATTTTAACAAGGGCATGTCATTGGAGGTATGTACTTTCCAAAAGAGGGCTAGGTAACAACATAAGAACATGTTACTTTAATGTTACATGTTAGGAGCTACGTAACCACTTACATAACCGATACTGAGCACAATACTACTTACATAACAGCTTAAAGTAAGGCCAAAAAAATGTGTTACAAACAGGTCTGAAATAACACATTAAAATTATGCGCTCACTTACTATATAAAAATATATACTTCTTACAAAAAAAATTTAAATAAGACGTTATCGTGTTGGTTTTTTATAAATGCTAAAACGAAGCATATTCATATTTAATTAATATTTACTCAGATTAATATAAAGTTAACAAAAAACATAAAAGATATTTCAGTCAATATGTATAAAACATATAAATTATTTGTATCGAATATTTTAAATAGAAAATAACACTCATGTATCGCATTACAAATAACTCCTTATTTTGAGGTATTTGAATACACCATCGGTAATAAGTGGCTATTTCTATGAAGTGATCACGTATCACATTAAAAGTAACTCCTTATTTTACGGTTTTAAAATATCCCATCTGTAATAAGTAGCTACTATTATTTAGAACTCATGTTGTGTATTACAAGTAACTCTTTTCTTTGAGGTGTTTAAATATATCATTGGTAATAAATTGCTATTACTACCCAGTAGTTATGCAGCACATTATACGTAAGACATTACATTTTAGTTATGAAATAATGCAATGGTAAGGGGTATGGTATTACCAGGTAATGTGTTCTGTAATACCAACATATTACCAAGGTTTTGCTGGGTGGTTTTCCCAGAGTAAAAACTAACAAAAGAATATCATATTTATATTAATTTAAATCAGAGTTTAATCACAACTGGGTCGATTGTCGACAGACGACAGCAAAAGTCGTCGCGATTAATTTAAATTCAGCGACAATCGACCGTCGACATTTGTTGATTTTAGAAAAAATGAGTAAAAAGGTTAAAGTCGGGCATGCCGACTATACAATACCCTACACCAGTCTGGTTAAGAGCCAACTAATGTTTGGATCCGAAATTCGAATGAGTTAAAATGGGACTTGTGTCTAAATTTTCTATAAAATTATAAAAGAAGAGAAAATCGTAAATATAGCCCACATGGGCGATAGGTCCAAATATGGACCGATTCTATCTAGAATCTATCGGCTTTCTTCTCGGGACTATGTGAGTCAGCGAACCAAATTTCATTTAAATATCTTAATATTTGCGACCTGCAGTTTGTAACCAATCCAATATTTGGGGGACCCTTATATGGGCACAAGGTCTAAACATGGATCGCTTTTAACCAAAATCAATAGTCTTCGTCCTTGGGCTGATATAGGTCGGTGTATCAAATTTCATCAAAATATCTTAATATTTGCGACATGCAGCGTATAAATAATATAATTTTGGTAGGACCCTTATATGGGCACTAGGTATAAACATGGACTGATGTTCACCAAAATCAATAGGCTTCGCCCTTGGGCCAACATAACTCTGTGTGCCAAATTTCATCAAAATCTCTTAATATTTGCGACCTGCAGCGTAAAAACAATATAATTTTGGTAGAACCCTTATATGGGCACTAGGTCTAAACATGGACCGATTTTAACCAAAATCAAAAGGCTTCGTCCTTGGGCCGACATAAGTCGGTGTACCAAGTTTCATATCTTAATATTTGCGAACTGTAGAGTGCGCACAAGAATGCATGGACAGACAGACAGACAGACAGGACATCGTTAAATCGAAAATTCTGAGCCGATCGGTATACTATAAGGTGGGTCTAGGACCAATATTTTTTGGTGTTACAAACATCAGCACAAACTTATAATACCCTGACCACGAAGTGGTATAAAAAGCAAAGCAAAACAAAAATATGGTTGTATTTGTTTAGCCACAATTCTACATCAATTCAATTAGTTTTGCATAAATTCTTGTTGTTTTACATTTTATTGTATTCAATTTTGCTTTTTTAAGATAAATTATGTATTTTTATGTTCAATTATATTTCTTCTGTCAAAAAATAAATTTTTTGTAAACAAAGTAGGAATTTTTGCAACTCTAATATGAATTTCTACAACTCTGTTCTATAATGGTAACCATTAATTAGTTAAAAATATGGCAACAATTTGACAAATATTTTGAGTGTGTGTTGGTGCGTCGTCATGAAAAGTGAATAGATTCTATTACGACGACAAATCGCCGGACGACATGGCGACATTTTGCTTTCGATATAAAATATATGAAAAAGCAATTCTCGTTGTCGTTGTCGAACCAGTTGTGATTAATCTCTCATAATTCAAAACAAAAAGTAAAAAACTCTTCAAATTACTTCTACAGAAAATATGCCTTGTGTTAATGATTTATGTAAACATTTAATAAAAAAGCGAAAATTAATTTTTG
Organism: Leucophora obtusa; assembly: GCA_949987735.1. Classification (NCBI taxonomy): domain Eukaryota; kingdom Metazoa; phylum Arthropoda; class Insecta; order Diptera; family Anthomyiidae; genus Leucophora; species Leucophora obtusa. The sequence goes on from OX465298.1 coordinate 173,376,333, forward strand.
TTTACTTAAATATTTATTATGAATTTATTGGGAAGTTCCATCTCAATGAATACGATTCATACCTGTACTATGAATATTATTAGACATAAAATTTGAAGTGGTTTTACTCGCTATGTTCAATGTGATTTACCAAAATTCCATATCTCAAACGCGTTAATTGAAATTGCAAAGTCATTAAAACATCATTATTCACTTTTTATTAAAAATAAATTTAAAAGGTTTATGTACTTTTGTGATCGATTAGAATTACCCCGGAAGATTTGAAATTAAGTTGTTGTAGCTGTATTAATATATTAAAAAACACTATTTTTAAATGAATTGCAACTGTAAGCAAATATTACATGACGATATATTTTTTGTCAATTAATATTAAATTAAATACAAATAATGGGCAGGTTTACCAGAGAAACCCGCTATCGCTACAATTGATATGTAGCGATTTGGATCTGAAAGTTAAATCAGAAAATATTGTTGTATTACTATTTTTCATGGAAATAACTCAAAAAGTATATTACACTGTGAGACAAATGGTAGGGGTCAGTGATCGGGAAGGGTTCAAACTACCGGGGAAAGTTATATCGGTAAAAAAGAAGTTATAAGTGTCCCGGCTTTTCGCTGGGTCAGCCCTATGAATCGAGATATATCGATTTGACCTTTGGTGGTAAATGTATGAAGAAAAAAATATTTTTTGCCTAAAATATTAAAAAAAAAGTAATAAACAAAAGGTTATTGATTTTTATGGTAGCGGTAAGAAACATTTATTTTTACCGGCAAAACTGTTGAGTATATAGAAAAAACGTTATATGAACAGATTAAAGGAATTGTAATTTTTAATTTTTTTTAAAATTGTTTGAGCAAAATCGGACTAGTGGTTCTCGAGTTATGTCAAAAAAAAGATATATCTCGATTCCTAGGGGTGATCCAGCGAAACGCCGGGACACGTATAACTTGTTTTTTGACCGATATAACATTTCCCGTTAGTTTCATCCCATCCCGATTTTGACTGTCGCATAGTGTTATTGATGTCCTTGAATTATAAACTACATTTTGTATTTATGCATTTAAAATTTCTGTAATAATATTTCTCTAAGCAGTTTTTTTTCTTATATTTTTAGGCGGACCAAATCATTAAATGATTGTATTCTTTTTATATCGCCTATTTTTTCATATCAGAACTTTCACTGTGTCCAACAAGCAGGGTATCCCAATGGGTTCCCTTCGATCTTAATAAAATTCGGATATGTTACAAAGTTGAAAAAAAAAAAATAATTTACATGTAATTTTTTCGTAGGGGCCCAGTCCTCGTATTTAGGTGTTAAAAAGTGGGGTCAAAATGACTTAATTTTTCGTTTTTTTTTTGATTTATTTTAAGAAAAATAGAAAAATTTGGTATCAAATGAAAGTTTTTTTTGGAGATGCTTCACCATCGGTATACAAAATATGAACATTAGAGCACCCATGAAGTATATGGAATTTGCAAAAGTGTTATTTTTTTCACCTCCCCACGCATTTTCCAGTAAATTGGGCGTAAAAAATAATATCCCCACAAAAATTGGTCCTCTCGTATAAAAATGGGCCAGTCATCCACGGCTTTTAGCCCTGAAAATGGACTCAAATTAATTCAAAGCTCTTTGCGCTATAACTCCCCTACGGGAAATTTTAACAAACTGTTAAAGTTAGTTCAGTAACCTGTCCTAGGATTTGTCTTGTGACATGTCACAAGGGGTCAATTTCCACCTCCTATGACAACGCCATGTAAAAGTGACCAGGTCTATTCCATATAAAGGGGCCAGTTTCGGTGGACAGTTTGTTAAAATTTCCAGTAAGGTCTTAAAATAAAGGTTTTACAGAAAAATATTTAATAAGCGTATCTACAGGGAATAATGTGGCTAGCATTTTTCTCATACACATTTTTGACGTATCGACGACGCGTCATGGTGATTTAAGTGGTTAAGTCAAAATTTTTGTTTAACCATACAAATCACTTTGATTTTAACCACATAAATCACCATGACGCGTCATCTATACTTTAAAAATGTGTATGAGAAAAATGTTAGCCACATTATTAGGTTTGTTTCACGTAACTCTAGGTAAAGTCTGGTAAAATGAGAGTAAACAAATAATTATCTCAAAAAATGGTAAAATTGCTCACAATACCTGGAACGCACAAAACCACATTTCGAGCCCAAAAATTAATGTCAAAGTTATTCATATAAACAAAAGCTATTTTTAAGAATAAAATATCGAAGGGAATAAAGAAAAAATGTTATAAAGTGGTATTTGTTAACGATATTAATTATTGTTTACAAGTTTTGTTAATATTTTAATTATTTTTACAAATTTAAAACAGCTGATTTATAAACAACTAGTGATTTGACAGTTTTACCATTTTACCCGCAAAAAAAGTACGGGTAACTTCTGGTAAAAAGAGAATCAAATTATTCTCTCATCAACGCTCTCATTTACCCAATTTTTAACAATAGAAACGCTTTTTGGTAAGATTGGGTTCCCGCGGGTACCCGCGGTAACGTACGTGGAACAGAGCTATTGTCTGTATATATCCTTATTAATATTTTTCTGTAAAACCTTTACTTTAAGAGTTATGCGCAAATAAACTTTGAACTAATTTTAGTCCATTTTCAGGGCGAAAAGCCGCGGGTGACTGGCCTGTTTTAATCCGAGAGGATCCATTTTCGCGCGGATATTATTTTTTATGCCAATCTACCAGAAAGCGCGTAGGGAGGTGAAAAAATATCACTTATGCACATATGGGTGCTCTATTGGGCGCCAATATGAATAAGCACGAAATTAACTCTTAAACATATTTTAAGTTCCGACTTATTTCTGGCATTAAACCTCAATTTTAAACTTCAGAGACTTATAGTAGAATTTAATGATAAATATTTTTGCGGAACATTTTTACCCTCTAACTCTTCAACTTACGGGTCGTTTGTGGCCGATTTGAAAGAGGGCAAAAATTTCCTTTACTTGAGGAGCTAGGGGGTTAAAAAATATTTGTCATGAAATTCTACTGTAAGTCTCTGAAGACATCAAAGTTAAAAATTTAAGTTCAATGCCAGAATTAAGTCAAAACTTAAAATGTGTTTAAGGGTTAATTTAATACTTATACAGAATTGGCGCTCAAATGTCCCACAAACATGGATTTTAGGAAGAAACCATGTGAATATTCCATTTCAGGTAAAACACTATGAGGATCATTCCTGTGGAACATTTTAACCATCTAACTCTTCAGTTTATGGTTCTTTTTGTCCCTTTTAAAAACGGGGCCAAAAAAGTCCCTTTAATTGAAAAGTTAGAGTGTTAAATAGTTCCACAAAAATGTACATCGTAGTGTTTTACATAAGTTCGCTGAACACATCCTATACCCAAATTGGTAGATTCACATAGTTTCACAGTGCACATATGTAAAAAATCTATAACTCAGAATCAGTTTTTGGGCTTTCTGTCATGGAATGGACGAAATATTAAAAAAAAACTATTTTGCTTTTAATCTATGCTAAATTTTCTATTATATTATGAAGAGTATACGTATTTACAGATCTCCAAAATTAAATAAGAGAAGTTCAAAATTTAGTTTTGACACAAATTTTGATGTTTACCGCTTAAAACACCACTAACGGTCATGAGAGGGTTAAAAGTTTGTATAAAGATAATGTTTGCCTTTTCATTGTGTAAACAACAGCTATGTAACTTAATCACCAGAAGCTTCATGGATAAATCCATGAACCTTTTATGGAGTAATTTTGAGGACATAAATGTAAACGGCCTGCCGTTTACATCGCATAAACAATTTTTACACATTAATTGTTTACTCTCAACCTATCTGAAAATGAGCGGGGAGCTGGAAAAATAAAACTTTTGCACATATGGGTGCTCTAATGAACATGTTCAACTTCTTTTTTGTTATTCTATTTTTCAGATATCACATTTGTATGGGAAATTGTTACTACCCGAGTAAAAAAAATTGATCTCGCGCAATATCTAATTATATCCAATTTGATATTGTTTAAGATCTGCTGTAATATCTAGCTGATCCAATTAGATCTCAAAATTGGGTGTATCCAATCATATCGTATTAGATCCCATTGTATATATGGGGATAAACTAAGATCAAGTTATATCTCAAAATTGGGAGGTCCAGTGATATCTTTGGGGATAAACCTAGATCTATTTTGATCCGAAAATTGGCGGATCCAGCTATATATTTGCGGATATTTTTAGATCTTATTTGATCCGAAAAATGGCGGATCCAATTAGATCCAGCTATATATTTGGGGATAAACTTAGATCTAATTTGATCTCAATTTTGGCAGATCAAATTAGATCCTGCAATATATTTGTGGATAAACGTATATCTAATTTGATCCGAAAAAGTGGCAGATCGAATTAGATCTAGCTATATATTTGGGGATAAACTTAGATCTAATTTGATCCGAAAAATGGCACATCGAATTAGATCCAGCAATATATTTGTGGATAAACTTAGATATAAATTGATCTGAAAAATGGCAGATCAAATTAGATCCAGCACAGCAATATATTTGGGGATAAACTTGGATCTAAATTTATCAGAAAAATGGCAGATCGAATTAGATCCAGCAATTTATTTCGGTATTAAAATGGCAGATCGAATTAGAAACAGCAATATATTTGGGGATTGACATCTAAAAGTATCCATAAAAATGACAGATAAAATTAGATGTCGCATTATATTATATGGGTACTACGTAAGATCTCCATTTATTTGGGATTAAATAAGATCCCAGACATATATTGCCAACTGTTCAAAAAATAATAGACTGGCAGAGCACTGATTGTATAAAAATTACAATATTTTGTTAAAATAAGGTTTAAACTCAGAAGGTAACGAGTTCAATATGCATTTCTTTTACAAAATGAATTTCTTTTTATAAAATTAAAATTTTTTTTTCTATAAATTTTTTTATAAAATTATATATTTATTTTTTTATTAAATTGAAATCTTTGAATAAAATAATTTTATTTACATCTTTTTGACGCTCTACACCATTTCCAATTGTATTAATTGTTTTAAGATTTATCAATTGTATTTCAGAAATAATCAATTGAATTTCAGTTTTATCAATTGTGTTTCAGATCTCATCAATTATTTTTCACATTTATGAATTGTATTTCAGAACTAGTCAATTGAAGTTCAGTTTTATCAATTGTGTTTCAGAAATTATTAATTGTATTTCCGAAATTCACAACTGTATTTCAGAAATTATCAAACTGTATTTCAGAAATTAACAATCGTATTTCCGAAGTTATGAAATGTATTTGAGAAATTTTTCTCTATTAGCTATGAAATTCTGAAATAGATTTCATTATTTCTGGACACAACTAAATAAATAAATAATAAAATTTGCGTAATATTGTAGTTTCTGAAGTGCAAATAATATTTTGTGATATACAATTAAAATTTTCTAAAATACATTTAATAATTTCTGGAATACCTTTTTTCGATGCTTATAAGTTAGCTCGAAATGCTTTTATCATTCATTTAATTTGTAGCTATCACACATCTATAACAAGTCTCGTTAGATTAGAGTGTAGAGGTCTTGGCTGACAATCTGGTGGACTGGGTTAAATTTCATGTTTTTAAAAGCAAGTATTAAAAAAGTTTTCTCAATTTTTTGAAAAATGTTATTTGAAATCTATTTTTTTGCCAACCCGAGTAAAAATAGTTATATATTGTCATATATAATGTGATTGGGCTATATCTGACAATGAATGGAGTAACATTAAGACACATATCATTATATACAACTACATCTGATATTATTTTTTCAACGAATTTTTTGTATGGTAATTGATATTATTACATATCCCCAAATCTGACTCCATATATAACTACATAAGCCTTATAAAACTAATGAAATTATATGTAGTGATCGATATGATTATTTATGATTTGATACTAAGTTTTATAACACTGTATGTGTCGTTGTACTAAAAATATATTTTAACTTTATATAACTTTCTATATAATCCCATACAAATTAATATGTAGTTCAACATCAAATTTAGTTATCTGCAAATTCAGAGTTAATTACTCCATAGCCAAATAATTTTCACGTGATGTTTTTGCATGTAAAATCATATTAAAAAATGATGCGTACGATTTAGAAGACAAAAGTATTCAAATAAATTTTTATTTTATGTTTTAATATTTGGGTCTTCAAAATTGTTAAAACCATAGACATTTCAATTTCAATTTAATAGCTGGTATGCATAAAAAGTATGCCTACTATCAGACAAAATTTTATAAAATAAGATATTTTTATATCGAATTAGATATAATTTGATGTCCTGGATATAGACAAATCTCGGATCAAACTGTATCAAATTATATCTAATTTGATATAATTAGACACATCTAGATGACCCATTTTTCGGATCAAGTTGTATGTCGTTGTATATGGGGATTTATCAAAAAAGATATACTTATTTATGACACCATATTAAGATTTTTACCCGGGAAGATAGTTAATGCAACGTTCTGCCAACGCATAACCGACCATCGTCAACGATTTGCCAGCATTGTGCCGATTATATTTTTCTGTCTGGGATGTTAAACTTAAACCTATTGTATATTAACATTAATTAACACTATATTTTTATTTTTAGGAAATACATTTTTATTTTATTATAAGTTAACATTAAATTAAATTTTAGATAATGGCACCAATTTGTAGTTGTAATTATTATATGTTAAATCGTATATTCATAAACATTCTATACAGTTAGACGAGGTTTATGGAACTATTTAACTTTATAAAGTTTTTATAAACTATAACTTAAATGTACAAATATATATGTTAAATGTACGTGAACAAATTGTTGATATGGACCCACAAATTGTATCTCAACTGATATTGGAATTATTGTACCATTACCATACATCAATATATATTGAATGATATACATATATTACAATATATGACACTGTATTATAAATATTGTTAATGAAGTAACATATCTGATAATATTTTTTATAGCGCCATACAGTTTTACATTATTCAAATTAAACCATATATGGAATTGTATTCAAAATGTTGATTTGGTACCAAATTTGACCATATATTGTTTAAATTGTGCCATATATGACAATATATTGTTTAAATGATACCATATATGTCTATATATTAATATTGTTTAAATGACACCATATATCAATATATATGGGACTATATATGGTAGCATATATTATCATATCTGCATCTGTATTAAAAATGTCGTTCATCAGGTACCATATATGAGCATATTTTGTTGAAATAGCACCATATATGACAATATATGGTTTAAATGGCACCATATATGGTAATATATTATTAAAGCAATACACCATATATAAATATATATGGCACTATATATGGTAGCATATATTTTCATATGTGGAACTGTATTAAAAATATTGTTCATGAGGTACCATATATGGGCATATATTGTTGAAATTGCACCATATATGATAATATATGGTTTAAATGGTACCATATATGATAATATATGGTTTGAATGGCACCATATATGATAATATATGGTTTGAATGGCACCATATATAAATATATATCGCACTATATATAGTACCATATATTAAATGATGATGTTTAAATGATACCATATATAATTATATATTGCTAAAATGCCACCATATATATTAAGATATAGTTCTATATATAACTATATATGCAATAAGATCAACCATGTTATGTAATATATAATTATATATGCCATATCTAATATTATGAAGGCCGATATCTAATTAGATGAAATTATATATGGCATAATATAAGGAAAATTTTTCGGAAAAAACCTCATATATAATTATATATGGATATACATAACCACATGTCTAATTATATATTGTAATATATGCCACATATGATTATATATAATTTTTTTTACTCGGGTAGTTTTAGTTCAAATTTACACGTAATAATGCCTACTTAATTTAATTGAAGGGGTGTCTGAGCTTTTTTCGAAATTCTTATATCCCCTTTTTTTCCATTATTTCAGATATTTCAATTCCACTGCATGGGCAATATGGATATCAAGATTTTTACTTTCTCGAGTACTTTAACGCTATGTACAAATAAATCGAAATTTTGTAAATTTCAAACATGTTTTCATAGAAAAATAGATTAGTTTTCGATCCCACTTTTTAACCCTTTAATATGAGATCATATTTTTTTTCTACCTTATCATATATCTGAATTTCATTAAAATCGGTGACAGCCCATTGGTATACCTTCCTTATAAACAGCGATGAATATAAGTAAAGTGTGATTTCTATTTATGGCATAAAATATGATTTAAGACTAAATGTTGGATAATCTGCTAATTTGCATCAAATGTTATAAATTTTTTAATAGTATAAATTTGTTTGCAATTTAGCATACATACTTACTAATATTTATTTTCGGCATAAGCCTAAAATATCAAAAAACAAATGCTTCCGCAATAATAAAAAAAAAAAAAAGTAGAAAACTATACCAGACTAGTTAAACGGCCATAGATTTATTTGGTTTTTTTTTAGCATACTAGTGCAACAAGAACTGGTCTTGGAAAATGAAACAATTTAAATACAATATTTTAATAACTTATTATTATAAAAAATTCCGCATATAAAATATATACATTAGACCGGCTCACGAAAAAAATTCAAAAAAGGTGCCCCCCTCAAAATAAACCTTGGTTTGTTTTATGATGATTCCCAAAATATTTCGGGTCTAGCAATGAGATATCACGAGCTGGACCATTTTTAAAAAAAGGTCTTTTTTTTAGTTTTTGTAATAATTTTGCTTTTTAGCTGAATACAAAATACACATTAGAGCGTACCACCTTACAGGCAAAAAAAAAAAAGTTCGACGTACACCCTCCAATATGAAGTATTTTGCAAGGAGGGGTCGCCATTTTACATTTTTCGTTATATCTTTGGCATTTACAGTCGGATCTTAAAGTATGATACATCGATGTTTTTCTCTTGAGGAGACCGGTGTTTTTCTCTCGAGGGCCATTGACCTCAAGTATCTCGTTCTAGTAGTTAGCCACCAGATCTCAGTTGCTACCACCCTAATGTACCACCTTAATGTCAGAAAATTAAAGCTCGCAAAAAATCATTACACTTTTGCTAATGAAGTTTTTCGATAAACCCAGTAGATACTTTTTTTTTATATATTGGTTGCCGAACGTAGGGGTCGCCTTTTAAATTTTTTTTCATTGGATTTTTCCTTTATAGCAAAACACTGGTCTCCTCGAAGCAAAAAATCGATATATCACACTTTAAAAGCCGATTTTAAATGCCGAAGCTATAACGAAAAGTTGAAAAAGGCGACCCCTACGTTCGGCAAAAAAAAATGAAATTGCCTTGCAAAAATACTTTATATTGGAGGGTGTACGGCGATCTTTTTTTTTGAGGTACGGTCTAATACACAATATTATCATATGAAAGGTCTTTTTGAGGCGCGTGCAGCGGTTTATATAGCATGTTCAAGCATATCCAGACATGTGCTATTTTCAAGGATATTCTATAAAAAAAAAAAAAATTTTTGACTCTTTTGTACGGAGATATTTGTGATTAAAATGTCAAACTTACATATCATAATCTATAGTCGATTTAAGTGAACACGTGTTTCAGATTTTTTTTTTTTTGAAATTCGCGATTGTTTGCGTTTTATCAAAAATTTAATGTGGTGGAAACAATATGTTCTAAATAGGGCAATATGGATACCAAAACTTTTCTTTTGACAAGTAGATCATCGCTGAGTGGATATAGTTTAGAATTTCCCAAATTTAATACATTTTTCACGGTGCTCTAGCTTTGTTATTATCGATTACACTGCTCTGCAAAAAAAAGGTGAGCTATATTGCAGTGGATTTAGGATAATTTGGGGGTGCTGATTTCTAATCTGCAACCAGTTTGTTGAAACTAGTGCTAGATTTTGCACAATTCACGATTTTATTTTTAATTTTTCAACGGATTATTTCAATAAAAAATTTATAATTTAGTAACTATAGCTCCAGAAAGAAAACCCTTCACACGGTTTAAGCTTGATTCCCTGCCCTATTTTTCAAACTTAAGTGTGCATGAATATCTCTATAACTCTTGTAAATATACTAGCTCAGAATTAAAATTTAAAATTTTTTTAAGTTTTTTTTAATTTTAAATATAAGATAAAGTCCGATTTTAAATACCAAAGCCAATTTGGAAAAGAAATAAAAAAATTTGTATATATGTCATATTGCAAAAACAAATTATATGCACTTTTAAATCCTTTTGTAATTAAATTTATATAAAAACAAAATATAATATTTTACTGTACTAACGACTTTATAATTAAAAGACTATCCAACTCTCCCTACCTCTGTTAAATCACTCTCTTCTTAATTTATATCGAAAATTCAGCCATAAGAATTACACACGTCTGCAAAGGCTAACATTTTCGATAAAAATTGTCAATCTTCGAAAGAGAGCGACGAATACCGCCTGCCTGTACTACAAATCGTCGCCAATGACAATACCCAGATTGTGTGCGAAGGCACGTCATATAAGGCACATATTGATGGCTTTATATTAGCTACAAAAGTAATCAGTGTATATAAAAAATAAATAAATATAAAATAAATAAATATAAAATTATAGCATTATAGACCGAAATGAAATGTATAATAATTTTTCTGCCATCGTTTTTAAGAATATTACGGTTAGTATATAAATATTTTGTACATTTTTAAATTTATTTTATATTTATTTATTTTTTATATACACTGATTACTTTTGTAGCTAATATAAAGCCATCAATATGTGCCTTATATGACGTGCCTTCGCACACAATCTGGGTATTGTCATTGGCTTTTCTTTAAAGACTGCGTGGAATTCTTGCATCTTTGGATGTAGTTTTTTCTCTTTGTTCTTTTGTATTATGAGAAATAAGATCTCTAATAAAGACAATGAAATAAAAACGCTCCCAAAAAATTTTGTATTCAAATTTAACGCATAGAATACAAACATATTTTACAAAAAACCATGTGGAAAGTTTTTTTCTTCGAATTTTTTATTGATACTTTTGAAGCATATATTGAAGACTGTGCTCTCTATCCAAATAAAATATAAAAAAAATTCGAGAACAAAATTTTTTCGATACCCGAGTAAAAATACTTATATATTGTTATATATAATATGATTGGGTTATATCTGACTGTGAATGGAGTCACATTAAGACACATATCATTATATATAACTACATCTGATATTATTTTTTCAATGAATTTTTTGTACGGTAATTGATGTTATTACATATCCCCACATCTGACTCCATATATAACTACATAAGCCATATAAAACTAATCAAAATATATGTAGTGACCGATATGATTATATATGGTTCGATACTAAGTTATATAACACTGTATGTATCGTCATACTAAAAATATATTCTTGTAATTTTATATAACTTTCTATATGATCTCATACAAATTAATATAAATTAAGAGTTAATTTCTCCACAGCTAAATAATTTTCACGTGATTTTTTTGCATATAAAATTTATATTAAAAAATGATGGGTACGATTTAGAAGACAAAAGCATTAAAATTTTTATTTTATAACAATTATTTTAATTTTTGCATTATAAAATTATATTATTTTATATTATAAAATTTGGGACTTTAAAATTGTTCAAGCTATAGAAATTTCAATATCAATTTAATAGCCGGTATGCATAAAAAGTATACTTACTATTAGACAATGTTATATAAAATCAGATATTTTTATATCGAATTAGATGTAATTTGATGTGCTGCATATGGACAAATCTCGGATCAAACTGTATCAAATTATATCTTATTTGATATAATTAGACACAAGTAGATGACCAATTTTTCGGATCAAGTTGTATGTCGTTGTATATGGGGACTTATCAAATAAGATATAATTATATATAACATCATATTAAGATTTTTACCCGGGTAGTCAATAGAATATCGTAAAAGGATATTTTTTAACAATTTTTTCGCTCTCCTGAAATCCTGTTAAAAAACACATAGCACTACTTGCAGGCAAGCAACCTTTAACCGATTCGTCCCAAATTTGTTACACGTGTAGAAAACTAGGAGCTATACATTTTATGCATAAACGGTTTTTAGAAATTTTGCAGTTTTCTTAGCGTAAAATTAATTTTAAACTTTAAACGCGTTTTCCCACAACCATGAGTTCAAAATCGGCTGCCACTTTATAGCCAAAACGGTTAAGCCGATATCAATGTAATTTTTTTCTTTCGTAAACAACAAAAAACTGCAGTCCTTTTTTTTTTATGAACTTTAGTCAAATAAATTTTATATTCCCAAGCAAAGTTGTTTTTTCTTGCCTTTTTTTGAAAATTTTGAGTTCATGTGGCAACTTTGGAGCAATTCCATATGAAAACGATCAAAATTGGCAAATTTTTGGACGACCCCTCTCCGATTTTAAAATAAATAGTCTCAATCGATTGCCCAGCAAAAAATAATGTACCTACATATTTTTTTTTTTTTTTATAGTGACTGGTTTAGTGGTGGTGTACACCACTGTCATGTGACAAAATTGAAGAATTCTTCATAAGGGACCTCATTGAAAGTTGTTTTAAAACGCAACGAGTGATAGCTCGTTGGAAAGGTATTGAATCAGGCTTTAATTGAAAAATAAAATTTTCCTAATTTTTCTCAGAAATTTACCTTTTTTCCCATGAAAATTGAATTTTCCCATGAAAATTAAATTTTCCGATTTTCCACAGAAGCTCCTAAATTTTCGGGCAAATTTTTTTTTTTGGATTCCTCATAATTTTTGCTTTAAGAATCAGCAATAAAAAAATGGGCCCCGACTCCTTGTTTGGACAGGAGAGGAGCATTTAAGAGACCACCTTGTTCTCATTGTTTTTATATTTTTTATAATTGAATTATTTGTAATTATTTAACATTATTTTATTTTATTATTAAAAATACATTTTAAAAATTATTTTACAGTTAAAAATACATTTATGAAGAAAAAATCAATTTTTTTTAAGAGCCCCAAGTTGAGTGTGTAGTGAATATGGTCTGCCTGCCTTCACAAGATCGGCCATAAATCCATGGATAATAGCAGCAGTGGCATGTAATGGCACACCAAACCCGACTGAGGCTACAGGTCATAAAATGTTTTGTAAATTTTTTAAATTACCAGGTAATAAATATTTTGCCTAAAATGACACGTGCAGAAACAAGTCATAAAACACGGATTTTCCATAAATATGGCGAAATATTTATTACCTGGTAATTTAAAAAATTTACAAAACATTTTATGACCTGTGGTCGGCTTATTGGCAGTAACCAATTAAGTCCCTCTTTAAAAAACATTTTATGACCACGCAAATTTTCCTATTAAAGAAAAGCAAATATCGCTTATTTTTTTTTACCAAAAAATAAATATAAATACTTCACACACTCTGAGTCAAATTTTAGTTGAATACTAAACGTGAAAGTGTTAAAGTGTTTTTTTTTGTAAAGTAAAGAGTGAAGCTGTAAAGACAATTTAAAGTAAAATGAATAAATTTTGCTGCAATCCGTTTAACAAGAGTGGACATCGTTCGAAAAAGATAAAAGTATTAAAATTAACTGGTGTTTCGAAGCGATACATGAATGAATTAAATATACAATACGGTGAAGAAGCAGAATTCATTTGCCCCAAGTGTAAAATCGATTTGTCTCAACAAGCAAATGCATTGAAACAAATGCAACCACAATCCGAGAGTGAAATGACAATTGAACAAAATGTTTCATCTGATAGTGAGGCAGACATTCCGATGGTCAATATGTCTTTGAGTCCTTTGAATGAGGCTATTACCACTTTAGGTGAATCGCCTATTACAAAAAGAAAGTTGCGAAGTGAAAAATACAGGAAAGAGAAAAAAGGCAAGGTTATGAGTGCAATCGCGACAATATTTGATGAAGGCTCTGATAACGAATGCAGTCAAGCAGATGACGTTGATGACGGCAAACAAATGATTGAGCAGTTGAAAAGAAAATTCAATTTAGCGACCACTTTTCCGGAGAAATATCTCATTTTATCTGTGCTGCCTCAATCATGGTCTATATGCAAGATTTCTGAACAGTTTCAAACATCTTTTTACATCGCGAGAAGAAGCAAAGAATTAGTTCGACAGAAGGGCATATTGGCGACTCCCACCAAGAAATTTGGCTCAAGGACCCTCAGCGAAGCAACGGTGAAATTGATTCAAGATTTTTACTGCAATGATGACAACAGCGCGCCTGCCCAGGTACACGTGACTATGTTATCACACGTGAAGATGGAGAAAAAGTACACAAGCAGCGCAGATTATTATTATGTAATCTATCCGAACCATACCATCAGTTCAAAGAGAAATACCCAGCAGAAAAAGTGGGATTTTCTAAGTTTGCCATCCTACGACCAAAAGAATGCGTGCTGGCATTAGACAGGCACGGAACGCATTCAGTCTGCGTTTGCATGTTTCATCAAAACATCAAATTAATGTTCTTTCCATGCAAGAAATTGAAAGTATTTCACGGTGAAATTGAAACATATAGGGACCTCCTGTCGAAGTCGTTGTGCGCATACCACACGGAAAATTGTCATCTGTCCAAATGCGACAATTGTCCGAAGATTGACGAGCTAGAGCAATATTTGGCGGAAAAGTTTGAACAGCTGTTAATTCAGGAGGTGCATTTCAAACAGTGGATAATTAGCAGCGGCAGATGTTCCCTTGAGACCGTGGTAAAGCAGATTCCGGAATTCATCGAGGAATTCGGATTCAAGTTGAATGAACTGAAGGCGCACCATTTCATATCCGAGATGCAATCGAAATTTCTAAAGGAAAGTAAGGAGAAATTAGCCCAAAATGAATTCATTGTGATAAGCGACCTTGCCGAGAATTACACTTTTCTCGTTCAGGATGAAATTTAGGCTTATCACTGGGCAAACGACCAGTGCACGGTGCATCTTTTTGCATTTATTTCAAAAACGAAGAGAACGAACTACAGACCGTAAGCCTTGTTGTTGTCGCGGAGAGTTTAGCTCATAATTATGTGTCCGTTTATTTATTTCAAATGAAACTGTTTGAATTCTTAAGATCAAAATTCGATGCAATCGACAAAGTAACGTTTTTCTCAGACGGCGCGGCTTCTCAGTACAAGAATAAATAAAATTTTTACAATCTTTGCATAATTGAAGAAGAACAAAACTGCAAGGTTGAGTGGCACTTTTTTGCGACGTCCCACGGTAAGGGCCCATGCGATGCGTTAGGGGGAACCCTAAAACGCATGGCGACTAAGGCAAGTTTGCAAAGGCCATATACTGACCAGATCTTAAATGTACAACAAATGTTTTCGTGGATTCAAAGCAAGGAAATTGCCATTAACACAGTTTTATGCACTCAAAAAGAAGAACACGATGCCATGGAGCGACGAATTCAAAACAGATATAATAATGTCAAAACTATAACTGGAACGCAAAAGTTTCATTGCTTCATACCAAATATTTCTGATATGTCAATTAATGTAAAGCGGTACTCTTCGTCTGCCGACGTGCTGAATTTAAAGTTACTTTAATTTTATAATGATGCCAAGACAATTGAAATTTTTAATAAATATTGTAATTAAGTATAAGCAGCAAAATAAGAAAGATTTTTTCTTCATAAATGTATTTTTAACTGTAAAATAATTTTTAAAATGTATTTTTAATAATAAAATAAAACAATGTTAAATAATTACAAATAATTCAATTATAAAAAATATAAAAACAATGAGAACAAGCTGGTCTCTTAAATGCTCCTCTCCTGTCCAAACAAGGAGTTGGGGCCCATTTTTTTATTGCTGATTCTTAAAGCAAAAATTATGAGGAATCCAAAAAAAAAAAATTAGCCGGAAAATTTAGGAGCTTCTGTGGAAAATCGGAAAATTTAATTTTCATGGGAAAATTTAATTTTCATGGGAAAAAAGGTAAATTTCTGAGAAAAATTAGGAAAATTTTATTTTTCAATGAAAGCCTGATTCAATACCTTTCCAACGAGCTATCACTCGTTGCGATCGCTTTAGTAGTTTTTTTTAAAACAACTTTCAATGAGGTCCCTTATGAAGAATTCTTCAATTTTGTCACATGACAGTGGTGTACACCACCACTAAACCAGTCACTATAAAAAAAAAAAAAAAATATGTAGGTACATTATTTTTGCTGGGCAATCGATTGAGACTATTTATTTTAGAATCGGAGAGGGGTCGTCCAAAAGGTGATCGCTTTCATATGGAATTGCTCTTTGTTACAAAAAATTTAAAATTTGGGCCACGATAAGAACTATAGAATTTATCTGGCATTAAGAATCACTTTGCATTTTTATTTTCCGTTAAATAATGAAGTCTGCACAGTGGCAGCCGACTTTGCCTTTTTAAAAAAAAACCAGTAATGACGTGGCAACTCTGGCGATTTTGGCTGGGGAAATTTAAAATTTATTAATTTAGGGTACTTAACATTGATCTAAACAAACAAAAACTGCTATTTATAACGTTATATTTTCTTTTAAATATTTTTTTCTAAACATTTTTAGAATTTAATCTCTAGTTTCTTAAATATAAAAATTTTAACTTGTGCATAAAAAACGGTCATAGTTAAGTATTTATTCTTAGAATATAAATTCTTGTGGCTTAGCATTTATATTTCAAGGATCTTAAAAGTCCATTCAAACTTTTAAAATAGCAGAGCTCGAAAAACTCAGTAAGTCGTTTTACTATTCATGATCTCTAGTTTAATATTTATAATGATTTTTTCAGGTCGAAGAAAAAAAGTTGGAGTTTGTCACTTATTATTATACCACAGGGCTAAAATGCTTTTATATTCACTAGTTTGAAAGTTTTTTTTTTTAAGTGGGAATCACCCAAATGAAGAAATCAGTATCAAATTATATACCGTTTAAAATATTTTTTTTTTTGAAATAAAGTTGTTAGTTTGTTATTGGTTTTATAACACAAGCTCAACTCTTCAAGCGGTAAATATGTTTTTGGGGGTTTTTTTTAACATCTGTAGATTTAATTTATATTCTCTCAATATTGTTGTTGAGCTTACGCAGTCTTAGCTAAATATTGTATTTTGAAAATGCTCTAGATAAAAACAAAGCATCTTTAACATGACCGTAGGCAAGCGGAAAACGGCAGGGAGGGCCCCCAAAATGAGTTGATGTATTTTAAAATTGTATAGATATTATAAAATTTTACGCACTAACTAGTTAATAGAAAACATATTTTTGAAAAAATAATATGCAGAATAGTTAAAAATTATTATGGAATATTTGACATTTTATTATAGAAAAATTGCAAACGGTATTAAGTTAACTAGGAAAATATCTTATGTAATGGTCTCCGATTTTTATGAAAAAGAGGGTAAATCCAAGAGTAATGTTTTTTTTTTACTTAGTCCATCTTGGGGATTTAGGGGCAAAACCAGCGAAAGAAAAGGAACAATTTTTAGCTATTTTTCGTTCGGGAGCGTGTCAGAAACCTTCGACTATTGGATAAAAACAATGAAGTTATCAAATGAGGAAATGTGATCTGGTAATGGACTTTTGTACCTACTTTTGCGACTGAAGTTTACTTTTTCGGGCACCCCAAAAAAAAAGTATACCACCATCTTTGGAATTAAAAAAATAAAATGTTTTTTCTATATGGTGTTAAGGGGGCCAGTGCTTTGATTCCATATAACGATTAGAAAAAAATAGAAGGAGTGGAGACAGAGTTTTGAAATTTGGTATACTGACACAGAACCAACCCCTCAGTTAAGAGAAATTTTAATTTTTGGAAATATCGGGCCAAGGACACGCCCACCTCCCATAGGTCCTGAAATTTAAAAATATTATATTAGCTACATAAATGGACGTAAAATTACAAAAATCATCGATTGAGATGCACATAAAACTGGAAACGTTTGTGTCAATTTTTATCAAAATCGAAGCAAGGACTCTCAGTCCTGCCATATATCCTTTATTTTAAAATCTTTATAAAACCTGCAAAAATTATCCGATTGCGATAAAATTAAGCATGTAAATTGATATAAGGTCAAGCCATATTTGTGCCAAATTTGGGTAAAATCGATTCGTTAATAAAAAAAAATTTTTCACAAAAAAGGGTTTTAAACGCTTAAAATGATTTTTCTTAAACAAAAAAAAAAAAAAACAAAATTAGGCATAGGATATGTTCAGCGAACTTATGTAAAACACTACGAGGAATATTTTTGTGCAACATTTTAACCTTCTATCTGTTCAATTAAAGGGACTTTTTTTGGCCCCTTTTTAAAAAGGGACAAAAACGACCCATAAGTTGAAGAGTTAGAGGGTTAAAATGTTCCGCAAAAATATTTGCCATGAAATTCTACTATAAGTCTTTGAAGACATCAGCATTGAAAATTTAACTTTTTTAAAGTGCCAGTAATAAGTAAAAACTTACAATGTGTTTAAGGGTTAATTTCGTACTTATTCAGAATTGGTGCTCAAATGTCCCACAAACCTGGAATTTAGGGAGAAACGATGGGAATCTTCCATTTTAGGTATAGGATGTGTTCAGCGACTTATGTAAAACACTTCGAGGAACACTTTTGTGGTAGATTTTAACCCTCTAACTCTTCAACTTACGGGTCTGTTTTCTCCCTAAAAAAAATTCCTTTTCATTGAAGACTTAGAGGGTTAGAATGTTCCACAAAAATGTTCTTCGTATAGTTTTAAAAAAGTCCGCTCAACACATTCTATACCTAAAATGGAAGCTTTACATGGTTTGAACACTAAACACTCTTAAATGCGTGAAATTTGTGTAAAAATCATGAATTTAGGCATTTTAAAAAATCCATTTTTTTTTTAATTTGTGGTAAAAAATAGTAACTAATTTTTTAATAATATATTATATCGTACAACAGTATAAGCTTACAAAAAAGGAAAACAAAAATATATAATTTTATATAATTTTTTTTTATACTCCATCAAACTTAAGTAATTTTTGGATTTTCAACAAAAAAAAAAAAATGTGTTTTTCGGAGCAATAAAAAATAATTGTTTTATAAACATATACCAAAATCCATATTTTAATTTAACTACAAATGTATTGAAGTAATTAAAAAAAATCTTCGAACAAGTTTTTAAAAAAATGTATTTTTGAGAATTATTTTAGTGAAACAATTAAAACCTATTTTTTTGTTAAGTCATTTTTGCATAAAATTCTCAAGAGAGGGCGCTCTTGGCGGCAAAAGTAATCACACCAAATATTTTTTTCACACTTGTTTGAGTTACTTTCTTATCTTTAAAAAAATCCTTCGTTAATCACAATTTGAGAAATTTTTTTTTTTATTTTTGTCCATGGGACAAAGCATAGTGCGTGGGACCAAAAAACCGAACACACATAAAATGGTAAGTGTGACGACTCAAATTAAAGGAAATTTTTGCATGATTTCAAAAATGCATTTGTTTCCATGATCCACAAGGTGTGGCTCCCACTAGATCCATTAAAGGCCCCCAGGAGTCTAAAATAACTGGGTACTCAAAGGAACGGAAATTTTCTTACGTATTAAAATATGACAACAATGTATCAAAAAATGTTCCCCCTGCGGCGCTATATATCACAAAAAATCCCTGACATTTAGCAAAATAAAGTTTACGTACGCTATGTACCACAATGTACCAAAAAAAAGTGAAAATTAAAAAAGCGATTTTTTTTTAAATTTTCTCCTGCAGCGCTATATAACTTTTTTAAATTTCATTTTTTGTAAGAAACATTCCCAACTTTTAGCAAAATAAAGTCAACACTAGTATTTTTAACACCTAAAGTTTACCAAATTGTACCTTGAGTTGTCACTAGGGTTTTTCTTTTCCCGGACTTTTTCATTTCCCGGGACAGCGGGATTTTTTTCTGAAATTCCCGGGATCCCGGGAATTCCCGCTCGTTAGAGAATGAATATATCCGACGTATGTTTACTTGAAAAACTCGATATCTATCAAAAAAACTTACGACAAAGTTCACCTTTTGGTTGCAGTCATGAGAAAATCTACTTAAATGTTCTGAAATAAGGGCTTAATATTTATAAAATATCCATATCTTCCACTTTTTCGAGATCAATTCGTTTAACAGTTTAATAGCGAACTAATATGCAGGTAATATATTTGTATGGAAGGCCATCTTAATTTTAAAACAACCCTTAGGAATACATTAATTAAACATTAATTCGCGGTTTAAACGGTTAAACAAATTGAATCATAAATTCTTTCAGGTTATAATGGAATTGTTAATGGGTGCAAATTTGAATCGGACCAGCTTTAGAATCAGAACTAAGATCGATTTTTTGATTAAATATGGAATCCAAAAATTTCTATTTCTAGATAATTTGTTTCTATGCAGATTTTCAGAAGTATTCGTCTATTTTTATTAAAAAGTTTAAAAGTGAGTATTTTTCACACAAATTTTTAGGCAAATCGTCTAAATCTTTTTATAAAAATAGACGTTAAAATATTATTAAATAGTTTTATAATTTTAATTGGTATTTTTTGAATAGAAATTTTTTATGGCACAACTACTTCAAAAAATATTATTTAATTTTCATTGTTGCATTTTTTTAAAATTAACATATAAAAAATCAAAATAGTTTGAAAAAGCATCTGATGCATTATTTTAAAAATAATAGTAAGCTTTAAGTGCAACGAGAAGTTTTCAACTCAGTCCTGTTCAAAAATATATTTTTTAATATATTGTTTTTTTTTTTAAATATCCAAGAGGATGATTTGCGATGCAAATCGAAATATTGGAAGAAAATTAAAAATTAAAAAATTAAATACAAAATATTTTATTTTTTAAAAATTTATGACCTAAATACAAAAAATATAACAACACCAAAGGTCAACAATATTTAATTTAACAAAAACATAAAATTTGAAAAATACAACTGAAATAAGGTAATAGCAATTGAAATTTAAATGAAATTATTTGAAGTAGGTAATAAAAACTCAAAACACTTACACCAATTGAAAATACGAAAATATTATCATTTTTTTTTTAATTTTAATGCCGAGTTGTTTTGGAGGTATTTGAAGCTGAAATACTGATGTTGAAATGTTGTGTATGTATATTGCTTTATTTGAACAAAGACCATCATTAAACAATATAAAATTTCCGAGGTATGAGTATTTTTGTTGGTATTTAAACTTGATAATGTCTAATAAAATTTGTTTTCGGTGTAACTAAACCCAAAAAATTCGGAATAAATAATATTTTTTTATATTATATATTATATTATTAAATTTTAAATCGCAATTTTTAATTTTAAATATTTTTTATTTAAATTATTTTTAAAACAATCAATGTTTTTAATTGAAATAAAGCTTCCAAAATTTTAATATACTAGCTAAAACTTCTGTAGAAGAATAAAAAAAATCCCGGGAAATCCCGCACTAAATTCCCGGGATTGCGGGATTGAAAAAAGGGCGGGATTCCCGGGAATCCCGTCCCGGGAATTCCCGGGACATAAACCCTAGTTGTCACACATCCCATTTTGGGCGTGTATCGGTTTTTTGGAAATAGCGGGTCCTTGTAACACCATATAGAAAAAATTTTTAGATTTTAGGGATGCCCGAAAAAGTAAAATTTTGCCACTTTTGCTTATGGGTGTAGCAGTCATTTATTTTTACGTTCACGATTACTCAGTGGCATGCCACTGGCAAATTCTGAGAACGCCTCGTTTTTAAGGTTTCAATGAAAAAGTACATGCTACGCTATCGGTTGACAAAACTAATGTGAAAATATAATTTTTATTAAAGTCACCAAAAACAAAAGCTTCGTTTATTTAAATTTAAACAAAACTTTATTTATGTTAATTATATAGAGAAAAATGTATTATATAAATTTGCATACAATTTTTGTTTGTTTATTTTGTTTCTTCTTTTAATAACTTGTTTTTTAACATCTGTCCCATAGAATATAGTATAATATACCAAATTCTGACACATGTTGTCAAATACTGGTACAAAGAGGTATACATTAAGTTGACCCTTAAATTACGAATTGTAGAATTTGAATGCTAGGGCCCGCAGTTTTGTTTAATTTGGTCTTAAATGTATACTTGTATTTATATATTTATGATCCATCTATTGTTACCCTGAATTAAACAGTGAACAAGGACATAAGTAAATATTTTTTATAAAACCATAAGAAAAACAAAAAAAATTTGAATTTAATGCATAAATGAAATAATTTACTTTTAAGTAAATAACGCAGTACAACACTAAAAATGCATCGGGCATGCGACATATCAATTCTGATAGATTTTAGGATTAATATCACGAATGTGAACACCAAATTTTAAAATTAGCTCCACTTTTTGAAATATTTGCAAATTTAACTTTTAGCAAAAAGACAATTTTTTCCTTAAAATTTCGTATTTATTCATATACCTGACTAAATCACGGATTATTCTTAATTTGGTTTAAAAGTATAGACTTTGGGCTTTTAGATCCATACCAACTTATTTTGATTAGGTAAGGGATCTAGAATATAATTGCAATTAAAGTGAAAACTTCACTTATTTTCCTATTTTGCAAATATAGTAAAATCCCTTAATCGGATTTGCAAAATCTTTACATATGACGTAAATTAATATTCCACTAAATTCGTTTTATCAAAAGAATCACAACTTTTGCATCAACATTTACAGAAAATTCAATCTGAAATACACATTTTACATCTTTTTTATTTCAAATAAATTTTCTATGAATTTACTATTGCAAAAGGAAATAAAGTACATTTTTGAACATGCATATTTTAAAATCGATATTTTTTCGAAATTTGCACTTCAATTATCTAAAACTTTGTTGAAATTGATTGGAAAATATATGCTTTATAGACCGACTCACGAAAAAAAAGGAAAAAAGTGCCCCCCTCAAAATAAACCTTGGTTGGTTTTATGATGATTCCCAAAATATTTGGGGTCTAGCAATGAACATACATGCAGATATTACCTCAAATTTCGTTAATGCATAAGTATGGGCAATAGACCGTACCTCGAAAAAAAAGTTCGCCATACACCCTCCAATCTGAAGTATTTTTGCAAAGCAATTTCAAAAAAAAAATTTTTTTTTGGCGAACTTTGGCATTTAAAGTCGGATTTTAAAGTGTGATTAATCGATTTTTTTGACTCGGAGAGACAAGGAAAAATCCAATAAAAAATTTTCAAAAAGCGACCCCTACGCTCGGCAAACAATATATAAAAAATTTCTACTGGGTTTATCGAAAAACTTCCTTAGCAAAAGTTTAATGGTTTTTTGCGAGCTTTAATTTTCTGACATTAGGGCGGTACATTAGGGTGGTAGCAACTGAGATCTGGTGGGTAACTACTAGGATGGGATACTTGAGGTGAATGGCCCTCGAGAGAAAAACACCGGTCCTCAAGAGAAAAACATCGATGTATCATACTTTAAGATCCGATTGTAAATGCCAAAGATATAACGAAAAATGTAAAATTCGTTCGGCGAAAAACAAAATTTTTTTTTTGAAACCTCCTTGCAAAGATACTTCATATTGTAGGGGTACGGCGCACATTTTTTTTGCCTGTAAGGCGGTACGCTCTAATGGGCACATATGGCTGCATGTATGGCGATTTATGCATCCATGTATGGAAGAACATGCCTGTTTATGATAATGCACGAACATACATTAAACCTGAATGGATCCATATATGTCGATTTTTACCAGGGAATATAAAAATATTAAAAAAATATATACTTTGTAATATTATGGATTAATATAATAATCCTTTTTATAATTTGTAAATGTTTTGCAGCAAAGACGCAGTGAAAGCGACTGGCGTTAAGCGAAAGTTTTTTCATTGCTTTGGTATGGTAAATTGTTTCCTATATCCTGAAGGCGATATATGGCCAATTGTATTAAACAAAATATGTATTAAACGAAATTGTGTACTGCAAGTCGTATGAGTGATATTAATTTAACACTAAAATATATTAGTCATACGACTTGTTGTACACAACTTTATGTTAATCTAGCAGGGTTTACAGGCAATACCGCTAAAATACCAGTACCGGAATAAACGAAATACCGCTATCCTTAAAATACCATTACCGAAATAACTGAAATACCGTTATCCATAAAATACTGATATCGAAATAAATGAATTATCGATGCCCCAAAAATACCGTTACCGAAATTAATGAAATACCGTTATCCCTAAAATACCATTCTATTCAATCTTGTGCTTTTATTCTTGATTGTTTTTTGTAAAAAAAATTTTTTGGTATACACCGAAATAACTAACAACCGTTAACCTTAACATACCGTTTTCTAAATTACTGAAAAATCAGTAATCTTAAAATACCGTTACCGAAATAATCAAAATACCGTTATCCTTAAAATACCGTTACCGAAATAACTAAAATACCATTGAGCTTAAAGTACAGCTACTCTTAAATGGCGTTACCTTTACCGTTAACTGCACCAATTCGCTTACCATTCATGTAATTTAGTAATAAATTTACAATAAATAGTTTGGCTATAACCTTAGAATTTATCCATGGATTTTCTTAATATTTACCTTTACTTCTACACTGTAAAACAACAGCTTTTCTATTTTTGAGCAACTTATACTTTGCTACAAAATTAAAAATGTGGGTTTTGAAAGGTTTAAAACCGAATTAAATACCGAAGTTTTTTACAACTGGTTCTGGCAGAGGTAACAAAAAAAGTATATGGGTGAAATCAAAAAATGTGATAAGTTTTTGGGCCAAATTTGTGAGAAGCAAAAAGTGTTAATATTTCCGTTTTTTCTTAATGGAATCAGTAAGTTTAGTCATTATAAACCTAATTGCAAAAAATCTCTTCTACAAGTTGTCGCAATAACTTTTTAGGCACAATTTTAATCTTTTTTGTGGTAACGGAGTTTACATTTCCACAAGCAAAATATATAACAAAAAAAATTGTGTACGAATTTTCTTTAATTTATTACTTTTTCGTGTTTGGGTTTTCAACATGCATTTCATTAATATACAATTTGTGTTTATCGAATTGGCGGTTTTGCGAATAAAAATACAATTCTTTACGCGAAAAAAATTTTTTTTGGTTTTTTTAATTTTGCATTTTTGGTCCTTTTAAATGCTTTTCCAAAATATAAAAATTTTTAAAATCCAATCAGCGTTTGCGAAGTTACAAAATAATGTATTGAAAACATAACATTTCGCTATCGAAAAATTCTTAAATTGTGTGAAACAAATTTAATTTGTCAAACTAATGTCTGTAATGGCTCGAGATATCGATTCCAAACCAATGAAATGCAAAATTAATCGTTTTTCGCTCCAGAAGTTTAGAGTAAAAACTGATAACTTTTATTGGTTTGACGCAAAATTATTAGTTGAATCATCTTTTGACGCAATAAATATTAGTTGAATCACTTATGTTTATGGCTTTTTTTAAGAATATTTTAAACATTTACCTACATTTTTGTGATCCAATCTGTTGCAAACAATTTTGGTTACGGAGTTTACATTTGGTTACTTTTTTCGTTTTCTTTCAGAAACGCTTTGTCAGAATTTGCTTTCCGAAACAAAATCGTATGATGCCTACAAGGTGAATCCAAATATGCAATTGTTTTTCTCACTCGTTAAATAGTTTGGTGTAAAAATTAGGAACGGAGTTTACAACATTTTTTCAAATCTTATTAAAGACATCATTTTTCATCTCGAGAATGTTACATGCTGCAGAAAAAGTTCAAGTCTGTTATACTAGATGATTATTTACAGTCCAACGATCATTTGA
Source organism: Leucophora obtusa (assembly GCA_949987735.1). Taxonomy (NCBI): domain Eukaryota; kingdom Metazoa; phylum Arthropoda; class Insecta; order Diptera; family Anthomyiidae; genus Leucophora; species Leucophora obtusa. The sequence continues at coordinate 173,402,196 of OX465298.1, forward strand.
GTATAAATAACATTATACTTTTCGCAATTTAATTAATAGATAACTTCAAAATTCTGGTGTATGCATTTTTATCAAAAATTATGACGAAAAATCGTTACAGAGTTGAAGTCGTGTTAGCATAGATATGCGAACAAATTTTGTAAGATGTATTAATTTTTGTTAAAAGCGGAACTTTTCCTCTTCATATAAATTCTTACAGTTGGTGTTTATCTTCATTCGTGATTAAAATATTAGCTATTAAAGTTGAAAAGCCTTATGAGTTACTAGTTACGGAGTTTGGCCTATTGGTCACAAATTTTATGTATTAACCAAAAATTGGTCAGATTGTTACAAATTGTGTAAAACAGGTGACAATGCACTGACATATATCGAAATATATAACTCAAATGTAATCCATGCATTAGAAATTAGCTGGTAACATATATACGTGTCTTGGCATTTTAAAAGTCTACGTCTGGGCCTATGATTTTTAGGGGGTTAAAATTTCCCCCACTTTTGTAAATGTTTATTGTGAATCGATATAGTAAACCATGTGAATCTTCCATTTTAGGTATAAGATGTGTTTAGCGAACTTATGTAAAACATTACGACGAACATTTTTGTGAAACATTTCTTCAATTAAGGAGAGTTCTTCGGGCACTTTTTTTTGACTTATTTCTGACACTGGAGTTAAATTCCAAATTTGATATCTTCAGAGATTTGTAGTAGAATTTCATGGCAAATTTCATAACAAGCTTATTAAAAACTACATTAGCTGATGCAGAAACACATGGCATGTTGTATAATAACCAAAAAAAAAATATTTGGAAAAAACTCAAAATTTCATAACTTTTTGTATAGCGACATGTCTGAAATTTTAAATTATTTTTTCGTCACAGGTATGTACTCGCAAAAAAAAAGAAAAAAGTTTGGTGCCCATATTAGCTATGTTAAGAGGTCGGAGGTTCCCAAAATTTTAAAAATAAAGACCTTCGGTAAAATTAGTCCCAAAGCCGAAGTAGGCCGAATATCGAAAAAAGCCGAAACACCGCCTCACTTAAATATTATAAGGATTAATATATGTAAATTTGACCCTTAACCCTGTATACATCCCCATACAAAAGCACCTACAATTTTGATGTTGTGTGTTATGCGATAAACAAATAAGCATGCCGATAAATAGGTCTCTCAAATACCTTTCCTTTGACACCAAGTTTTCCTATAGTTACTTTGGAACAAATGATCCAAAAAAAACAAAAAAATTAAGCATTTTTACCCCATTTTTTAACCCTTAAATATGAGATTGGACAGCTAAAAAAAATACCTGTCTTTTAAATATTTTTCCTCTCCAACATATGCGAAGCTCATTAAGGCTTGGCGGTCCCCGTTGGAAGTCTTCCTTGTTAGAATATAATAGTAAATTTTATTTAAATATGTATGTATATTTTGTATTAATATTTCTTAGGTAAATAATATTTTTATGTTTTGGTCATCACCGCTGATCATTTACATTTAGTCTGGTTTCCAAAATATTGTATTTGTGTTAGAGTTAAGTTTGCTAAAAAGTAAAAAGAAAACCTGTTTATGTTTGTTTACGTCGGCTTAAATAAATAGATAAAACAAAAAAAAAAAAAAAAAAAAAAAATACCGGCTTTTCCAATTGTGTAAAAATAATCCCAAAATGTAAATGAATTTTTAAATTTCTTAAAAAATTTCGCATATCTTTCAAAAAATTCATGATTTCTGGATAGATAGAATAAAATTAAGTTTGGGTGTTTAACTTTAGCAACTTGTATCTATTTTATACAACGTTGGTTCAAATTAACTCATTCAGATGTTAATTGCTGACGTCCAGTTTCTTAAGTTCATACGTAGATTTTTTTTTATTTTATGATTTGTTTGTGTTCGGTTATTGTGTGTATGAAATGAGAGATTTTTTTGGTTGGTGTTTTACCTTTGAAATGAAATCTCAATTTAATATTTTGGTATATTATACTATATAAGGTGATAATAGAGTGAAGTCGGGCATCAGTTAAGTTTTGTTCATTGGAAGCTCTAAGTCATCATCATGAAAGCTTTTATTGTCCTCGCTGTTTTGGCCGTCTGCGCTAAAGCTTACCCCCAATTCGGTGGTGGTGGCGCTAATTCCAATGCCAATGCTGCTGCTAATGCAGCTTCTACCGGTGGTGGATTTGGTGGACCCAGTGGTGGATTCGGTGGTCCCGGTGCTGGATTCGGTGGCCCCGGTGGTGGATACGGTGGTCCCGGTGGTTTTGGAGGTGGTTATGGAAGACGCCCCTATGGCGGTTTCGGAGGTTTTGGAGGTGGTTATGGAGGACGTCCCGGTGGCGGTTTTGGTGGTCCCGGCGGATTTGGTGGTCCCGGTGGATTCGGTGGTCCCGGTGGATTCGGTGGTCCCGGTGGATTTGGCGGTCCCGGTGGTTATGGCGGCTATGGAGGACCAGCTGGTTTTGGTGGTCAGCCTGCTTTCGGTGGTGGCTCCGCTTCTGCCTCTTCATCTGCATCCGCTACATCTAATGCTAGTGGCCTCGGTGACGGTTTCGGTGGTTCTAATGCCAATGCCAATGCTGTTGCCAGTGCCAATTCTGAAGTTCTTGGTTAAATCTTAGTCCTAGTTATTTATATTGTTAAATTTAAGTTATTAAAAAAAAAATTAAACCACAAGATGACTTATTTAATCAAACATTCCAACGGAATAAGATCTTATGCAAGTTGCTGGCGATTTGGGGAATAATTTATACAGACCTATTCAATAAGACTTTTTCTAGATGAGTTTCATAAAAATGGCTAAAAGCGAGTGAAATATTGAGTTTATTAACACAAATTAAGATATTTTGAAAGAAAACTAAATTTACTCAGTTTTGTTTAAAGAAATATTTGTTTGTAGTGTACAATTTGGAAGGGAGTAAGTGTTAAACTCGAAATTTCGTAATATCTTAATAATTTATTATTCTGTAATGAGATTTAGGTACTTATTCCTACTTGTGACTCATTGTGACCATCATAAGACTATTTATAAGACTGAGAGTCTTAATTTTTCGTAAAAAACAACAATAAAATTCGAAAAATTCAAATTTTATTTGTCAATTTTATGATTATGTCGATACCAGGTCTTAATTTTCTTGAAGTTTACAAACAAAAATTTGAATAAATATAATTTATTGTGACTTTGGAACAACAAATACATGGGAAATATAATCACGTCTAAAAGTCAGAGACTTTGCGTAGGAATGGGCACCTGAATTTCAAAACAAAAGCGTTTTTTTAATCACCTGGATGTAGAATTTTTCATACAAAAAGTGGATTTATTAAATCCAAAAAAAAGCTGGATTTATCTGTCTGGGTTTACATATAACAATAAAAGCACAAATATGTGAAACACTCTGTTAATTTAAAGTCAGAAAAAACAGGAATGAATATTAAAAGAGAAATAAAAAAATTTAAAAACTAACAAATAAAAGATTTTTCTTAAAATTTTTTTGTATGAAATATGTTTAGAAAAAAAAAAAATACACCACACCAAATACATATCTTCCATCTTGGGCATGAAAAACTAGCTGAAATAAAAATGGCAATTTTTCACTCTACTGTAATAATATTTCAATTGTGTAAAAATATAAATTGAAGTGATAAAAC